>VZTZ01009944.1:2172-86657 GCA_013400955.1 Drymodes brunneopygia | reverse complement strand
TTTAAAGCTATTTCAAAAAAATATTAGGCAGAATACTTTACCCTGCATTTTGTTTTACTTCAGCTTGGAAATTCTGCATTGAGCAGAAACAGTGTTTAACATTCAAGTTCATGAATCATGCTGAAGACTAATATATGGAAGCTGAGAAAGAAACCTTCAAACCTTGAGGAGTTTTCTACACAAATGGTTGAAGAATAATTGATGAAGTAATCATCTGACTATATTTGCCTTGCATATAATAGGTGTTTAAAAAGACATGCAAAAATTGTATTTAAAACACTAATAATAATATCCTTTTTTTTACAGGTAACACCACCCAGAAGACTACTTCTAATAAACATTTGGAAATCAGTATCTCTGTCTCCACCAGCATGCCTGAATAATGGAACATGATTTCTATCATGGCACAGGATCAAGCACTAAAAATATGTGTCTAGATATTACTTCTTAGTAGTGCATGTAAAAGCCACTCAGACAGCTGCTGATACTGTTAACAGAACCACTTGTTTTTTCTCTCCTTTTACGTCATCTAAGTTGTTCTCTAGCAAACAGTTTTTAAAAAATCTCTTAATGACCTGTTAAAAATATATTAACTCAGATGTGGACAAAGGTATTTTAAAATAAGATGTTTTAAGAAGGACCAGACTCCTATAATCAAAATGTGTAGAAGGCATTGGTTCACTTACTGTGGGATTGTGAGGACACTTCAGCTCACCCCATCCCAGGAAAAATGAAGTGACTGCGGTTTCCCTTGGTATCCCATGGGTTATCTGCACCCAGGCACCTATTCAAACAATCTGTGTGTCAGGTAGCAGTGCAGTACCACTGGCTGCCAAGTCCTGGCACAGCTCTTAGGTTTGCTTCTGGTGACAACAAAACAGTGTTCTGTATGTGCCTTTTGAATCCTGGGAATCTGACAGGATACTTAACTTAAAGGACAAATTCCTGCTTCCCATTGTTCTGCTGTTTATCAGGATGGTTTTATGGCACCCCTCCAGTTTCTCCTCATCTCTTTACTGTAGATTCAGGCTTTAGTTATTCTTTGCCTCCTTGTTATCAAATTCTTTGAATGAATGCCCTGTAGTGATTAACCTACTAATTTCATTAACCCTTGTTTTTCTGTTTCTGCTAGTGCTTTCACATGCACATTTCATTTATCTTCACCAACCTCAGGGCTTCTGTTAAAACACTCTGACCTGTGCCAAAGAGCATCACCCGCACCAGTGTCCAGGCATGATTGGGAGATAGGTACTGCCCCCACAACCAGCATTACCACCCTGCTTCCAGGAAGTACAAAAGAGCTGTAGAGATGTGAACTGTACACATTGCTACATGCTCTCAGGGCTAGGCAATAGTCCAGAGTCTCCACTACTTATTGGTGACAAATAGCTGTATCTGTACTTGTGATGAGAGATGAGAGAGGGCCAGGAGCTGTCTCATGCATTTGGATGCACTGCTGCAAGATCTGCTTAATAGTCTGGGCAATCCCTGGCTGTTTTCATCATTCCAGGTGGATCCCTCCATTACCAAACAGCTACAAATGTGGCCAACACCAGAAGGGAGGAAAGAGATGGGGTTAATCACAACAAGAACTACATTTTCAAGTTCTACACTTAAGTGCCAGAAATTATTTCACCTGTAAAGTAGTACACTGCTCTACACTTTTCCTACAAGAAACAACTTAGCCCTTTCCTCACACCAGTGGTGGGGAAATCAGTGTTGTGTCACAGAGACCTACTGCAAAACAGGTTTAAAGCCCCATGGCTACAAAGGACTTAATCCATATCATGATACTGAACCTGAAGGGGCATCAGGCATCCAAACTGTTACTATAATGCCAAACTACAGTGTGCATTTCAAATCTAGCAGAAGAGAGTCACCCTTTAAAATCACCACTTTGGAAAAGTTCTGAACTCTGGTTACAGTTTCACCTTTTCAAATCTACTGTTGTGACATTAATTATGATACCATTTAGCCACAGAATTGTAAAGAATCACTGAGAACAGGCAATTTCCAATACTCTTCCTATCACAGCCAGCCTACAAACGTAGAAAAAGCTGTGATGATAGCAAATTTTGATAGCAGAGGCAGAAGGAAAGCAGAAAACCCAGATCTGCAATGAGTACATACAGCATGTCACCTTTCTCTACTAATACATCTTTTCATGCAAATTGTCTTTATATCCCTCTCCAAACATGCACATACATATGATGAAGAATTATGTCATCTTAGAGACCTAGTTTTTCAAGAATATAAAGTAGAAAACAAAAATTAAATCACAGCTGTCCTTCCAAAAGAAATAGCCTCAATCTCGTTTGCCTATGTGAACATAAATCTACCTAGGTCACTGCAAGATTAAAATAAGTTAAATCAGCTTATGATCCCAGGAAACAAACAGAGAAAGATTTCCCAGCATAATTTGAGACATAATGTCTAAAGCACTTAAGGGAATAAACAGAATAAATCAAATAATTAAGAATTTCAAACCAAAGAACCATGGGAGCACCAGACAAGGAGGTAAGTTCAGCAGTAGTCCGGCTCCAGCTGAACCCACCTGTCCCTACACTTTGCTGAGCTGATGACTAATGAAGCACAAGTGCTGCAACCCCCTCAGCAATTCCTTCTCATTACAGACCCAAGGCTCCCACTGACTGCAGTGTGGCTGCATCTTTCTACCTGCCCCTGTAGAGATGGTCGTTCCTTTTCAGAATCAGGTGCCAATGTACAGCACAAGAGCTGCAACTCGCCGCATATGTGGCCACACAAGTGCTGCTCTCATGATCTTCATATTGCATTTCATAAAGAGGTTTTGTTAAAATAAGGCAAAGGCACACATTTGTTACTTTTTTGCTTCACTTGCCTGAAAAGAACCACTGATGGGGTGTGTGGGATGCTCATGGAGAGCAGACGCGTGGAAAAGCCAGGCAAGGCTATTTCATAGCTACAGGGCTCAGAGCGCACTGACTTGCAGAGGACTGAGCATTTGAGTAGAAACAGGTCACAGGCCCTGGCTGAGAAGCTCCACCACCACTCATACCCAAATGTGAGACAAGAAGAGCCAGTGGAAGTCCCCCTTGGAGCCAGATCAGAGTGCATCTACTGTGACGGCACTGTTTTTCCCTTCTCTCTTTCCCCCAAAGGCAGTAATGGGTGTCATGCTGTATTAATGACAACAGAGAAAAATGCTGGCACAGCAGAGGTACCCAACATAGCTGCAGCTTCACCTCTGTGACACCATTAACCCAGAAGCGCAGCTCATGAGTACCAGCAGTGTTGTATGGCCTGTGCTGACACACCAAAGACAGCTGCAATTTTTTGTAGCATGTAGCTATATGTTTCATTTTGGCACAGATAATTCCACACTATTGCTTGAGGGCAGACAAGAAGAATGAGACCTCTCCTTTAAGTGGTGCAGTGTAACGATAGTTCCTCGTGCATCCACATTTATTTAACAAATGTACATGTAAAAAACAATAAAGATCCTGCTCTTTAATGTTCATATATTACAATTATTTCAACATTTAACATTACAGAACAATGTATTATTCTTGGGGCATTTTCAGCCTTACTGAGCTGAAGAAAAACAGTCAGGATTCCAAATCAGTTACAGCCCTACATCTGAAAAAAACTCAAAACAGCCACTAGAGTCAAATTCCATCACTACAAGAATTTTTTCCCCAAAATAAGTGATGCTCCTTTGAAGCCAGAGCTGGGAGCTTGTAAATCCCAGCACAATAACTGCCAAGATGCAAAAGGCTTCAGACTGATAGTGCTCTGCCAATTCACACATCCAGGGGGAGAAATACCTGCCACAGAGGCTGCTTTGGGTGCCTGGCACTGTGTTGTGAAGGGCCAGTAAACACTGATAGGACTAAGCAGGCTCTCCGAGCCTTTCTCCTCTTTTAATCCCATTATATCTAAAAAAATCATCACATACAGGCATACAAGAAAGGCATTTATGTTCAGGAAAAATAAAAAAGCTGCTGAGTTTATTCTACATTTTCAAAGCAGTGCACATATCATTTTCTACACATGAAAGCTTAATAATGCCTTAATGTAAGCCAGCTGACTGCTGGAAATGTGATTGCTTATAGAGAATTAACACCACATGATAATTTGCTTTTTCCAGAGTTCATCACTTTGAACATGGAGATGAACGGAGTATTTTCTGGTCATACAGAAAATGAAAAGCTTTAAGGGATTTTAAAAACCAGGATGATTTAAAGCAAGACAAATGGTACCTGTTTTAAGTTTGCCTAAAGTCCTACCCTCCCACATTAAAAAAGGCTCCCTTACCCTTGATCTGAAACAGAATTGTGGCTGATGACAGCAAATACAAATGTGAAAAATATTAATGTGCTACTGACTCCACGGAACGAAGTCTCTGATTCTTTATCGGATTTCCTGTGGTGGCTCTTTGATCAGAAGAAAAATAAGTAAGTTATTTAAAAAAAACTGTCATCAAGTGAATGGTACTGCTGTGATATATTGTAATAAAAGTCAATTTTAAAAAGTCTTTATAATTAGAAGAACTGAAAACAGAAATACAGGAAACGAATATGCAAAGTTCTATGATGTGGGTGGTAAGAACAAAATGAGTCTAAGCTGTGGTATCTGAACCTAACTACTATCCTTCCCAAAGACTGGGGAGGCTGTTTCTTTGGGTATAGGCTATATTTACCACTTTGCATTATAACTCATTCTAGCATTACGTTTCCTTTCTCTTTTGTTTGACAGATTAATAGGCTGACTCTTAACCAACAGCAGACAAAACTCTGCAGGTATTTTCTGAAAAGCTATGGATAGAAAATTGTTTTTTTCTCTTCTTACCATGGAGAAACTTCCATCTCAGCAGCCACCTTTTGCATTACTCATTGCATGCAAATAAGATACTCTAAGAAATATAAAAAAATGTAAATACCCAGCTGTTTGTTTTTTAATTTTAAGTAATTGTGAGTCAGCTTGTTCCCATGCATTTTCTTTTATGTTACACACCCTCACCTAATGAGGAGCCAGCTACAGCCTCTATCACATAGAATCACCCTCTGAAGGCAGAGCTGACCTGGATTCACCTCAGCAGAGGTCTGTAGCATACTCCGTGCCATGGCTACCCTGATAAAGAGCAAAAACTTGCAGCAGTCCAATAATGTCACCGCAAGCATGAGGCCTTCCCCACATGATTACAGGTACACAAGCCCTGATGCGGACCATAGCACCAATTGTTGGAAGTTAGGGTTTTTCCTTTTGCTTGCTTTCCATTAGGAAACTTCCTCCCTTTTTGTTGCCAAGAGACGATAACGACCGGGTACTTAAGAGAGACATAAGAAATTGCCCGGGGAAGGGATGCGGCTGGCTATTCTCTTACCTGAGGGTTTCTCTCGGAGAGGCAAAGATAATGTGAGAATTGGGCTGGGAAAAAGAGGGCTGGATGGAGCTGCTAGCCCTTGTTCGTGGCATTTGGAGGGGAAGGAGGCTACAGTCGCTGTGGGAAGAATGCACCACCACTGCAGGGTTCTGTTTTCTGCTGCCTTCTCACTGGAGCTCTGCTTGTTGTACTGGGACCTTATTAACACCCTACCTCACCAAACAAAGGACCCCTTCACCATCTGCTGGGGTGCCTNCCGAGAAGGCGCCCCCGGGCCTGTGGCGCTGCTCGCTGTGGCTGCCGCGCTGCCGTTTGTTTGCGGTGTTACACACATGAACACACAAGTAAGGAAATGTTACTCCTTTACTCATACCTTTGCCTGAAAGCCCCTTCATTTCAAAGTTACAATAATTCCGAGAGAAGGCAGTCGTTTTCTCCGTTCCAAGGGGGGTTCCTGCCTCCCTTGGCATACACCTGTCTTTCTCATCAAGACACCACTGAAGACCAGGGGCCAGTCTGTCCCCAGCTGTCGTACGGCTGCGCCATCGGGGTTAACAGCATTATAACTTCCTCACAGTTTGCATGTTTTCTGCAAGTTTTAGAGTTGAAGTTTGCACTATACATTTTCATAGAATCAAGGAATCTCTTGGGTTGGAAAGAGCCTGTAAAGGTCATCCACTCCAACCTTCCTGGACTGAGCAAAAACATCTTCAACTAGATCAGGTTGCTCAGAGTCTTTCCTTATAGGAGAAATGTTCTAGATTTATGCTGGCAATTAGATGGAAACATCCCATCTCTTACTGACAGGACTATACTGCTGTGCAGACAATGCGAAGCATTTCAGTAGTTTGTATTACATGATCAAAAAGAGGTCTTTTCTCAAGAGGATGTCCATTGCAGCCAGTGAACTGTGCGTGTCAAGAAGATTAGACAAGAAGGACATTAGACAAGAAAGGACTTGGTAATACTAGACAAAAATGGGAAATACATTCTTTTCTTACAGGCAGTACAGTTCGGGTTTCCTTATAAGCAGTACATGGGAATTTACAGAGCTTTGGAATATATAAATATTCATTATGTGTACAGTGTTTTCAGATCTCAGAAATTAATTATATGAAAGCCAGTCTCATTTGATCATAAAAGAAGCTGTTCCTATTCCCCCTGTGACATAGTGACAAAATTCCTAATAACTTCAAAAGAAAACAGGAACAGATCAAGAAACTAAGTGACCTTTTTACCCCACTTCCAGTTTTCACTCTTTAGATCTAATATTTATGTATGAAGATCAGCATCATGAAATAATAATACCCTTTGCGTCTGCCTAACCATGAGTTTGAGTGAACAGAAAATAAAACATGTGAAGTCTGCATTGCCTGCTCAGAGGGCTGTAAGTGGAACAGCAGTGCACCCCGGCGTGGTCAGGCCAGCTGGCAGCCAGGATCCTGCACTGGTGGCCAGCTGACACCATGCAAACCAGGAGGATGCAGCTGCAGGCACACACTGTCTTGCAAAGTGCCCCACGCCTGGGGGCCTGAGATCTGGACTGAATAAAATTACTGCTTTTGTAAGCCCAACCATTAAGTCTTACCTGGGTCCCTCATGTATCCCTGTAGTATTTTTTTCCCCTTAGGGGTTCTTTTTCCTCTTATTTTCTTTTTGGATGATATTTCTGGTTTTGATTATTAAAAAAAACCAAACAAACTAACCAAGATCAAAAACACTCTTAAGAATTTCTGTCAAGGTGTCCAGAGCAAATACGTTTTTATTAGTATTGTTCATGGTTGCCTTCACTTACATGGGCCGAGCATACTGTGGACAGGAAGATTCAGTAAAATTAAACCAGAGCCAGAGTACTCAACACTTTGCACTTTTATTTTAGCTATTGACGACAGCAGCTCTCATCTTGCAGAAAGTTTAGGATGCTTAAGATGCAGTATGGTTGCAACCCAAATTCATGGCTCCATGTTTATCTTGCCTGCCACGGGTGGTTGGGTGAGCTGCTGATGGTTCTTGAGCAGGTTTAAGCAGTGAGTCTAAAGGGTCTGCGTGGGTTGCACAGATGAGGAGTGCCTTGCAGAGGGAGGCTCGAGCTGTCTCTCCAGAGTGACAGGATGAGCTGTGGGACAGCATCAAGAGGGGCCAAGAGACACCTAATCTGCTTGGGACCACTGTGTGAGGCAGCCCATAAAACAAGAAGCCGCCTGTGCTGTCTCCTACCACTGTAAGGGCAAATTTGGGGGATAAAGGGAGCAAGTTGCACCTGTTGCCACCAGCTCTCTGTTTGGGAGCAAGCAAAGACACCAACTCCACACTCACAGCAGAGAGATGAGTAAGATACTGAGGATGTGCTGTAACAGGAACAAATTGCTAGTAAGTTATACCCTGCACAGAGAGACAAAGGCAAATTGTGACTTCCAGTGTCATTGTCTCCTGCTCTGAGATCTCTAAGGGTCAATATCATCTCCTGTATGGACTATATGCACCTATACGTGTATTTACCTAGTCTGCTTCCCCTCTAGTTCACAAGTGTGCTGACCCAGAAACTAGCCCAAATTCCTGGTAGTTAAATTTGCATTTAACCAGTAAATAGAACCTCCTTTCCTTTTTTTCTTTTTTTTTTTGTCATTGAAACTTGAAAGCCACCTCAACTATCACTTTTCTGTCATCTTTATGCCAGAGACAGCCTTAGTACAGTCTCACTGGCATCAAATTGCACCAGAAACAATCACAGCCCACTAAAATATTACAACCTTTTTTCTTCCTTTTGAAGAAGGAAAAACATGCCCTCAGGCAAAAAAGTTTATATAGCAGTATTCAATCCCGGACTTCAAACAGCTGAATGGAGCTGCTGTAACAAGGGATTATAATGAAACGGCTTCAGAGCCGTGGGTGTGGTGGGTGGTGGAACAAGGGCTGCTCAAGGGAATTCAGAGCCTAATGTTTCATGTGACATTGTTCCCAGCTTCAAAGCCATAAGCTAAATTGCTGTGCTGAAACCACTATGAAACAACACAGTTTTTAATACATGGCATTCCGTATAACCGCACTTAAGAACACAGAATTTTAACAAATGTTTTCCTTAACCACTGTGTGGTCTGCTGGGACAGAATTTCCCAGAGAGGCACATAGATGGCACAGACCAAACTTCGTTCTTGGATTTGGTGATTCATGGCTGCTGACACAACATAACATCTCACAGGCTGATTCCTAACGTACTGCTTACTCGCCTGGTCCTTCAGGACATGTAATATGACATATTTCTTCACATGCCATTTCAAATACCACCCACCCATTTGATGCCTGCAGCCCACCCCCTGAGTTTACTCCTCTTGGGGCAGGGACACAGAGGGAGCTGCAATCAGGCAGATCTAAACTACCCCTGCTCCAGCTGGAGTATAGTACAGCATGTCCTACTCCACAGCCCCTGCAATAACAGAATCACAGAATCATGGAATAAGATGAGTTGGAAGATGGAGCAGGGGAAACAGCTGAGGACAATACAATCTTAAGCCACTTCAACAGCAGGCACTGACAAACAGGCTACAGGGTATTTTCTGAGCTCCCTTCCCTTAGAGGTTTGCTTTTGATGGGCCAAGAGTGGAAACAGGATGTATAACTTCCAGTGCCCATGCAAAAAGTCTTTTCCAATCCCATTTAATGCCTGGCTTTACACAGAAATTCTATCTCCTTGTACATCCATATGTTCACCATAATTAACTCTCCCACACTGGCTGGGAGCAGAATGTCACGGCACAAAAGTTAATGCTGATGGGACATTATCTCCTCCTGCAGTTGCCTTGGGCTACAGGCACAAAAAATGAGCTAGCAATGTGCTTTTGCTTCTAATATCTATGAGTCTAACCAAAAAGGATAGACAGAAAGAATTTCGCAATAAAATAAGCAATTCTGACATTTAAATATCACCATTAAGCTGCAAATGACTGACTCAAATAACAAAAACATTTTGGGCATATGTTTGCCAATAGTGTATTTAATAAAATAGCAACATTTTGTGCTTTGAGTTTCCTGGCCAGGAAGAAGATATAACATTCTCTGCTTGGACAAAATATTGGGGCATGTGCAAAGGATCTTTTAAGAATTAACTGTAATTAATGGTTACTGATTGAAAATCTTACTTTTATGGAAGGGGGGTGACGTATGTATTTCTTGCCTTAAATACCAAGTGTCTGATGTATTTATTAGAAAACTAGTTCTCTATTCACTCCAGGATAAATGCCCATCAATGGGAAGAAAAGGTAGAAGTTCTCTCCTGGCTCCCAAAGACCTAGGATGTATGATGGGTCCTGTCCCAGCCACAATACAACTCTTGCACAACCACCAATATACAGCAGCCAAACTCCTGCTATGAAGAGAAGTTATTTCAAACAAGGGTTACAGACTGATAGTTTTGGACAAAAGCTGGATCAAGCAGCACAGCCTCAAAATCAACAGCCCTTCTCATTATGGTTTTGATCAATCAAAATCAAAGTGCTCTGCTCTTTTCTGGTTTGAGGGATAAAAATCAGCATTGTGAAAACCAGTACATAAAGAGGGAGTTCAGCCCTCTGTTGCTCTCTTTGAAAAAGCCTCCTGCTGATTCCAGTGGCAGCTGGATCAGTTAAGTTTTTAAATACATAAAAGAGACCACTCACCCTGACTGAAAATCCTAGGGATGGTGGCTTATGGTCTTATTATTGCTATCACCAATTTGGCTTACAGCTGCCTCCGAAGTACTACTTTGAATCTTTTATATAGACAAGCAACAAAAAACTATGATAGAGTAGAAGCAGAATACAAGATTTTAATGAACAAGATATAACATCTGAGGCAGCACGATGGAAATGGTAAAAACTGAGTCACTGAACATATGGTGCGTCATATTTCAAAAGAATTCATTCAGAGCATCCCTGAATGAATCAGTTGTTTTGTAAACAATAATACAACCTCTTTATTACAAGATCAGAGCTATAAGCGACTCTGCATTTTCCCTGTTATCTCCTCAGTTTATACTACAGCAGAGCAGAGATGATGCAATCAATTTTCAAGATACTGTATTAGGAAAAATCACATGACAAGAATAACAAATTAACAGGCTGTTCACCAGCTCAAAATCCAAAGCATGCAGCCTACTGGTTCATCTCTGTTCTAATGGAAATCCATTTATAAATATTTATTTTCACATTCCAAGTTGGAGTACCAAAACTGTGTCCTGAACATTAGATCCAAAATCTCAACTGTTTTATGGTCACAGCCAGACTGTAGGCTTTATCATTTCCACAGACTGCTGCTTTCACTGTGCTTGAACCACAGAGCTACCAGATAAACAGGCTGAGACAGACCCCTCTGCAGATGACCTTGGTGGCAAGCAGGGAAGGCCTTATCTCTCTCTACAGGGCTTTTCACAGCTATGACTCTTACTTCCAAAAGCCCCTATGCCATTAGGGTACAGTGTCCCCATGGTCCCAACCCTCCACTTTCTCCCCAAGCAGATCTTTCCATTTCAGATTCACCTCACCATCTTGCCCCTTTTATCTTGCTGAATTTCTCATTTCTACTCCCTGGGTACTCTCCAGCACCTTCCTACTTGCACTCCTTCCCTCCACTCCTCCTTGCACACACAGGCATCCTGTAGCCCTGCTATGCACCCTGCTTTAATGTTGCACTGAATCCTTAGCGCCACCACCATAGTCCTTTTTCAGTCAAACTTTCTGCCCATTGCTTCACTGCCTTATAAGGGAGGACCTCACCTGGGTTTCAGGGTTGGCTCAAAAGTGGAATGCTTGATCCCAAGTGCTACCCTAACAATCCAGACCAGACTACCCTCCTTTTAGTTTTCTGGAGACAAACACTTTGGCAAAAAACTTTTGCAAGCTGTCGTCATTCATGTTTCCTCATTAGAGGGATGAGAGAAATAAAATGAGAAATTCAGACTTTACTCAGTCCTAAATTTTGGCAGGCCAGGTGTAAACAAATCTCTTATTTTCTTTTTCGTAACAAAACTCATCTTTCTGTTTCAATTTGTAGAATTGTGTTCCTATCTTTATCCTAGCTCCTCAAAACGATGTACTATAAGCCAGATCAGATTTTAATATGTTCATGGCTGCTGGTTAAAAAAAAAGTACAGGATTTTCTCTTATTACTATGATTTTTGTCAGAAATAAGTAGCGCCTTTGTGGAAAAAGAAAATGCACCAAATTCTGGCATGAGCATTAGGTCAAAATAACAATTCGCCTTTTCTACTAACCTATTTGAAGCTATATTTGTGATAGATGCTTAAAACACAGAGCAGTTACAGAGTGATCTCTCCTGCTTTGGCCTAACCTGGAGCCTCTAAGTACAGGAAGATTCCCTTCAGAGCTCCTAATTGCCAGAAACACTTCTGCAAATCTGAATTTGATAAATTAATAATTTAACAGATTCTGAAAATCTTGGGTACTCTTGGCAGCCTTTGCAGGATGCACTTTCTAGGTACCCTTACTGGTGGTACCAAACTAGGAAATTCAGGCATAGTGGTATAGTAAGAGCTGACATAGCTGGAGACCACTCTTACAAAGTGATAGGAGCTACTGAACAGACACCACTTAAAGGTGAGCTCATTAATTTAAAAGTAAAAAGCAAACAAACAAACAAAAAATTGACAGAATGAAACTTTTTCAAGCTTTAGCGGCCTTTACAGCCATAAAACATTTGCCTTTTTTTTTCCTCTTCCAAAATAACATGCAGCTGTGGGGGGTAATGGTTACACATATATTCATTTTCCAAAATGAGAGTTTTTTTCCTCAGGACTATAAATTATAAGTGCAAGACAGAGAAAATTACACGTAATTAACTCTCATTGCAAAAACAAAGGCCGTTTCCATTTAAAGGAAAAGTTCAGGTGGAACAATAGAATTCAATAAAGAAAAACAACATTAGAAAGTTATCCTTTTTCTTAAGGCAAATCTCATGGAAAACCTGGTGCTTAAAATACAACAGTGGAAGAAAACAGACAAGCAAAGGCTGACAAGACAAGAAAAGAGCTATCACGTTTCTCCAATATGTGCTTTCATACTAAGGCATTTTTTAACAACCACTTTCCATTTTTGACTTGCATGTGCAAATCTTAGAAATATAGTAGGGTTTTGTAGATCACTTCTGAATGAGGTATTGACCATAAGACTGCTAAGTTTGTTTATAAGGTCAGCATGTCTGGGTACACTGGTTTCCAGGCTAAGGTCTTCTGTACTGATCAGATCACCATGCCACGGTGCAGTTTTGTTCATATCTGCTTTCAGTGGCCAAAATGTTGTCTTTAATTGTAGCTCAGTTGGTTGAAGCCTGGTGCTAATAATGCTGTAAGTTGTGGGTTCAATCCCTGTATTGGCTATTCACTTAAGATGTTGGACTTGGGTGGTCCTTGTGGGTCTCTTTCAACACAGAATATTCTGTGAATCTGTGACTCTTAGTTAGGTAAGTCTTTGATGTTTTAAGCTTGCAGCTATGTAATTTCCAGCATCAATTTGCTAAACTATGTATGCTACAGGTCTTCTAAGTCCTATACTTTTCATTTACTAAAAAAACAATCTCTCTGACCAGAAAAGTATTGGTTCTTAAATTCCAAAACTCCATTTTTCAGGAAATGTTGTGAGGAAAGCAGAAATAACTTTTTCTTCCCTAATATTTATTCAAGGAAGTTTGATAGCAACATCTTTATTCACAGTATATCATTGTGATTTAACAATGTTTTGCAATTAAAACACCCAGAAGGAATTATTGAATCTTCTGAGTTTGAAAATAATCTGCTTTAATGGAGAGTTTGCTTGCGTTCTAAAGAAAAAAATTTGCTACAGTTTTAGCTCTCTCCTCTTAGCTGACTACTGTTGTGCAGGATGTGATCTGCTAAGCCCTAATTTGTTGTCCCATTTTCTTCAGAGAAATAAGGCCTGTTACTTGAGAGAGCTACCCAGGTTTTCTTCAGTGCTTACCAGCCATCTGTAACCACGTTCATTGGTAGTATCACCACAAAGCATTAGTAACGATAAATTTAAAATACACAGTTATAATGCAGGACTGGTATTGAGGCACTAGAAATTCCCCAGATGCCAAAGAAGGGAAGCCTGTATCTTCAGTTCTTGAAGTAATCTGTGTGTTGGAGGACAAGTCACCAGGCACTATGTTTATTGAGATTAGCAGGGTCTTAGATTTGCTCCTAGCTGGTTTGAGAAAGAAAATCCATTCCCTGGAGGAGATGCTGGGGATGAACATTAGAGGATAAAGCCAGTGATATCACACTCATGCACCCAGGGTAGTAGACACATAGAAGGCCAGGCTCAGCAAGGGCTCCCCTGTTACTTTTTACTAAGAAAGCTGCATATTCACTTCACATGCAGTCTATACTTGGACACTTTAATCCAAACTACCATGCAGATAAAGCCTGAGAGGGAGCAACTATTGAAAAGTATTTGTAGCTATGAAGTGAGAGCTTTTGTACAAAGAAGACTGCTTCCATTTTTTTGCAGATTAAAATATATCAAAATCTGTCACAAACCACCATAACTTTTTGCTTTCCACAAGAGGTTAAATATAATAGGGCTTAAGTGAGCATGTACAGTTAGCCTGCTTTCATAACATGTAGTGCTACCCACAAATTATGAGCCACATAGTATAGATTATAAATAGTATTTCCTGGTAGTCAGTAGAAATACATCAGCCATCATTCTGATTTCTTGAAAGAAGAAACAGATGAAATCTCCCTTGTTCAAAATTGTTTATGAAATCAATTTATTTGAAAACTGCATATCTTATTGAACAAAAGCATAAAGAAGAAAATTTGGTACAGTCCTCATTATCATCAGTCAAATGGAGATATCTTTTGCTCTTTGCTGTGATGTAAATACTGAGAGGATGGATAATCACAGCTGTGGAGCACTGAGGATATTAGCATATCTATGGATATTAATGCAAATAGAAAAAAAACTTGTATTTCAGTTCTTATTTTCTGTGTATCATGAGAGACACACTAGGATGCAATATAGAAAAGTAGTATATAGAGAGCACTGTACATGGAAGCTACTCATCTCCTTTACAGGAAGTACAGGAAAACTCTGCCTGCTCAAACCAGTGTGTGTTTGTTTTTTAAAAGTATGTAAAAAGGGCAAGCTGAACCAAATGAGATAAGGTAATCAGCCCTCATAGGTGAGAGGTGTGGAGCTACACTGTGTTGGGTGACATTCATTCTGCCTACAGTCACCTAAAATATAACAGTCCAATCTTGACAGGCTTTCTAAGGTTTCCTCTGCAGTTAGTGATAAAGGATGTGAATCTCCAAAGGCCTGTTCAGTCTGTGTATCTTAAGAGGAGCTAATTAACTTGCTGAATTGGCTTTGTGTACAGGTGACAAAGGGAGTGTTCAGATGATCTGCATGGCTGAAAGCTTTACCTTCACCTGGTCTCACTTGTTGTGCCTTCATCTCTGTGAGACCCTTGCCACTTGCTTCCTCCAGGATCACAGGCAGCACACGTCCTCCTCAAATCCTTACACCCTGCCAGGTATTGGTTTACATGGTGCCAGTACACTCAGGCATGCTGTGCACATGACATGCATGCTGTATAAACATCTCCCAGATCCAAAATCTGCACAGAATGGCTTTCAGAGGCTTTGGATCCTGTGCCACCCCTGCAGCAATGGAGAGGCACCCACTGGCTTCATCCATTGGAGAACAAGCCCGGATGAGAAGGAAATCTGGAGGGTTATCCTGCACCCTAATAAAGGGGAACATCTGGCCTATGAAAGTATGCATTGCATTTTTATAACTGCTTCAGCGTGTTTTTAAAAATTGTTAGGATTATAAGGATACTTCAAAAAACTTTTGCACCTGCCCATGATAATCCTTCTAAGTGTATTACTGCACGTTCCAGGGATTTGGGGAATGCATATGATTTAGTGAAGCTTGAAAGTTTGAATTACTTCAAAGTGACAGAATCCTTTTCTTTTGCAGAGAAAAACTATTGATTCTGTAAGGGGAGAAAACATAAAACATTAACACAAGCAATCATGGCTTAAAAATAAGTAATCCTTTTAGAAGTTCGAAATGTGAATGTGATTATTCAATGTCATCTTTAAATGAGATCTTAACGTATCCCAAAACAGATGGTTCACTGTTAATGTTTCCTGTACCTAAAATGATTTATTCACTATCACAAAAACAACAACTTTCAACAGCTGCTGAAAATAAATACTAATCATAGCAAGAAGACATACCACTCACTATGCCCCAAAATCGTTAATAAGTCAACATGCACATTCAGAGATGACAGCAATAGTCACAATAAATGGCACCCTGTTTTGTGTGTGTGTTTTTAACTAAACAGACTTTGCCATCTGTGGTTAATTATTCTGGGATCATTGCCATTATTTTATTCAAGATTTGCTATCCCATTTTAATAAATTAATGAGGTGTTAGAAAAATCCTTATGTGAATGGAAAGAGTGCATCACCACTGTTTATATAGCAGTCCCAAAATCCCAATATCAGCTGCTGCTCATCTCCTAGAAGACACCATAAATGACTACTAGCATACCTTGTGCTTAATTACCTTACTAACCCTCCTCCAGGAAACAGTGCATGCTTATGCTCCCCATTTCAGCTTTCCCAGACAGCCTGTTCCAGCTTAAGTCCTCAGTATTGGATAGCTGCTACAGTCTTTCTGGAATTTTTCAGTAAAATCAGCTATTTTTGTTTGAGAAGAGAGGTCAGGGTAAAAGAAATCACTAGAAACTGGTGACTCCTTCTTAGAAGACACCTAGGATCAGAGCCAAATATGAGACAGAGATAAAGAAGAGAGGATGAACCTTGGGTTTTCAGATTGTCTTTGGAGTTCACATAAAAATCTGTCCAGACTGGAGCAGTTTATGCACCAGAAGCTTGCATTCATGCTGTGGCTGCTCCAGAGCTCCAGCTGCTGGCCCAGGAGCAGCTGACCTCTCCACTGCCTTCAACAAGACTGGGACAGGGCACTGCCTGCCCTGGCTGGGGAATTGGACTCTCAGGCATCAGGCAGCGGTGGCAGTCACCAGTGGACCATCTTACTGATCCTCACATGAGCTGGAAGAAGCAAGGTTTGGATCAGGCAGCTGGAGAGGCCCCATCAGATGAAAGACAGGGGACCCGACCGGGCAGGAACTTTGTCCTGCTTTGCCAGGGCATTTCCATGTCTGGCCTGTTAGACATCCCCTAAAGCAGTGTAAATAAGGCTGATCCTAGAAAAACAAGCCTCATCTGGTCTTCATCTCTGGTGAGGATTCAGAGCAGCTGAGCTCTCCATATTAGAGAAGGCTGAGTGTCTGGGCCAAAAGCAGGATATGTCGTCTTGTAATTAAAGAGGATGCTTTTATACTGCATGTGCTGAATAAGGCTGCTCAAAACACTGCTCAGTTTGGCATCCCTTCATTGTAAATATTTAATCTTGCAATGTAGGTATTTCTTAATATCTCTTTTTTACATAGTTTTAGTGTCAGTGCACTGTTATGTACAGAAAATACACTGATCTGCTACCATTTAAGTACTAATAACTGAGGTCAGTGGTATTGCCTGGGGAATGGATTATGGATAACAGAGTTGGTGACCCAGGCAGGAGCTGGGAATAATTAGCAAAGCATGAATTACCTTAGAAATACTGTGGAATGAAGTTGACATTTCTTTAGCAGGGATGGCTGTGAGCTTTAACTTTGGGGGTCTGGTTGTAAGCTGTAAGGTGTGGACAGAGAAGAATGAGTTCTGCTCCTAAGCTTGGTGCTATGAGATCACAGAGGTCTCCTACTATTAGGCAAAAGCAGGAGAAGGAATTAGACTTTCTTGTTCAAAAAATTTTAGCATGTCATTCAGTCAGATCACCCTTGAGCAGAACTGAACATCTTCACTGAAGCAGCAGTTTTTCCTCAGGCTGGCTCAATTTTGTGTAATCCCCTGAATATATTCAATTAATACCAGCTGTCAGACATTTTTCAATGTGTCCTGCTCTTTTTATGCTTGAGCCTAAACATTGTGCCAGCTAGGGTATTGCTTACATCAAATATTTTTGCTTTGTACCTTAAATTAGTCTGAGGCAAACAATGTCAAACCAGTACGTTGTTCCACGTCATGGAGTTGAGTTGTATAATCTGATGGGGGAAACAATAGTCCTTTTCTTCAAGTTAGCAGTGGAGAGCAATTAACCCAAACTCTTGGACTGTCACAATGTCTCGTTGTAACAGGAATAAATGCAATATACATGCTAGATTTGGAAGGATGTATATTTTATACAGTGCTCATAATGATCCTATCTAGACCAGTATGCTGTAACAACACTTTCTAGAATATCAGGACTAGAAGTTCACTTACACACATATGCATACACACACAAAGGAAACAATTGTTTTGCTATAATTCCTAGATTTTTAGCAATTCTATACACAGCTTGATTCAGAACAAAATAAGAACAAGCAAATAATTTTTTAAAAAACCTTTAAAATGTTGAAAAAGGTAGGTGGAAAGGGTGCACAATGCCTGAGAATCTTTGCAAATGTGGTCCTTGGGGATGAAGCCTGGATGTTGCCAATGTCCAACAGTGCTTTATCCTTGCAGGTGAAGGATCCAGGTACAACCTGAGACAGGTGGAGATTATGCAGCCAGGGGAGGTACATAATGCTGTTCCCCTGCTCCTCCTCTCCCATCCTATGTGAGAATAAATCCCAATTTCCTTTCTGTCTGAAACAAAGCACTGCCTATAGCTAAGTCAGTCTTCTAGTCTGTGGATAAAAGCAACAAGAATTTATCTTGAATAAGAGGAAATGTAGCAATCTTATCTGAGGCTTTGGCAGCCTTTATGTCAGGGACCACCACAAAATGTTATGACACCTGCCCAGGGCTGTGATTAAGCCTTTCTGTCGCAGGCACCAATAACAGTGCTTTGCTTGTGTACCACTGTAAGGGCAGGTTGTGACCTTCCATGGCTCACATCACTGTAGAAAAGAAGTGCTGTTCAAAATTAAAGCTTTGCATGACGCCCCATGCCCACAGAGTGCAGCAGCTGGGTCCCTGGGCCTGACTGAGTCCCAAACGAGCAGCAGAAGGACCTTCCCCGTAGCAAACTTGTGTCCTCTTCATTTGTTACACACAGCAGAAACCCCAGGCAGCTTCAGTGGTGAGATATGTTCTGCTACTGCATCAGCAGGTAACTCTTTGTGTGGCAGATCTGACAGCCTTCTGTGATGCCATGGCAGGATGGGTCGGGGATGGGAGAGCAGTGGATGTTGTCTATCCTGACCTCAGCAAGGCTTTGGACATCTCCTACAACATCCTTAGAGGTAAGCTAAAGGTATCTGGGTTAGATGAATGGACAGTGAGGTGGATCAAGGATTGGCTGAATGGCAGAGCTCAGAGGGTCAGGATCAGGGCAGTAGAATCCAGTTGGAGGCCTGTAGTCAGTGGTATTCCCCAGGGATCAATACTGGATCCAGCCTTATTCACCCTCTTTATCAATGGCCTGGGCGAAGGGATCCCCTCAGCAGCTTTGCTGATGATACTGGAGGAGTGGCTGATACACCTGAAGGCTCTGCTGTCTTTCAGCTGGAGCTTGATAGACTGGAGAGCTGGGTGGAGTGAACCCTAATGAGGTCCAACAAGGGCAAGTGCAGGGCCCTGCACCTGGGGTGGAAAAACCCCTAGTACCAGCACAGGCTGGGGCTGCCCCAATAAAGAGCAGCTATGCTAAGAAGGACCTGAAAGTTTTGGGTGACTTCCCAAGATGGGTGACAAGTTGATAATGAGCTGGCAGTGTGTCCTCATGGCCTGGAGGCCCAGGAAGAGTGTGGCCAGCAGGTAGAGGGAGCTGATCCTTCCACTTTTAGTCAGCTCTGGTGAGGCTGTATCTGGAGTGTTGTGCGCAGTTCTGGTCTCCACAGTTCAAGAAAGACAAGGAGATATAGGAGAGGGTCCAGAGAAGGGTCACAAGGATGATGAGGGGTCTGTAGCATCTCTCTCATGAAAAGACACTGAGGAAGATGGGTCTGTTTACTCTCAAGAAGACTGAGAGGGGATCTTGTGAATGCACATAAATAAGTCAAAGGCAGGTGCAACGGGGATAGTGCCAGACTTTTTTTTGGTTGTGCTCAGAAACAGGGCAAGAAGCAATGTCCATAAACTAAAACACAAGGAAGAACTTCTTTACATTGAGGGTGGCACTGGAGCCAGCTGCCCAGGGAGGTTGTAGAGTCTCCCTCTCTGGAGACACTCAACACCCACCTGGATGTGTTCCTGTGTCACTGGTTCTGGGTGACCCCACCTTGGCACAGGAGTTGGACAGGATGATCTCCTGAGATCCCTTCCAACCCCAACTATTCTATGATTCTGTAATTCTTTAAATCAAGAGACTTTTCTGAAAGTGTGATCATACTAAAATGGGAAAAATAAATTTTAGCTCACATCCTAGATGAACCAAGTAAAGCTTAGTTCCTTTTAGAGTGAAGTGAAAAACCACGTGTTTTCCATGTAATTTCACCATCCTCNCAGGCTGGGGCTGCCCCAATAAAGAGCAGCTATGCTAAGAAGGACCTGAAAGTTTTGGGTGACTTCCCAAGATGGGTGACAAGTTGATAATGAGCTGGCAGTGTGTCCTCATGGCCTGGAGGCCCAGGAAGAGTGTGGCCAGCAGGTAGAGGGAGCTGATCCTTCCACTTTTAGTCAGCTCTGGTGAGGCTGTATCTGGAGTGTTGTGCGNTTCTATGATTCTGTAATTCTTTAAATCAAGAGACTTTTCTGAAAGTGTGATCATACTAAAATGGGAAAAATAAATTTTAGCTCACATCCTAGATGAACCAAGTAAAGCTTAGTTCCTTTTAGAGTGAAGTGAAAAACCACGTGTTTTCCATGTAATTTCACCATCCTCCGGAGCAACGCAGAGTTACAGTGAAGGGAAATATTTACATACTCCAAAGGCTGAGTAAGTGTATTACTCAAGGCTGAACTTCTATAAATCAGCAAGAAGCATGAACAAATACTGAACTCTGAGAAATTATTACTGGACCAAGCTAATGCATACTAAAGCAGTTTACTGGCAGGAATGAACACACATCCAAACATGCACTCACATGTACAAAGGAATGAGTTTTGTATCAATAATTTCATAATTAGTCAAAGAAGCTGGCAAGAAAGAGAAAAGACTGAAGAGGAAACAATGTTTTAGAAGTAAATATGCATGGTGTTGATGTGTGAAGTTTTGAGGGTTATGATGAGTGTGACGTTTTAACAGCAATTAAACAACTGACTATGTTCAGCTACATAAGTCAGAAAACCTCTAATACTACGAGGAAGAATAGATAGGACCTAAAACAAATTGAAATCAGAAGTAAAATAGCAGTTAAGGAAAATTCTAATATGGGCAGCAAAGACAAGATGGGGCTAAGGGTAGGAAAATTCAAATTACCTCAAATAAAGTGGAAGCACAGCTGAAAGATTTTGTGCATTGTTGATTGAAGGAAAAGCTTGACTGAAGCAAACTGAATCTCAAAACTTATAAAGGCTCTCCTCTATGAAATCTTGGCTTTGATAGCAAATATTTTCTACAAACTCCTTGAGTCAGTGAAGGCACAATATGAGTGGATAATAGGAAAAAAAAATCCATATTCAAGGAAGAGGGAGACAAAGTGAACTAGGGAAAACAACCTATATTAGCCAAACCTAAATGGCATTTAAGATTTTAGAGCAAATTAGGAAAAGCAGCCTAAGGAAGACAGAGTGAAACAGAAACTGCGAAACACAAGAGTATCAAAGGTAAAGCGAGGCTGAAGTATTCTTTTTCCTTAAGAAACTAAAACTAAAAGCTTCTTAAAAAGCAAGCAAAGGAAACAAACTTTGATAAACACCAGGTAAAAATTCGTGGAAGACTACATGCTCAGTTGAAGGAGGGATTATTGCAAAAAGTCTTAAAATGCTCAGACAGCTTCTGGAGAGCTGACTGTAAGCTGAGCTGTAAGAAGAACTGTCACTCTGGAGGGACTGTCCCCTTACGTGTGCATTAGAGCATCCATGTCATTTCACAGTCTCTTTAATGGCCTTGGGATAAAGCATGTAGGTAGGACTCCACTGGTTAACTCAATACAAACCTGAGGAATAGGAGAAAAGCAGCAGGATACACTTCAAGAAGCAGGAGGTCTCACAGCTTGAGTAACCAAAACTGACTCTTCCAGCTCAGCATTTCCTTGACCTCACAGCCTTAAGGATGCCTTCCTGTTTTGTGAAGCATGAAAATATCTGGAATCAAGAAGGATAGGTGTACACTAGCCAACCATGGGAAGAGAGAAGATGATTTGGGAAACATCAGCACTGTTTCACAAAGGCGCGCCCTCCTCTACAAACTTCTCTGAGCTGTCTGGACAGATATGCAATTGTGTGGAGGTCTATGTCTGATTGCCAGGTAATCTCTCTGCATTTCTAACACTATCAGCAAGGTCATCCACCAAGGATTTCTAGAGAAGTGACATTCTCCAAATCTCTGGGATTTGTGGCGAACAACAAATTTAGAACCATGCAGAAACACCAATGGGGCGATATTGCTGATGTTTCTTTTTCAGGGTGGTTGAAAAGGGCAATCTTCAACAATTTCAAGAGAGCGTCATGAAACTGAATGACTATAGATAATAACACAGCTGAAACTCAGGACACGTAATAATAAAGTCAGTCTTGAGGGAGAAAAACAAAATATCCTAATTTCAAATGTATGGTGATGTTTTCCAAGCTGACCATTTCCACTCAAGCAAAATTTTGAGATTGTGATAAATAGTTACATAAGCACAATTTAGTGCTTAGTAGAAGTCAAAAGAACAAACTGAATAATTAGAATTCTTGGAAAAGGAACAGAGACCAAAATCAAGATCATTATGTCCCTGTATAAATCCAGGGTTTATCTGTAAATTGAATACTGTGTGCAGTTCCATTACTGTCATCAGCAGCAGCACATAATAGAATTGGGAAGGATTCAGAGCAGGGACACAAAAAAAAAGATGTTCAAAAGTGTGGATTGTTTCTCACTAAGAAACAAAAGTTTGGGGTTTTATTGTTTCAGAGCCCTGAGTCTGAAAAAGAGACTACTGAGGAAGACGATTGAAGAGGTCCACAAAAAGATGACACCCCACAGGGACAGAGGCACTGCATCTGCCAGGCAACTCAGAAAAGGCATTTGGGGCTGGCTGTCCAGGAAGGGCATTGTAGCATTAATCATAAAAGATGCAATTTGGCTAGCCAAAGTCTGCAGGGAGAGATAATACCTCATTAAATCAAACACCATACTTGGGGAAGAGATGACAAATTTCTGGGCATGCCCGTCCTTCAGGTTATTTGGCATCTACCACACTATACATCTGGCAAGAAAATGTCTCTTTCAAGGCCAGTATTGAAATGTCTTAAACCTATCTCTTTTTCTAATGACTTGATTGCTATTTTGTTTACAGAGCACAGCACACATCATAGTTGTTTTACTCTCCTCACAGTGCCCATGTACTGGCTGAAGCCCACATGATTTAGCTGAGGTGGGAATGGGAGCACGAAGAAAGGATCCCCCCACACACCCTTCTCCTGCTCATTGCATGGGGAACTGGAGCCTGTGGCTCAACATTATATACCTCTGCAGCACCTACATTAATGTGAACTAGCCAGTGCAGGAAAACCTTAGTCCCTTCTGAGTCTTGGTTCCTTACTTAGGGACTATTTTTAATGGAAAATAAAACAATCCAAACAGGAAGAGTGCTTCCTGCTGTAACAGGAGTGTTTAACAGGGTGAAGATAGCAGGGCAGCTGAACATTCTCTTTTTTTCTTGTTGGCAAGACATATATGTAAGTGATATTATTCAACGGTGTCAGTGCATCTGCTCATGCCACTGTGTTGCAGGCTGATAAGGAAGGAATGCAGGAATCTAGGAAACTGCTATAGCTGAGCTCTCATCTGAGCTGCACGTCATGTTGGTATCTTCTCTGATTTACAGTCCAGAGCATTCAATTCTTATTATACACAATCAGGAAGCAGTCTGCATTTTCCCCCCTCTATAGTAATCCAGTGGAACAAGAGCTTTTTATCTTATAATGTCTCGTCAGGCACTCCTGAAGAGAAATCTTTAACATAACAGAATGATAGAGTATCTGTTAAATGCAAGGTTACTGGGTACAAGTTATTTGTCCTCGTGCTTATTATTCCATTATTGGAAGTTAAATGCTTTTGCCATGCACTGTTACCTCAGTGACCTAAAGAGCACGTCAGTAGAGCTCTACCCACGTTGCCATCACCTGTGATCTCCGTGGAAGTCTCTTTCAGAAGCAGCAGCAGCAAGACAAGGAAACAAAACCAACCCAATAGAATCAGTGGAACTGCCAGAACGCACACCAGGGGCAGAGTCATTAAAATGCTGGAGAATAGTTTCAGTCTGGAAATTATCTGTGATCTAAATGCCTTTTATAGATTACCAGTCCTAATGACGTTTTGCCTAATGGCACATTAAAAGCAGTTTTCCATCATTTGTAATTAATTGTTGAAAGCAAACAAACACCCAAACATCTGATAGCATAGCCTCAATTCTGTAAACCAAGGTAAGTGTTTCATTTTGTTCACCCAAGTAGCTCTTTTAACTTCGTACATACGAAATTCCAGGAAAACAACTGCATTCATCTGCACTTGCAAAATCAGAGCCAAGGATCATTGCCAACCTTCTCTCCTCACAAAGCAAAACACGTACTTTCTTTTTGTTCCAGAGCACTTGTGGTAGAGACTGGTTAATCTCTTTGTTGTGAGGTCACAGTGTAGGAGTGGGAGTTGGGAGGGAATGTGTGGAAAGAAGGAGAAAATCAATAAAGTAAACATTTCACAACAATCTCCAACAAAAGTCACCACAAGACATGCCAGCACTGCCAGATGGATTGGGTAAATATGAATTTCAACAGATTTTCCTCAGAGATGCTCTCCTAGCTTGAAAAGCAATGCTGTGAGTTGATTGTTTATTGAGTGGATTTATTGCATCTCGGCAGCTTCAGCCTAGATATGTTCCATTTAACAGAAAGAACACAAAGCAAACAAAATCCCTTTCTTAACAAAAATTTACTTCCCAGAGGAATTAGAATGAATGGACTATCTGACACAAATTTGTCATATTCTGCCTTAGAACTAGTCCTGAAGTTTTATTACTTTTCTTCCTTTCACATGCTCATATGAAATTTAGTATTGCTCTAGAAGGTCAAGCAGCTGCTGTACACAATTACAAGGGTGAATACCTATCAGCAAGGTGCAGTGGTTTCTGTGCATATTATACACAAGCAGCTATACAGCATTGGCCCAAGAGAAATGAAACTTTAGGCAAGTAAAGAGTGCATCAGAGTTAAGTGTCACATATATATCTGGGGATTTAGCAGCTGCATGCCTGGTCAGGGCTTTCTAGAACCACAGCCCAGCAGATGAAAGCATACACACACTGAAGTATTACCTGAACCACAATCAACCACAGTAAGTTTCTGAGAGCAGATATTTAGTAGCTGCTTGTGAAGAGCTGAAGTATCCTTTAGACCTGCAAGCTTTTATTCTGGGCTCTTACCACTAATTAAATATGTCAAAACTAGGTCCTTTCAGCAGAGCAAAAATAAACATAGGCTTATAAAAGAAGCCACAGGCCTATTGCTTTATATGTTATTAGTGAAGGGGCATAGTTTGGCAGCCTGGGAAAACATTTCATTAAAATACCCAATGCAAGTTGAAGTCTGGGCTGCATACAGTTACTGGCTTCTGCTTAGTCGAAACTGCTTTGCTACCAATTATTATGGCAAAGCAACTTTGGCAGGAACAAAGTCCTCAGACATCTCTGCAAGTGCACCATAGGATTCTCATGGGTCCTCCTGCGCCTTTGAGAAGGAGCTCGTTAGCCAAGCATCAGGCCCAAGTCTTTATCATCTGCCATCTGCCCTGGACTAGAGGCTCCCATACAGTGTTTTCCACCTCCACTCTGTATTTCCATTCTGTTTCTGCCTTTCACAGGCAAAAGAGATAAGCAGACATTTGCTGTGAAAAGCTGAAGGAAGGCAAGCCCCACAATTTCAGCATAACCAGAATTACAGCCCCCAGATCTCCACCTGCACAATGTCCTTCCAGAGCACACCAAACTGCAGCAGAAAACTATTAAGAGTGAAAAGCCATCATGTGAAAGGTAGAGAACACCAGAATTAGAGTTGTATTCAAAATGTAGTCGGGACACAAATGTTTTTACCTAATCATTGCAAGTCTGTTGCTTTGGAATTGGTTCTCAGCCTGAATTCAGGGTGAAAGCTGGTGTTCTGAATATTACTATTACATTATTATTTGTTTTGTTTTAATATTTTCAGAACATTTTGTTCTGACTTTGTCCTTTATATTCATGAATTCTTTCATTAAAAGTGACTGTTTAGAGTTACATTGATTTGCACTTCAAAAAAAAAAAAAGAAAACAAATACAAAACCCCAAGTACAAGTTTTGTCTCTAAATGAAAAGAAAAAAGAAAAGGGACAATTGTGGGCAATTTTTTAAGTTTTTACCCAGAACTGATTGGAAAATGCTGTAAACCAGCCCTTTCTCTACAAATGTTTTTGCTCAATCAGTATTTCTGGTTCTCCCAGTGGCTGACATAATTTACTGCCAACTATTCCGACCGCACTCAGACAACATAATTATGTTGTTACTCTGACGCTGAACTTTGTCATGGTGTTCCTCATCCCCACTACCCCTTCCCAGGCTCCACAGGAGTATCGTGGACCTTTCTGCATAACCTTGCCCAGCTGTGACCTCCCCTTTTCTACCACAGTCAACATATTCTTGCCTCAGATATAACTTTTCCTTTAACACCATGTCACAGCCACTGCTTCACTTCTTTCTGCTCGTCATAAAGGTATTTTTATTTCCCAGGCCAAGCTAACCATCACTCACTAGAAGTTTGCAGAGACAGAGGCTGGGATGGAAAAACAGAACCCTGGAGAAGTGGAGTTGTCCCCAGCCACTCATACCTCTTCCCATCATACATTATCTGCCTGCAGCATTCAGGTAGCCATGGGCAAAGCCTTCTACACACTCCATCAACCCCCTTCAAAAACACATACACTGGTCAGCCTGAGACAGACTCACGACACCCATTATTTCAGCCCATGCAGTCAAAGTCTATCAAAGTAATAAGAAACTTAGTTTAAAAGAAATTAAAAGTCTTCTAATGGAAAGCACTAAACAGCCTGTTTTTTTTTGCTGCTGAAGGAGGAAACAGCCTTTCTACAACATGAACCTGACTCCCCTTCTTAGAGAGCATTTTCCCACATTTTGCTTCTCTTCCTGCATGTGTTTATTGTGCTTCCTCCCACTCCTTTAGACTCTTGTGTTCCCTCCCATGTTTTCAGCAAAATCTCATCGAGACAGACCAAGGCGTGACTCACTCTCTTCTTCTGTGGATGAGAACTCATTGTGCCATCTCAAGAGCAAGCTTAGGTATCCAGGAAGTCATGGCAACTGATGTCAGCTCTTCTATTTATAATTAGTTCATGGCTTTTAGGAATATAAACTAACTTATATTTTACATGAGCAGGATAAAAATTTCCTTCTCCTCTATAGTGAAGATTTGAAGGAAGCTCTGCCATTCCAGGAATACAGCAGCACACACACCAGCACACTGGTGACCTGCTGCTACCTAGGAGACAAGGCTGCTCCAGCATCTTCAAATCTTGCTATTATGTTCATTAGAAAGTGTCCTTGGGGGTGATAGATTAGAAAAATACCTACTCTGGGCAATTAGTTGTTATCTGATTTAATTAAAGGGCTGTGTGCTGATAACTACACGGACAATGGTAAACATCCACAGAAGTTGCTCACTCCCACACCTTTTTTCCCACCTTAGAATGGTATTAGAAGCACATGTGAACCAAAAAGTTCATCATCTCCAAAACAGAAAAGGCATGCTTTGCTCCATGAACTCAGTTAGCAATTGCAAAATAAAAGTGTGCAAAGAAATTCTGAGACCCTGATGTATCTACTAAAAATCTGAAACTCAGAAAATAGGCTGGAAAATAATTTCCAGTGTGAACTAAGGGACATCTAATAGTGACAAAAGTCATTGTAAATTTAAGGGCTCAGATACGGTACATTAAGATGGAAAAGGTAAATTAGCATAAATAGTGCACTGCAAGAAAAAATCCTTTAAGTGTAGAGACCCAGCAGGGTGCAAGCTTTGAAGCAAGATTAACACTCCACCTTGAGCCCAATAGGTACCAGAACCAGGGCAAAACAGGAAATGAGTGCAAATGGCATTTGCAAAACATGGTAACCTTTTAGAAAACATCATTTGCAATACTTCATTTTCACTATGAAGCCTGAGGGCTGGGGGTCAGTGTTCTCCTCTGTGGAGGGCCAGCCTGCAGGAGAGCAGGACTTCAATCCTGTGTTCAGAAAAGAGGCCGTCACTAGCACTGACCCCTGCACGGTCTCCACCACCTACTCCCTGTTCTGCTGAGCTCAGCACAAGGATCAGTCCCAGGCACTGAGAGGTTTGAGCAGGGCCAAAGAGGGTCACATAATCACCTGGAGCCCCGCAGCAACTGACTGCATCAGAAAACTGGTACAGAAGTTATGGCAAATCAAAGGATGAATATCAAGTAGTCCATTCCACTGGCTGAGAGCTCTTTACAAACATGATTATTACATTGAAGAAATTACTGTATGCTGTCCTTTTGTCCTCTGACTTCCCACCACATATTTTTCCTAATAACCCTGATTGCACAAATTGCAAAGAGCTCTGGAAAAGTGAAGCATATTAAAAAGAGTTAAACTCTCTTTGCTTTGTTTGGTTTTAACTACTTCATTGCATAATATTAAAAAGCCTGACTTTGAGTCCATTAGCTTAAAACAGCAGAAAACAAACAAGTAATGAGCTTTGTCAGTATGAGATGGACACAAAAGACCATTTTATTTCCATCAACCATACAATTTCCAAACAACACGCTATTTGTGTGCACTTGGTATGCTTCCTTCTGGCTCAGTTGGTTGCAGATACACTGGTGATTTATGAGATGCTACACTGACTGGTCATGCTAACATGAAAGCATTTGGAACAGCTGCAGAGCCATACCAACAGCCTCTTTTCAGATGGAAAAAAAATGTTCAGCAGGAACCTCATGCAAACAGATTGTCTGAAAACCAGGGAGGCATTTTAAAAGGTGGGTCAAGCAAACATCTCACATTCACCAAGAGACAAGAGTTTCACCTTTCTCAGAAAAAATCAAATAGGCTTAGGATTTTTTCCCCAATTCAATGAGCTGAATCAGCTTACCAAGGGATCAAGGGGCATCTGAGCCAATTCAAGGGGCACTGGAGCATGGAGGACCATACAGTCAGCAGGCAACTGCTCCAGAAGTAAAACCCTTTCCTGACAGCAGTGATCTGGTAGATATGCTCTGCCAGCACCATGAACTTACACCCCCATTTGTGTCATAAACTCAGACTAGCAGAGATAATTCTGGCCAGTGAATGGATGAAAGATAAGGGGCTGTCTTCTGAACAGCAATGTCTGGCTGACCCAGGAGGGTGGTTAATCATGCAGCACCAGAAGTTCCAAGGCAGAAGGATCAGCACAAAGTGAGGATTTTCCTGGGCAGTACTTAATACAGGTAACTTCAGAACAACCACTGCCACAAAGTAGAGGCATACAGCAATAGGTAAAGTGTTTGCTGCCTCTCAGCAAACTCTCTGTTTTGTGAAAAAAATGATGAAAAGGCAAACCTAAATAGACAATAAAATTTTGAAGGTGTCTGCATCATGCATGGTTAGCAGCACTAGGATTTATAGTCTTTTGTAACACACTACTTAAATCAGTGTTATTTTCCTGTTTTCTGGTGTAGAAGACCTGGACCATAGACAACAGGAATCACTGAGCACACATAAGCATTGATGTGCACAACAGAACCTGTCTGGAAAAAATTACACTATGAATTCTCAAATTAACAGAAATGAGGTCCTTTCCCAACCTCAGTGGAATTGTCTTTGCAGTTGCATGTCCTTTCCCTTCCCTAATTCCACTTTTGCAGAAATTAGGATTCACTGATCAGTCTTTGAGAAGCATCCCGTAACAAATCATTAAACTTTTCAAATCCAAAATTGTCCTTTGATAGGCATATGAGACTTGACCTTAGCTCTTCATAGTCCAAGTCTTCTTTGCAACTAAATGTCTTAAGTCACATAAAGAGCCTTTTCAGAACATTATTTTCCTTCTCAGAAATGGCAAGAGCCTCCCTTGCTAGCAGGAGTCAATGGCATACACCTGTTCCCTTGAAAATGCAAACTTTGAAAAATAATGTAGAAAAAAAAGACCTAATTTGAGTTCAAACTCTTCAGATTCATTCCAGTAATCCTGCAGACAGTCTTAGCATAGATCATATTTTACAAAGAATCCAATGTAGTTTCTAGAATTCACTTACATAAATAAGAAAACCCAAATATGCAGAGTTCCCCTGCTCCCACCATCCAAGGAAGGATGACCGAATTAAAAAAAGATGACCTGAAGTTTTCTGTGGAGATTTGATCATTTTTATAAATGCAGTGGAGAAAAGATTCATTTCTGTGCCTCCATTCCCACGTTTTCCATTGACTGAGCAAGTGACAACTCCACAAGCAGGATTTTCAGCTGTTTACATCCACCCTGTGATACCTTTAGAGACCAGAGAGCTTTCAGTGCACCTGCTGTGACAACCAAACTGAAGTCCATAACTAAACAAACAGACACATAACCAAGCAGGACTAGGGGAGGGCTCATCAGCAAGTGTCCTTACCTCACATGAGCTGGCCTAATTCTTCTGACTTATTGCAGAATCCTTAGATAGTTGCAGAACTTAGATAGTTCCTGCTATCCCTTTCAATTCTATGCCTAATTTGGAAATTAGAGTAGCTGTCTTTTGTAGCTAAATTTGCTTCAAGGAGGAAAGTAGCAGGGCAAGAAACAAACTCAAATGCAAGCATCCTAAAGGCACTATCTCCAGGATTATCTGATTTCAATAAAAAAATCCCAAACCAAACATGAGCTATTTTGATTCATAAGGATCATTAATAATCTTTGAACTCTTTGGTTGTCCTGTGGGTTGGGACCCACAACCATAGTTCAAATTCCTTTCAATCACCTTGACTTACAAAAACAGAGGTGATATAATACAAGACTGTCCAAAAGGGAGTAAATGACAGTGAAGTAAAAGGAGCAGACCTTGGCATTGTTGCAGGATGCCCAGAGCATAAAAATCAGTGCCCCTTTCTAAATCCCAGTAATACTAGACACAAACATGATAGGTTTCAAAAATACCATAGAGTCAACTAAGCACAAAAAACTGAAGTAATTTTTATGAATTTAAAACTCGCCAAGTCTATCCATAAGAAAAATTTCATGTTTGGCCCAGCTGGGCACCCTGGCTCCCCAGCAGCCAGGGACAGAAGCATGAGTGCAAGAAGAATGGCACCATAGTGATAATTTCTATGGACATTGTACCTACTGGCTTTCCTGAATCAGAGTTTGTGTATTCAATCTACTTCCACTGATTTGCCCAAGGACTTCTTGAACCATCTTAGCACTCAGCAGTTACTTGTTTTGCACCAGTCCAGCATCACGTTGCTTTCCTAGTGCTGTTACAGAAAACAGAGGGCAAATCTGGATTTCCATGGCTTCGCATATAAAGCAGTAAAAAAAAGCAACATTGGGGAAAAAGTAAGAATACACAGGCAATCTGAATGTGAACCAAACCAGCACGGTTATTTTGACCACCCTGTTTCATGTTCTTTTAACTTTTAGGACTTACTTTGGCATCTTGCTGCTTCGCTTTCATGTGGGCAAGAAACCTGGCAGGAGAAAAGAGGCAATGACTCTCATTTCACTCCTAGATTTGGTTGAGTTTTGTGGCTCCAGGTGAAACCTGAACAAAAGGAAGCCCTCCATGCAGTTCAGACATCACCGGTAACTTTTACCCGAACCAGTCTCAAAACAGGACTATTCAGACCTGGTAGCAGAGGATGAGTCTTGGCTGCTTCAGTCCATGCTTGCAGTTAAGAGGTGGGGAAGGGAGCCGTACCCCCTCCTACAGCTCTGACCCTGGATTCCTGTATTGCTACAAACTGCTGTTGTCACCTAATTTGATACCATTGCAGTTTGATGAGCACATGTTGGTAAACAAAGCAGCAATGGAAGGGCAGCATCCTGTTTATATTTCACTGCAGGATGATTCATTTACAGTTCTTCAGCAGGGCAGAGTCTGTAATCATGCAAAAGGTCAGCAGTTTCTGCTAGGACTCTTGCATTTAGTCAGATACTGTTTAGGTTAAAAAAAAAAAATCTGGTGTTGATATAATCCTGCTGAACAATCTCCATCTTTCCTGGAAATCAGGAGTTTGACGTAGATGGAGCTTCTTTAATTTAAGGTATGGAAAACTACAGCCAGTGTTTCAAAAGGAAGTTGGTTGTCTCCGAATACATCTAATGTAATCTGCCTGCAAACTGTACCTTCTGGTGGGCACTGGCAATGTGCCACCTCCCACAGATCTCCAAAACCAGCACTGTCAGACTTGCAAGGTGAAGGAACCAGTTATCACCCTAAGCATTAATGTCCTCTGCTGAATGGGGTTGGGGGAAACTCTGTCATTGGTTGGATAAATAATTACAATAGGCAAATAATCTAAACCACTTGGCCTTCAGGCCTTCAGGATCAGCCACTGAACTTCAGCATCAAGATATTTAACACAGTATCCAGCACAGTAGGAGCTCATCCATTCCTGATGAGCTATGATTTCTTCACACTTAGCATTTGCCTGAAATCTGATTTTCCACCCCAGTCAGTGAGCTGCAGCTTTCACATGCGTTATATAACATCTTGTCATGGTGAGGCCTCACAGTGAGAGCAACACGTGTAGGCAGTGCTTGTCCCCCGTCTCTGCAGGAACACACTTCATGAAATCCATGCACGAGCTCCCAGATAAGTTATTGATTTAGAACTTGACACCAACTCCTAAATATAGCAAACCTTCCAAAGGTGTCTCCTCTTCAAACATTAATCTTAGCTCGCCTTTACCAGAATACACACAAGGAACAACCTTCCCCAGAGTCTGACCTTAAAATGCTGCATTATTTATATTACAATCAAATAAACATGGCCTCTGAGAAGATTAGAGCTACTTACTGCTTTCCAAATACTCCCTCACATACGTACTTTTAAGCCAAAGATGTCCTTAAATCAGTAACTACTTCAACAGGCCCTCGAGGAACTAGGATGTAATTATTACAGCACTAGCTCCTGATTAAGGGCTTGTTTGAAAAAGAGTTCATTAGCTTTCATGCACATCTGATTGACTGTGATGAGAGAAGACACAGAGCAAGGCACTGCTTTCCCTGCACAGTGCTTAGAGCATCAAATACATGTCTATTAGAAGAATTGTCACCTGCTTGTGACCTCTGCTATACCTTAACCCCTAAAACCTCAGATCTCTCCTTTTCCTGCTGACCAAATTACTGTTAATAGTTCTGTGCAAGTCTGTCCAGATTGTAAAGATAGTCACAAAAAACAGTGTTCCAGGAAAGTCTGACCTGCTTCCAAAGAGTGCACAGCAGGAGGGAGGGACATCAGCATGGCTGTGGAAATAACCTGCTGCCTGTTTTCCCCTTCATGCCACTGCTACATAAAATACAGCCTCTTGTAGTGATAGGAAAAGTAACACTGTAGAACTGCTAATACTATATTAAGGATTGCTCAGAAAAATGTGAATATAGCTCCGTTTTATGAGTACATTTTAATAAACAGGAAGATTTAATTACAATTTTACTGCACTGTGAAAAAGGTTTTAACTCTTTAAAAAGAGTTTATAAGCTTTATATGCCAGGTCTATGCAAATGAATTATCACAGGCCAGTTGGCCAGATTTACCCTGGAAACCAGGAGGAAGGCAGCTAAAACTACCTCACTACTTAGGCAAGACAAAGGCCACTGAAACAGGAACTACAGGAATAATAAGTGCACAGGAGTACACTGGTCAATTTACCTGGCAATGTTCCCCAACATCAGCTGACAGTACCACAAACCCACAGGAAGGAGGGAGCAGAGAGCTCAGGTGCCAGGAAAAAGTCTCCCTCTCTCTGGTTCCACCCCTGCACACGTGAGCAGTCACTTTGCCTCCAGTTTCCCAATACCTGCCTACAACCTCATTTTGAAGATGATACATACCCTGGAGCTGGCTCTGTTTTGATGGAGTTTTCTACGAAAAAATGGGAAGAAGTGCTGTAGGAATGCCAGAAAGGCTCATTTTCTTCATGCCCTGGAACAGCAGAAATGCAGAGTTAATATGTGTTCTCTCCCAGTTACTTATGTACTTCTTCCATTTGTATAATATTCACTGTTTTAGGTCTGGCATTATTGCTGCTTTCAAGCGAGTGGCACAACTTGCAGACAAAATTCTTCATGTTAATAATTCCCAGGAATCATGCCTAGAAAAAAATGGCTGCAAGTTGTCTGGGAGCAATACCTTTCCCCTGCCCTCATCGGACAGTGTCTACTTTACCAGGTCTTTAGCTTGTTTTAACACACAAGCTTTTCACCTACTGCTGATTCCACCATTCTTAAGGTTTTTTTTCCCAAAACTCTAGAATTTTTGTTTTTCTAAATATTCACTTGCGTGATTCTCTTGGCAAAAATGTTCCTGTGTTCACAGTTAAACTTTCAGGTATCTGGAGGAATCTAGGAGGCAACCAGCTTTCTCTCCATGATCTCAAAGTGGTCACACTGGCAGCTGGTACCACTCTGCTGGACATGAGATACACAGCTATTCCCAAGGCCTGCTCCTCCACCTCTCCTCCTCCATGAGGATCAATTCTCTCACTCCTGACAACACAGAACTATTGGATGTCTCGGCTCTGGAGAGCAGCTTCATCTCTAAAAGGACCACCTCTGAGTGGTCAGCTATTCAGGCCTGCTAAAACTTCTCTTACAAACACTGTACAAAGAGAAAGAAAAGTCTTTTCCTCTGCCTCCCTATCCACTGTGCTTCCAGCCTGCTGCCCTTGCTTTGTGTGCTTTGTTGCCAGTGATAAACACAGAGGATGGATGGATAGCAGTGAACACAGACAGCTTCCACTGCCAGTAGTTATTTAGCACTCAGCAATCATGAAAGGCTTGGCAGGGTGGCCATGACCATACAATCCTGTACTGCCAGTGAACCCCTTCCCAGCAGTGCTGTGGCTCTGGAAGGGCAGCAGCCACAACTGACACAGTGCAAAGTCCAGGGTGGCTTTGCAGATTTCTGTGGGCAATCACATTTGAGGTACACAAAGGCTTTCACACAGTGCCTCCAGCAGCAATAACAGGGAAAATCTCAGAGCAGCAGGGTGGGCTGGCAGCCCTGAACCTCCCCTGGGCAGCTCTGTAGAGCAGAACTCGGTGCCAGGGCACACGGAGTTTTGGCAGAGGCCACATGGGCTGTGCCCTGGGGTGGCACAGTGCTGGCTGTGGGGCCAGACACAGCCCCACTGCTGTCCCTGAGCCACAGTGACACACAGCCCCACAGTGACACAGCCCCACTGCTGTTCCTGAGCCACAGTGACACAGCCCCAGCAGTGGCACCACAGACCCTGGAGCCCAGGGCACTGCCCTGGGCGTGACCCCCAGCAGAAGATGGGAACTGCAAGCCCAGGGTCACATTACCCCCACAGGCAAGAGCAATCTTGGTGAATTTTAACCCACTGCCCATCCTTGGGGATATTCAAAAGCCATGTGGACATGATCCTGAGCAACCAGCTCCAGAGAGCAAAGAGGCTGGGAAAGATGACCTCCATCAGCCCCTGAAACCCTCCACCACTCTGTGATTCTGAAATCTGAAGCTCTGTTGGTTCATACTGAAGAAAGCTGTGTAAATCCTGTCCAGCTAAATATAAAATTCATTAAAAAATACGTGAGCAACCCATATCAACCATGCTTTTGTTGAACATTGTAGAACCACAATAAAATAAGATTTTAAAACTCATAAAACACAAATCAGCATACTTATATGAACATTGCCAGCTGGCCTTAGATCCAAGAAAATCTTGATTTTCAGTAGAAAATAAATATGGTTGAATCAAGCTGTCCCTTCGTGGCTGCATATTAAATATTATTCTGATGCACGGCAACTTTGCAATTTATAAAGCCTGTAGGAATATTACAGAGATCAGGAAAGAAGTGAAATTTTTTTAAATCAATATGAAAATGCTCAAAATCAATAAGATGTGAAGTAAATTACTAGCATTGCTCAATAAACAGAAGAAAATGAAGATTTAAGACCTGCAGGTAACAAGTTATAGAAATACTGGTTTTAAAAAAATCGTTTTGCCCCTACCCTTTTATTTTATTTATGTGGTGGTTTGGAAAGAATATAATAAATAATGTCAACACAAAGCTAATTACTACAAAAGTGTACTTGCATTCAGTTTAGGAAAGATCTGATACACAAAAGCCAAAGGCTGCTGATTGCTGCTTTTGTTTCCCAAATGTAAACCCAAGCACGCTGTAAGGTCTATAAAACCAACAAACAAACATGATGAGTTCATTGGACTAAGTGTGCACTTTAACCCCAGAGTGTATTAATCTGCATGCACAAACACTGTGTGAGAAGAGTTCTCTGTTTCTCAATTACACACTGTGTTTTTTAGACATATGGTAAATAACCTTTGGAAAGGTTGCCTCTGATTTCCCTGCATAATAAGCCAAATCACTGCTCAAACATAAATATAAGTCACATACTCCAGCAAAAAGAAAACTGGTCTCCTTGAAAAGTCCTGAAAAGGGGAACCATTCACCCTGTGCTTGGTGGGTGCCCTGGCATCAGTGGGCCCCAGAAGTGACCCCAGCACCAGCCTCGTGCCCTGCAATTCTCCTCACACATGGGAAAGGCATGGCAGAGGGACACACCAGCCTCCCCACTCTGAGGGGAACTCCTTGGCTGATTTGAAAGTCAATGTGTGCTTTAGTAATACTGAAAAATGGGTGGCCAACACAAGAAACAGCCACTGCAGAGATGCTTTTGGAGAGACCTGCAGGTACCACGTCTGCACAGGTGCCAGCTGCAGGGGATTGAACAGGTAGGTCAGGAAGGAGACAGCACAGTTACACCCAGTCTGTTCTTCCAGATCCTCGTTTAGATTTATTCATTCCATACCTACCGCACTTGAAAATAACCTGTGAGCACTCAGGCCTTAGAAGAGAGTTTATGTTTTGCTTCATCAAGGCAGGATTTTAATCAGTAACAAACATAGACAGTAACTTGTTATTGCTCTCAAGAGGCAGTCCCAGCCTGGAGGGAGGATAAGGACATATTCTGCTTACACAAAGCAGGACAAGCTGCAGCCAGGCACTTCTCTGAACCTTCTCAAATTGTGTCAAACCAGTCACCTTCACCAAAAGCTGCAAGTCTGTCCACTACCACCACCTTTTGGGTACTTTTGGGTTCCTGGGCTTAGAGCCTACAACAACGGTGTTAAACTTCTAAACAGCATGTCCTTTAACAGAGAAGGCAGAAAAAATGAAACATTCCACAAAAAATGACATGTTTCAAAAAGGAACTACGGGCTGAAATATGATCTGTACTCAGAGTTCTTATATAACTAAGGAATTCTATGTGTATGCATATACACGCACACTCAGATGCATTGGTTTTAAGAGTTTACGACGGGATAAGAAAAAGAATTAGAAAACTCACAATGTATTTTTTAAATATTTCATATTTTTGCAACACCATCTCCAACAAAAGGTCATGAAAATTTTAACAAGAAAAAACTTCAAGACTTCAGCTGAAGAAAATTCTGTTTCCTACTTAAAACTCTGACCTCCAGAGCCTGCTGCACACTTACATCACATTATACAGTGATGTTTGTGACATGGTTAGTTACCTCTCCTATATTTCACCTTGCTCTATTCTCCATCCACTGTAAGCCCAAGTGTCTTCCTTCAAGCACCTGCTGTCTCAGCAGCCTGACCCCTCATATTTCAGTGTGCTTCATGTATTCTGACTTTACCAGTAGAGCAAGACAGACTACAAAATGTTCCTTCCTATAAAAAGGAACGATTTGGGCCTGTCTTACTGGCAGTGAAAATGATTTTATGGCTCTGGAGCTGTTAGAATTCCTTCTGCTGCAGAGCTGTGCCTCAAGCACTGAGGCACAGCCATGCCATCTGCTTACAGCAGCGTGAGGCACCCCTCACACATACCCCAGCCTGTGCACCAGCGCTGTCACCACCAACCTGTGAAAGCTGTCACCTGCTCTGCCTCTGGTGTGATCGGGAGAAATCCTCAGATTTGAAACACCCGGGATATTGCTGCTGAGTGAAGGGAGAACTGAAATGCCAAGCTCTTCTTACAGGGCAAAACAAGCAATCGAAGAATTGGAAGAAGATGAGGGCAGAGGATTTCTTTCAAATTACCCTTTGCAAGTGTGTTTTGGTTTGGTTTTTTTCACAGGTGTGAAAATCTAGGCCCTGATTTGAATGGTGAATGAAGTGGAGGCTTTCATGAGAGATAGAGCAAAAACTCTTGTGTGGGCAGATGGGGGATTAATTCCTCCAGTGCAGAAGTAACAAGAAAAAGATCTATGGATTTATTTCCCCAATCTTGGATGGATACCTGCTGTTTTCCAAGGAGATGGAGACATTAGTGGGTGTCTTTATTTCACTTGGACCTACATGAATCCCTAAAGCCCTGTCATAAAAGAGCTTTGTGCTGTGTAAATGCTTGACCTCCACTACACATGTAACCTTTGATTTTTATTTATAAAAATGCTTAAGCAGCTCTCTAGCTCCACAGAGCAGGACAATATGCCCACAACTACAGAGGAACTGAAGGGCATTTAACCAAGGACACAGAAACCTGCAGCATCTCCTTCTCCAACACTGTGATTAAAGAAGAAACTAGGGAGGAGTGTTGTCCATCTCCCTGAGCAAGAGAGGCAGTATCACACCTCGTATCATGAATTCTCGTTTTCAGTCACTGTATGTGTTACTCCCACTGGTGAATAGCAAGGGATTTGCTCTCCATCAATGAGGCAATTACATCTCCAAACAAAGGTGCTTGATGCTAGCCCCTCAAAAACTGAAGACTTTTGTCCAAAAGCTACAAAAACATGTTATAAGTGCTCACGGCTTATCTCCAACAAGCATGTATCAGCCCCAGAACTACAGGGCAAGACAGAGATTAAAACTTCTAATAGAAGTCCACTGGAAAAGAAAACTCCTAGAAGCAAGCTGCAAGTTGCAGACTACAGAAAGCCATCTCATCCCAGCTCTGAAGAGAAGCAATCCAGCTGCAAATACAAAAATGAGAGCATGTTTCAATTGCATCTTTTCTGTCCTCTAGTGTCAGGTTTAGTGATTAACAGAACCAGAATAAGTCTTTTTCTGTTGTCCATTTTAACTGTGTTTTTAAAGCAAAAAAGTACCTATCCTATTGTGAACTGGCGAGCATACATCTCAAAAGAGGTCAAGTTTTAACTGAGAAATATCATTTTTACCCAAAACTAACTGCAAACTTTCAAACAGCATCATTGCAGCACATAAGACAACTTGCAAACCTCGAACAGGGGATTTACTTCAGGGGAGAATCACAGCAGAACAGAGAATGCAACTGATTTTACCTCCATCTTTTCTTCAAACTAATGTTCTTGTATGCACAGAGTTTGTGTGGCTAAAAATATGTCAGAATGGTCTTTCCCTCCTTGATTTACAACAGGTCTATCCATGCAGGCTGTTTTGCTTAAGAACATGTCTAGCCAAACTCCAACTTAAACAGACTGCCATTTCACGCATTTTATGAGGACAGGCATGTATTGTACCAAAGTAGAGCAGTTCCATGAACAGTGCAATTGTCTCTGCATTTCGGTGCTGGCATAGTAAAGTACTAAAAAAAATCCTAGAACACTTAGGTACACCGGTTGAGAAAAACAAAACAATATGAAATAGTGGTTGCACGCATGCTGTGAGCAGAGCAGGAGCAGAGCAAGCAGAAGATCTCCAGCACCCTCTTCTGGTTTCGAGAGCCTGCAGGCGCCACTGCAAAAACCTCCCTTCGGCTCGGACGGCAGCGACGGACCCAGGCACTCAATACACGAGTAGACGGGACTGACGGGGTGCTAGTGCCCTCTGCAGCACTGACTTATATAAGTTATGCTATCGTTTTGAGAATTTCAGGAAGAAATTTCGACAGCAGCGCGATCTTTCCTCACACTCGACATGCATTGACACATGATGACAACAACAGCCAGAACACTGCTGCTGCTGCTGCTGGGCACCCCTAACCTTAGCACTGCTATGAAATGCCTTTCCCGGATCCACAGAGCTCCCTGCATTCTCCGTGGGGCAGGGGCTCAACCCACCCACCGCCCACGTCCCCCCACCAGGTCTGTCAGCTCACCTCCCAGGAAAGCCAGCAACACCGTGTCCCCTCCCACACCGCAGCTCTGCCAAGATTGCCACTGTTTCAGAGGTCATCAAAAAGGTTTCAGCTTCGCTGAGGCTTGCTACATGCTAGTGAATAAAATCTGCCCATCCTGGTTTGGTAAAACCTAATAGCTACCTCATAGAACCTCTCTCTGCTATATCTAATCTTTTTTAAAAAAACTAACAGTGAAATAGCAGCAATACCTGGCTCCTTTGCCCAGCTTCCCTGAGCCCCCATCCACATACCACCGAGCAAAATGCACTGTTCAGCCCGAGCTATTTCACCCACATTTCCTCCACATGCTTTCATGTTTACTCTTGGACAGACTCATATACCCTGTAAAGTCCTCAGACACCCACTCATCCACTTGCAGGTATTTGATGCCTGCTCCAGATACAGTCTGCCGTACGCAACAGTAAGCACCCACCTTCCATCAGTCACAGAACCACAGAAAAAAATTGAGTGAAAAGGACCCACAAAGATAATTGAGACCAACTCCTGGCCCTGCACAGCACCATTGTCAAGAGTGCCTGAGAGCATTGTCCAAATACTTTTTGAAATCTGTCAGGCTTGGTGCTGTGACCATTGCCCTGGGGAGTTGTTTCAGTGCCCTGCCACCCTCTGGGGGAAGAACCTTTTCCTAATATCCCGCCTAAACTTCCCTTGGCACAACTTCAGGCCATTCCCTTGGGTTCTGTCACTAGTGATCAGAGAAGAGATCAATGCCTGCCCNCCCTTTCCATGGCACTGCTCTCCAGCCTCTCATTCCCCAGTCTGTGTGTACATCGAGGGGTGCCCCATCCCAGGTGTAGAACCTGGCACTTTTCCTTTGTTGAATTTCATATTGTTGGTCCTTCTCCTTGCAGCTTGTCTTCCCCCAGGCATGTGTCTGTTCTCATGGCTCTATCCGTGCATGCTCCCACAGCCCCCCAGGCAGATCCTGACCAACAGCTGCAGCACTGCCAAAGCCCCTCTACTCAACAGAGCCAAGCTGACCATCCTGCATTTTGCCCAGCTGTTTCCACCACCCAGCCATGAGAGCTATGCCACTGCAGAGTCCTCTTCACCCTTGGTTACCACTGTTTCTTCAGAAACTGCTTTCCACTCCTCATCAGAGCAGATTCTGCTCCAGCCTTATCTCTCTACCCTCACTCCTTGAAGCCAGCTCTACCTGTAGCTGCCACCTGCCTTTGGGCATAAGGGAAAGAAGTCAATGAGTTCTAGTGCATGGTGTCTTGTCTATGTCCTGCTCCCTCAGTCCAAACAGCAGTGTCTGGGCAGGTTCTTTTGCTACCAGTTGGCTGTCTCTGCATCACAAAAATTCAAATACAAAACAAAAAAATAACAAACCAGGAAAAAAAACAAAACAAAAACAACAAAAACCAAACCAAACAAAAACCACAAACAAATGAAAAACCAAACACGAATTCCAAAAATAAACAAAAAATACAACCCAAACCAAAAGGTGAAGAAAAATGAAGGTTTAACCTACATTGTAGCTGCCCAGTGTTGACCTAGGCCACACTGTGCATAATTTTTTTTATTCCATTACAGTGAAGTACTAGCTCCCCCTCCTCAGAGAGCTCTGGCCTCTCTCCCCACTCCCACCCTGCTCTAGCAGTGATGCATCTTTTAGATAGGTGCACTTTTACACCCTGGGTTACTTGGAGGATGCCCTCTGAATCCCAGACCCCACAGAATTGTGTCTGCTCCTAAAAATACCTTAACAATTCTACAGAAGCTCCAGCTTTTTTCTCATCCCTTCTTCAGTCTTAATTTTCCTATTTATGCGACAGGAAACTAACATCACGACCACCTTTGTTAAGTGGCACAAAAAAGGGTATTCAAAGAAAATCAAAGATGATAAATAGAGAACCATGTTGAAGGCCAGGAAGCACAAGCACATGCAACCTTCAAGCCCTTGGAGGCGTGTGCTAGTGTTTTCAACTGCACAAGCACATGCCACTCACCTGGCAGGACACCTGCCTAACAGTATTTGGTTTAGGCTTACTGAACATGTCATCCATGCTGTGCACAAAACACAGAACCACTCCCCTCTTCTGGTACCGCTGTGCCGAGTCCTTCAACGTTAACTTACCTTTGTGTCCTTGTGGTTAGACAGCAGTATGGTGCATTTTCTTCAAGGAAGTGAATTACCAAGGTTAAGATAACAATTTGCACGAACATCCCCTAAAATCAGCATCTTGCTTGATCATTGCTAAACCTGCCATGTCCTGACCAGTTTGCTCTCTCAACATTAATCCAAAAAAAAAGGAACAAGAACCACATCAAACCTCTACATGAACCAGTGAAGACATTAACTTTCTTACAATGAAACAGCATAATCTGGGATCATCACGTACAACAAATGTTGGCTGTAATTTAACACAAAGCCAGCCACGAAGAGGCAGGGAGGAACTCTTCACTGGCATCAGAAGACTCACTTTTCAGCTACACGATCAGGACGAATTTATTGCAGACCTTTATTTTTCAAAATTGAGACTGTTTGCTCCCATTTACCCTTATCAGTGAAATTCTTTTCCCTCTTTTGCCACTGAGTTCTCCACAACTGTAGCTGCCTTCAGCACATCTGCTGGGCTCTGCCAGCCTGCAGCTGCATGCTGAGGGGCATGGTCAGCCAGGGAAAAGTGGTCCCACAGTACATTCAGCAGTTAAGTGACCAGGAACAGATCCTTCAGGTGAAAGCATAAAGTAACTATAACCACAGCCAGTACTACTAGTTTCAACCACAACAATGTCCTTGTTTTTCAGCAGCTTATAAAATGAAAGACTAAAAATTAAATAATACTAAGTAATAATTTATCTGGAACATAAAGATATTTACAAATTGCATTTTCAGAATAATTAATTCATTTATCTCAGTTATGAAAATGTATTTATTCCATACAAAATTATTTATGCATGCCCACTTTGGAGGTGGGCAATAAAAGAAGCTGAAGTAAAGAAAAATAAATGCTCATGTGAGGACTTAGTAAATATCTGTGTAATTTACATTCATACTTGAGCTTCTTTTTGAAACAGCCTTCCAATGCAGACAGAAGTATTTCTCAGCTTTTGGTAATGAAGCTTTGCATAAACAGTGACTTAACTCAGTAGGCTTCTTATAGTGTATATCAATTCCTTACAGATCAGCTCATTTCAGACAGCTTTCATTTTCATTATCCTTTCAAACAGCATGAATTGTTACCTAAAGCAATGTTGCAGGAAAATAAAAAATTAATCCAGTCATTGAGGAAGAGGCTCTTCAGCCTGGCTGTAATTTAAGGCAGGAAAAAATGTGATTCTCATGACAAGAGCCACCAGTAACACCAACCAAGTACAAATGGCAAGCACAGAAATTAAGTTACTGCTAACAGTTGTACAATGTCCTCTTGCATTACATTCAAATTCTAACAGAACACACCTATGCCACACAGTGTGTGCACATGTATGCTAAACAACTCTGTTTTTCACCTATCCATGATGCAGTCACTTAAGCCCAGACAAGATGCTCCTTGACTTGCCAAAGATGGTTCCACTTCTGCAGTCTTCAGCAGAAAGCACTGGAAGCTGGAATACACAAGGATTGCACTAGCACAGAACCCCCAGACTTGAAGGTATCACACAAAAGGAATAAGGAAGCCACAGTACTAAAGCCACCACACTGGAGTAAGCAGGATCAGAGCAGCACATCATCTCCTGGCCACAGAGTAACCAACTGGAGGGAAAAGCTGCAGCACCTTCCCTGACCCAGCTCTGATAACACTAAGGCAGCGCTGGGTACTATTGTTATTGTTGATGATGCACAGGTCTGTTTCAGAACCTACAGGCTTAGGAAATCACGACTCAGGACAGCACACCACCAGCCTGGTAAGCTAGCAAATTGGAATAGCTCAGGCCACCAGGCTGGTCCTAGTTCTCAAGCATGTGGAATTTCCTGCAACAGTTCTCAAATATGACTCTTCCTGGCAGCATGAAAGGAGTTTGTTTCCCTTTGCTTCCCAAGCTGAAACTTGGTAGTGCCTTGCTTAGTACTCACAGAAAGAGTTACTCCCCCCACATCTCCTAAGGGAAACTCAAGTTCTCCCATATTGACTCAAGCTCCACCAATCTCTCAAGTAGATGCCTGTCTGGACATCAGCAATCATCAGTTACCAAAAATACTCTTTCACTTCAAAGCTGTATCTTTCATTTGCATAGGAGACAAAAGAAAATGGGCACTTGTCCTGCAGGTATGGAATGGCCTTTCCCTATGAAAATCATGCCAGTGCCAGGGACATAAATAGCTGCATACTAAGACAATGTCCAAGAATAATGAAGTCTACATAGCAAGCTTTCTGTCAGGTATCTTTTCAGGAATTTAAGGAATGCATGCCACTATAGGGCCCGTGAGACCTCCCACATCCATGAGATGATCTCACCTGCACAAGGGACTGCGATGGAAGCAGACTCTGGACTCTGAACTCAGAGCAGTAAACTCTACTGACCCACTGGTTGAAGGAATGAGTTTTTCTTTAGTCTAAAGATCTCTTCCAGATGGCAGCCCAGTAAGAGACAGACCTCAAAATTTGCTTACAAATCTCTTGAGGAAGTGCAAACATCCTGAGACAGAAGAGTTTTTGACACTGCCCTGTGCCCCATCCAGAGCCAGACTGGTTTGCAGATCACTGCCAGTGCTGGTTTAGCAAATGTATTTCTGCTACCTCTAGGAAAGGCTGCTGAGAAATTCAGGCTACAAAACAAACCTCATTCAGTTTGCAATAAAACTCACTGATGACCAAGAACAACAGCATGAGGAAAGGTGACCAGCTAGTCAACACATTTATTATCCTAATGAGCCAGTAACCCTTGGTGCTCAAGTGCAATAATCCTTGATCAGATCAAAAGTTCCCTGCAGCTGAGTAAATTGCCTCAGCTGCTGCCTAGCAGCAAACAGAAAATGGAAAAACAAAGATATCCTTGACTAAACTCTCCTTCCAGTTTCTAGCAGCCAGCAGTTTAAATGTACTTTCTGAAAAACGGATACTCTTTCAAAAAGAAACACTGAAGTTAAGGTCCCCAGCTCAAATCAAGCAGATGTTTTTCCCCCACAGGCAACTGCACAGAGGAATAAAAATTAATTTCCTTCACATTTGGTAACATTTCTCAAAGACTAGGATAGCCATTAAAATCTTCTTCAGACTTTTGACTAGGTCCAATATGAATCAGTGGACAACTTTACGGTAGTTTTAACACTCTTTTCAGCAAAGATAACAAGCCTCTTTTATGCCTTAAGAGAGAGAAAGGTCCTGTACAAGTCAGTGAGGGAGGCCTCTGGTCATGCTGGATGAGGTGAAGGATCCCCACCTCCCCACCATAAACTCAGGTACCCTCCATGCCAGCAGCAGGCAGAGAGCACATTCTCCATCAACAGCAGATCAGAAAAATCAGTGAATGACTGATCACTCCTGTTTGCTTTTGAAGAGAGTTGCAACAGGGAACCAGGAACACGTGGTTCTCTGCCAATAAAGCCAGGAAGATGAAGAGAAATGGTAGTGACTTCAAATCAAGTCTGCATGCAGTCATCTGTGATTACCATCACTGAAGTCAAGCTCTGTCAGCCCAGCACTCACAAACTATCTCCAAAGCTTACTAGTACCCAACTAAGGAATGGGCAAGCTTAGTCACCAACTTTTCAATCCTTTAAGGCAGACACCTGCTCAAGCTGAAAAAGAAGAGAGGCCTTATTCTGGGAATGGATCATGGTTTACATATGAGAGAAGAAAAAAGCCAATCCACTACTTAAATTGCCCTGGGAAAGGAACGAAGTCGAAGTTGGATAAGGTTGCATTGTTAAGTACTAGAGAATCAGATTTCATTCTTATCTACATCTCAAGCACTGAACAAAAGGGAGGGGAACCATGCAGTAAGGTGCTTTCATACATTTTATGGAAGTCCACTACGAAAACCAAACATTGTTTTGAGCAACATTTCCCAGGAAAATAAAAAGACTAGAAGAGTTCCACAGTAAGTGACTACAGATTTCTTAAGGTGACACAGAAGATGACAGATACTCTACTCAGCTTTGCCATAAGCAAATATAACATAAGGGAATTCAATTCTTCAGTTCAGAAATACCAAATCTCACCCATTCCCACACTGCTGTGAGGGGCAAACAGAAGTGACAGAGCAGGCAGACAACCACTTCAACATGCAGACCTCTGAGGGGTCTCTGTACTGGCAGAACTGACCACTGTCCAGGACCAGAAATTAATCCACAGGTATCAGCAGACACAAGAGGAGAAACCACACACAGAAAAGTTATACAGGCTGTAAAAGTCTTTCACTCTACAAAGCAACACCACTGTCCAATTCCTGCTACCTTCTTTGCCCACAGCTCATTATACTCAGTGCTTCCATTACCAGTTTCAGGATATAAACCAGCAAAAAAGAAGTACCAAGTATGACTAGTACTTCTACTTCCTCTAAAGAGAATTTTCTCAATTGCAACTTGTAAATTTCTGAAGTATATACAATTTTAACACAATTCTTCTGTAATTAAATTATCTTCTCAAAGAGTTAATTACTGAGGTGACACTTATTACTGAACTGAATAAAGAAGGGGGGGAAAGCCTACACCCCTGCCTTGAGAAATGCCAAGGCAAAACCATTTTCACTTAGCATTAAAATAGTCCATCCACATACCACTACACAATTAGGACAGGCAGAAGATCCTGTTGATAGTACGTGAAAACCAAAAAGTGAACAAACTATGCCAGTGTGTCAAAGTCAGAAAAAAAATTCAGGGGAGAGAAAGGAGAAGAGTGTAAAAGGCATGCAGGTAGGAAAAACATCATTACAGATATGACAGTTTTCTTTTTTTAAAAAGAAACATTTTTATCCTCTTAGACTGAGCTTAGAAAATGGGGCATTTCAATACACCATGCCAAAATTAACTACACCAACATCTGCAAGCCTCTTCTAATACAAAAACTGATCTCTTGAAAAGAAATATCTATTTAAGTCAATAATAAATAAAAAAGAGAAACATACCAACTTTGGCCCAAAATTGATGCCATCTTATAGAAAAAGAAATATGGACAGAATCTCAACTTTATAAATATTTTTGCTTTCAAGTTCTAAACTGCAAATAATTTACTATAAGAAGTAGTAGAATTCAAAAACATCTTGAAGGAGAAGTGTCTATATATACATATATATACACTATATTATAAACATATGTGACATCCCCAAGAGCAATTGTGCTTATGAATTAATGCTACACAGCTTCCACAGCTCTGGAAAATATTTTAAGAACTAAAATAAACCAAATGTAACTATAAATAATACAATATTGATTTTTAAATGTGAGATCATAAAGAAGAAGTCTGACACAGTAAGCAAAACAGGTGGTTATTGCACACATAGACTTCTGCTGCTATAAAAGCAAGATCTCATGATAAAAGTATTTTTACCTTGTTCTGAAATGCACAACTGCATTGCTGTCAGAGTACATGTATTATAAATGGCAAACAAACATAGCAGTTTTAAAAACAATACCCATGATGCTATGCACTGAGACAATACTCTGTAAATCAGTTTATTTCCCATGTAGTGGACAAATCCAGTCAGTGTAATGATTTTTCTGCATGTTGAATAGTGAAATCAAACTCCTTATTTTCCCACAAGTCACTGTGAGAATAAGGGTCTTGCTATACCCCTTAAAGCTTTCAATTTAAAAGTTAAGTCCAGAAATTTGGAACTGCAATATCAGGGTCTTTTGCCATTAATAAGAATGACACTACAAATGGCTAAAGAGCAGTTATTTGTAGAACAGTTCAACAGCTCAATTAAGGAAAAGAGTTTTAGTGCACTTTGCTCATTTTAGCCAACATGCTACATTGCCCTTTTTGCATACAAAGTGGACTCATTGATTACTGCTGTAAGAAAGAAATTACTTGGTAAGCAAAATACTGTGTCAAGCTGCCCTTTTTTTCCTTAGACATTTTAAGACAGAAGCTTTGCAAGACATTACACAATTCTTTGCTTTTATTATTAAGTGAGCAAGTCTGATTTGTAACATTGTCACATTGCTAGTCAGAAATGCTTCAGTGATGGAAGTCAATGCCGGGTCAACCAAGGCCTCATTATACAACATTCATTTACAGAGAAATTATAGTGATTTTCAACACACCCAACAAAACATTCCTTCCTTCCTTCAGAGAAAAGTCCCATCATCCTTCCTGTAGTGGGCATGTTACTACATAAATTACAACTTTTGTTTTTGGACAAAACATCCCCAAATCCTCACGAGAACAAATAGGCTTCTACAGGTGTTACAGAAGTCTTCACACATCATCATCATCTGATGTATCACTACTGCTCGTCTCAGAATCCTCATTCTCCAGAGCAGGTTTGAAAGTGCTGTTTTTCCAGGGGCTAAATTTAAAATTACAGATGAGGCCATTTTTCAAAATGCCGTTTTTCCGAAGGCCATTTTTTTGTAACTGAAATGTGAAAACATGACACCAATTAGAGAAAGAAAATGCCAAACACAACAATCTGTTGCAATTCAACACTCTTTGCATCTTCACCTCTGGGCTACACTGGATCCACAGCTTTCCATATGCACCCAGAAAGGATAACTCCCCTGTGAGCCTTCACTTCTGGCCAGCCACCTGTATCCAAGTGTCTCCAGCTGTGCTGAGCTCAGCAGTCAATGACAGCTCACCCTGTTCTCACCCACATCCCCACTCATCTTGCCCCAGAGATCCCTCCTCCAAATGGTCTCTCCCTGCAATTCCCTTTCCCACAGTGCTGCAAACATCTGTGCTAAGAAGACCAAGGGGCATTGGGGAAGGGGCCCAGAAGAGATGCTGCGGAGAGGAATGGGTATCTCAGCAACTGGAAAGCCAAAGACACTGATGAGAAAGGAAACAGCTGATTCTATAAAAAGAAAGGAATTACTGCATTTTCAGTATCATGCAGAAGGTGTGCACTAAGACAAGCATTTGAGAGTTTAATATTCCAAATGCTCTACTCAGTATGTGTGTGGCTAGTCATGGAAATACCAAATAATCAGATTTAGCACGACACACTCCTTTCTGACTCCTTCTCACTGACCCTGCCAAGTATTCTCAACATTCCTAATTAAAAAAAAAATTAAAAAAGGAAAATCAAGTCTAGATTGTCTTTTCATACTTTGTTACTAGTAAATTCAATGTCTCTCAATTCCCAAAAAAGAAAACGCAGCTCTCAGAGTAACAAGGAAACTGCACAAAAACCTTGGAAGAAGACTCTCTTTCCTTAGGCTAAGCTGAGGAGCTTGAAAGCCAATGCACTTCTACCACCAGCAATACTGAAACTACTCAGAAGTACCCCCTATTCTTCCCCTGATACTTTGTGAATAGGCTTTGGTATCCTACTTTTTTGAAGCAACTATACTTCCAAAAGCACAGTACAGAAATGGTAGTGGAACAGCAATGTCACTAATGATCAAAATTACCGCACATCCTCCTCAAAGGTAGGTATCTAGGGTAACCAACTACAGGTCTATAATGGAAAATTAACTTAGTCTTACCTGTTCACTAATGACTTGGAACTCCCTCATCTCATCCTCAGTTAGTGGAGCACATGTTTCATCATTTTCACTGTCTTCCTACCAGCCCATCTCCTTTAACAACCTTTAAATTAAGAAGGACAACATTCAGGAATTTCCTACACACATTCAGACATTTCAAGCTCTGCCTACATACATGGCTAAAGACCTGTAACAAATGCATTGATGAATCAGCCTGTATTTTTTTTAAACAAACACTTACATAAGTGTGAGTTCAAAGTCTTGTAAAGGAAAAGTAAAGCACAGAAGCTGAGTTCTCAGGTCCCTCGAAGATAACCCTATTCTACCACTATATGTGGTAGAAACTGTAACTTCATTCCAAGGCAAAAGATCTGTGTCAGATGGAACAGTAAGAATGTATTTTCTAAACTTAACTTGTAACTGTTAGTTAAGCAGCAATGTACACCCCTGAGAACAGTATGATGAGACAAAGACACACTGAGAGACTCTGCAAGTTTTCCTGAATAACAAAGCAGAGCAAAGCACGAGGAATATTGGTGGCGTCCCTCGATGGAAACCAATTCAGGATGCAATGGCCCCATGTAATTTGTTTTTTATAGCACATGCTAATGTCAAGAGCTGTGTCAGGCTTCTTCACAACTGAGTGTCAGCCAACAGCACATGCTGGTATTTCAGCTCGAACAGCTAGGAGTGAATTTTGGGTCAGGGGAACAAATGAGAAGAAAGATTCCGCTTATAACTAAGCCTGAGACACAAAAATATCATCATGTTTTGGCTAGTTCCAAAGGAAGGATGGCAGTATCTGAGCAGGAAGAAAGAGGTTTTACATTTGAAGATGTTGTAAAAACAGGGATTATCTGAGGGTGAAGCCACTGTGACATTTAACAATGAAGTTATTAAGTTTGCTTGCTGCAAAGCTTTTGCCAAAAGGTTTAGCACCTTCTTCTGACAAACGGGGCATCTTTTGACCTTAAACATTAAAGCAGACTAAAGCTATTTCACAAAAAATACAGAAGTTTCTAAAATGTATGTCAGACCTAACACTAACACTTCAGAGCTAAAAAGCAGCGAATATATTAATATAGGGAAGTAAGACAGACTCACAGCTGTTATCATATACCAGGCACTTCATTTAGGCAGACATGAGCAAAAAATGCCCTTTAACACAACCTCCCCACAAAGAACTCTATATCCCAATACAGTGGATGTGCACTTGGCAAACTTGCAGGTAACCAAAGCCACCAATGACTGTTTTTAGAACCATAACAAAAGCCTGGAATTGTAGAAGGAGGAAAGTACAACTCTGCTTAAAAAAAGAAGTCGATAGGACAATAACAAAAATGGATATTGGATCCCCTGTAGCATTTGGAACAAACTGGACAGTGTAACAGGCAAGAACAATCAAATCATCAGGATGCAATAAAAATATTCTCAAGCCATCCAAAACTCTAAGAGAATACATGCATCTGCATAGCCATACAGAAAAACACAATGCCAAATGCAGTTCAGTGATGGTTAACTTAGAAAGTTTTATTGCAAGCAAGCTTAGGCATTAACACTGCATTCAATGAAGTAAACAGTTACAGAGCTCCTATTAATGTAAGTAAAATTTAGGGTAATGGCTAACTAAAGTAACATTTTGTAAAGTTAGCAGCACCACTGTCCCTTTAAATTGACAGCATCCTAGAATGGTTGAAGTGTCAACTACATTAAAAAAATACTTTGATTTAGCAAACTCGATTCCAGCAGGATTGCTGCATGTTGGAAACTTCTCCAGCAGTAAGGAAGCCCTTTTCTACCAAATGTGCCAATACTGTTACTAGGTATGCAAAAATAATCTGAGAGCTAAGCTGGTGACCCCAAGTACAATTTACCACAAAAAGGTTAACCATAACATCTGTCCACATGCATGCTGAGCTCACAGCCCAAAGGCTGGGGCACCTTGGACACACAGCCTCTCTGAGATACCACAAAAGGAAGACATTTGCCCAGAAACCCTAACAAGGCTGTTTCAATTTGAATTGAAAGACTAAGACTTAGATTTGACTCCCATCTTCCAGTCAAAAAATCATGAGCCTCTAGTGGCCAAAGGTTTCACAGAATCCCAGAAATCCTGAGTTGGAAAGGACCCACACTGAACGTGGCATCCAACTCCTGACCCTGTACAGAACAACCCCAAGAATCACACCCTGTGACTGAGAATGCTGTCCAAACACTTCTTGAATTCTGTCAGGCCTGGTGTTGTGACCGTTTCCCTGGGAATCCTGTTTCAGTGTCCAGCCATCCTCTGGATGAGGAACATTCCCTCTTTCTGAAAGTCACCAACTTTCTCCCTACAATGGCAAGCAGCATTTTTGTAGTCTTCCCATGTCCCTGGTATTCCAAGTTAATATCTGGCATGTTGAAGTTCCCCATTAGGACAACAGCATTAGAGGTATTCCTTAAAGGACAGCCAGTGTCATCATCCTGGGTGGGTGGCCTACAGTGGACTCCAGCAATGATATCTGCTTTTTTTGTTTGCTCCTTAATCCTTACCCAGAGGCCCTTAACCATGCCATCACCAGCTGCAAGCTCCATATATTCCACCCCATCCATTGGATACAACACCTCTCCCCCACCTCTCCTGCCAGACTGTGCCTCCTGAGGAGCCTGCCACCATCCACAACACTCCAGTGAAAGAACTCATCCCACCTGGTGTCTTTTATGGCAGTGATGTTGCTACCCCAAGACTAGGCCAAGGCTTTCTGTTTCCAAAGCTAATGGTGGGTAAAAAGGAACAGAACAGGGTCTGTTGTACTCTTCATACTCATGAGGACTAAGAGGAAATGAAAGTTTCTTCTACAGGTGTTACAAAATGAAGAGTTCTCTAGTCCAGTGTCTAGACTCCATCACAAAAAAAAAAATGAGTCTGACCTATCACTGCAATTCTGTAGTTGCCAGAAACCATAAGAATCTGAGAGAGCTCATGACCAGTTCATTTCCAGACTGGGTTGTGGTTTTCCAGCAGCTGCTACTGCAGTTGCTTTACTGGGATAATAGAATTGTTTCAATCCTTTATATGAAATTACTTTCTCACCTTCCAGTGGAATGTCTTGTGATATCACTGACAGTGTCAACAGGTCAGCTACAAAAATAATTCATTACTTTAATAATGATGAGAAACTCACTGGAGTTTTATTTAAGATGCAGCATTTAAAATACTACTAACACAAACAGCAATTACGTGCATTGTTCCTCCCAGACACCTAGATCAGAACCAGACGGATGAAGTCACTATGTAGTTTGCTATATTGTTTATTAAGAAATAAACTTTTACTAAAAATTAGATGTAAGTCACTACACAGGTCTAAGAAACAAAGTATATCTCATGTTAAATTAGTACATGTCTAAAAGATAAATTTGACATTACTCAAGAAACATTTTATGTGTTCTCAGTTTTCAGAGTCTGACTTCTGAACTAGTAAGAATTTATGAACATGCTCAGTTACCATGAAGAAACACTCTTTATGTTATATAAAGTACATACCTATGCTCTGCCTCAAGTGAGCTTGAAAGAACATTTGCCTGAGGGAAAGCTGAAGACTGAATGATCTGCTGAGGTGTAATTGAAGCATTGCCATTCTCCTGCGGAATCTCATTTTCAAAGTTTCGGTTTATATCTCTCTCACGATGAGGACTGTTGCTGTTACACAAGCTGAAGGACTCGTCATCCTAAATAGAAAAATAATTTCCCATGACAAAATTTAAAAGTGAATTCCATGCACAAGTAAATATTCAGAAGTGCTGCAATTCAGTGGTTCTGTTTAGTTTAAATTAAGTTTAAATGGAGAGACTCTGTACTTCACGGGTAATTCTGTTCATCGTTCTGGTGTTTGCAATACCTGCGCACTACAGAATTCTTAACATACACTACTGATCAAGTAATGCAGAAAGCAACTCACATGCTTTTCCCCAAATCTCTTTTCTGCAAAGTTTCACACATATCTTAAAATTCAAACGTACTTCAGCTGTCCTTCATACTTACAGAAATAACAGGCTGTTGAATTTATAAATTTCCTAATTAAATATCAGAGCTGCATGTGTCAGGAGAAGTCTGAAAGTATATGAGTTCTCAAGTTCACTAAGTCTAAGGGACAGGTCGCAACATCCACATCTCAAATAGCAAACTCTGCCATGAATTCAGAAAGACTGCATACTGCTCTTTAAATTCAGACAAGTTCACTTACATACCCTCAACCCCAGTTTCTCAGGCTGTTGTGAATACCAAGTGTAAATTACTAGCCATGAAATACAAACCAGGAAGAAAATTCATTTAGAAAGCAGACTGTTCAGGTTCACTTTATAATCACCTCATTCTGAATAGTGAAATACCTATCTTCACTTGGACTATGCATGATAACTTGGTGGCTGGTAGCATTTGACACAAATATTCTCTAATATCAGTCGAGCGCTGCATAAATCAATTCAGACTGAAAGAAACCTGATGTATATTATACACAGCCATTATATGCCTTCAAGTTCTCAATTAGTAAAAACCAGTGTTCATGCATATATTGAGCAATTACTCCTAAGATTAGGCCAAGAATAGAGAACTTCTGGCTACCTAAGCACTAATTAGAAAGCAAATGGTTTGAGAAGCAGAACCAACTTATTTGTTTTATAGGAGAACTAGCAGCCAAGGTATGAAACACTGCCCTCCACAAACCTGTTGGGGCCAGGTGGGAATTGCACAAGAGTACGGAGGGAGCTGGCAGTTCACTGAGCCACTTTCCATCATTTACCAGCAGTCCTGGATTAAAAGAGAGGTCTCAGGCAACTCGAGGCTGGCCAGTGTAATGCCCATTTACAAACAGGGTTGGAAGGAGGTTCTGGCCAGGAGAAGGAGACTGGCCATGGTACCAAGGAAGGTCATGGGGCAGATCACTATGAGTGCCATCACACAGCACAGGCAGGACAACAAGGGAACAGGCCCAGCCAACCTAAGTTTGGGAAAGACAGGTGCTACTGGCCAACTTGATCTCCTTCTATGACCAGGTGACCTGTTTAGTGGATGAAGAAAAGTTTATGGATGTTTTCTGATTGGACTTCAATAAAGCCTTTCTTTGACACAGTTTCCCAGAGAATTGCCTGCAGAAGCCAGCAGCCCATGGCTTGAACAGCTGCACTCTTCACTGGGTAAAAACTACCTGGATGGCTGAGCCCAGAGGATGGTGGTGAGTGAAGTTATATTCAGCTGGTGGCCAGTCATGGGTGGGGTTCCCCAGGCCTCAGTATTGGGGGCAGTTCTGCTTAATATCTTCATCAATGATCTGACAAGTGCACCTCGGTCAGTTTACAGGTGATACCAGTTTGGATGGGTATCCTGATCTGCTAGAGTTCAGAAAGGCTCTGCAGAGGGATCTGGACAGGCTGGATCATGGGCTGAGGCCAAGGGTGTGAGGTTCAACAAGGCCAAGTGCTGGGCCCTGACCTGGAGTCACAACAACCCCAGGCAGTGCCACAGGCTGGGACAGAGTGGCTGGAAAGGAGCTGGGGGTGCTGGTGACAGCAGCTGAACATGAGCCAGGCTGTGCCCAGGTGGCCAAGAAGGCCAATGGCATCCTGGCCTGGATCAGCAATGGTGTGGGCAGCAGGAGCAGGGCAGGGATTGTCCCCCTGTCCTGGGCACTGGTGAGGCCACAGCTCGAGTGCTGTGTCCAGTTCTGGGCCCTCAGTGCAAGAAAGGCCTTGAGGGGCTGGAGTGAGTCCAGAGAAGGGCAAAGGAGCTGGGGAAGGGTGTGGAGCACAAGTCCTGTGAGGAGCAGCTGAGGGAGCTGGGGGTGTTTATCCTGGAGAAAAGGAGGCTCAGGGGAGACCTTATCACTCTCTACAGCTGCCTGAAAGGAGTGTGGCCAGGTGAGGGCTGGCCAACACTGTGATAGGACACAAGAAATGGCCTCAAGTTGAGTCAAGGGAGATTCAGGTTAGACACCAGGAGGACTTTCTTCACAGCAAGGGTAGTCAAGCACTGAAATAGGCTGCCCAGGGAAGAGGCTGAGTCACCCTGGAGGTATTTAAAAGACATGTAGATTTGACACTTGAATACATGGTTTACTTGCAGACTTGACAGTATTGGGTTAATGGTTAGACTCGATGATCTTTCCCAACGTAAATTCATCTGTGATTAAGTTAGTTCACTCATTTTTATTGTTGCTGAAGACACACAAGTACCTAAGTCTTTAACATGCACTAACAGATACTGCAGAATAACAAATTGAAACTACAAAGCAGCACTGGAGGAAGAGTAGTATTTGGAACAATGTTTTTAAATTCATCAAAAGGTAATTCCTTTCCTTCATTTAAAGATCCAAGACCATTACTTAACAGCTGTTTACAGCAAAATAAAAAGTAATTTATAGTTCGTCTGAAACCTACTGGATCTACAGTAAGTATGAACAGAATTACCTTCTCTTGCCCATCATGATTCTCATCTTCATGTTCCTCTTTCACTCTATCTCTTTTCAATGCTTTCAAAAATTCACTCTTCTTATCAGTTCGCATTCTTGTCAATTTTGTTAAACGAGGCTGACCAGATTTGTCAACAGGGGATGAAGAATTTGACCGATTACACTAGTGTAGGAAGTCAGAAAAAGAAAGAATGTTAGAAGTGTTTTCATGTAGAAATTTTTTAATTAAAGACACAGGTATCTGTTGTTTTAGGTTTGACATACATTCACAGTCAAAAGCAGAGGGAAAATCTGTATTCTGGTATATACAGTTTGTAGATGTAAACCCAGAGATGCAGGTTTATGGAGCACGGCTAATGAACAGTGGGCCTTCCAAAACATATAATACTCTTAGCAGTTTTGAAGTCTGAATGTATCAGGTTGCATTTCCTAACGCGGGTCTTTATTCCAAATTAAACCTACAAAGGAAACTGCATAGTACTTTAAGGCTGGTGATGTGCCTTCCATCTTTCTCGCAAATTAAGTTCCAAAAACCGTATTTGATACAATTCTGCATAAAATTTATTGACCATCCTCTGTTAAATTAAAGTTTTATAGATTTGATTACAGCCACTGCTTTACCTCTTTCACTGAATTTTGTGTTACAGCAAATGCCTTGACAGTTGATTTGAAAGGACTGAAATTGCCGACACCATATGCAGATTCATGAGGAAATGCATTCCCAATTTTATTTTCTTTTGCTTGGCTTTTCCACTGTGTGGGCTAGACAGAAATATAAACAGAAATGTAAAGAGTCATTAACGACAAAAGGATTCAAGAATCTTCAGAAAAATGATTGAGCAAAAGCAAATCATAACTGCAACCTTAATGTAGTGCAAACATCTGTTTTTTTGAGGAAAACAGGCTGTTTATGAGCAATTCATCTGCTCATAAATACTGTTCACTATATAAAGACTAAAATTTCAAAACAATTAAGATCCTCATATATGAGGTATTGAAAATGAAATATGGGATTTCAACAGCTGGAACTATTATTGGAGATTCGGAATGTTACCAAGTTAAGAACTAATCCATCATATGCTCTCAAGAGCACAGAAAAACTCCTGAAACAAAAAAACAGAGATGAAGCTACTGAGAATAGCTCAGTTGGTTAGAGCCTGGTGCTAATAATGCCAAGGTCGTGAGTTTGAAGTCCGTATGGACCATTCACTTAAGAGCTAGACTTGATGATCCCTGTGGGTCCCTTCCAACTCAGAATATTCCATGATTACACACATGAAAAGCTGCATTTGAAAAGAGACCAGAATGACACTAGTAAGTTATAACATCATCTCTGTCTATAAATGGGATAAATTACGAAGGTATTATTATGCTGACCATACCTCTCCACTACATACCTAATTTTGTTCTGTTAAAATCATATATACAAAAGGGACTGCTATTCCGTAAGTTAAAACCACCATTTTTACTCTCACTTGTACAGCTGCTGCACTTCTCTAAAATGGTAGATGAGAAGCAAAGAGAGACTAAATTGTAATTGAAGAAGAAAAATGCAAAAAAGTTGTTTCTATTAATTTTTGGGGTGTGCTGCACTTTGTAGCTGTTGAATACATAATAATCTAGGAACAGTATTCTCAGGGATGAAATAAGCACGTTCAGAATTATAGCATGGTTTTTCTAGGCAGGTTTTTCATGACACTGGTATCCAATACTCACCTTTGCAGGTGGAGTGACAGGTTTGGGCACTAATCCTTTATAAACACTTGTGCCAGTTCCATTCCTTACTGGTTGTGAATGAAGACTTCCCACTACTGGAAATTCAGATATCCGCAGTTCTTTTGCACTGCCTTTTTTAATGACCAGCATTCTCTGAGATCTAGATTTAGGATTTAAAGGGTACTCTGGAAAAAAAAAAAGAAGTGTGTGTGTGNNNNAAGTGTGTGTGTGTAAATAGATACATGTGTGTGTGTGTGTGTGTGTGTGTGTGTGTGTGTGTGTGCACATGTGTACACAATCCTGTTAGTTTTTAGTTCATAAGGGACTGGACAGCCATATGATCCAGTGCAAACAGGCATAAATCAGGAACTTAAGTTCAGTATTCGTTCCACAAATAACTGTGCAAACCTGGAAGGTTCTGTTTCGTTTTATACAATCATCATTTTAAAAATATTTCACTTGGCAATGCAGGAATTGAATTTTTTGAAAGAAAATATATTCTTCAAAGAAGCCTGCTATACAGTTCTAGAGACTGCTGCATAGCAATTCTAAAATCAAAATACTGTTAGCTGCTGAGAGTTACCCAAACTTCAAAAGGGATTATGGCTTTCATATTCCCCTTATGGCTTCCTAAAGACTAATTAGTTACATATTTATTAACAGCTCAGTTTAGAGCTCCACACTGAGGTTCTATAAACATGAGACAAGATGTGCACTACACGTTAGACAATGGAAATGATGAGTTTCTCTAGCTCCATGCTTGAGATGGACATAACAGGACAAAATTTCCACGTTCACTGGAGCACAAATCAGGAGACATAGTCAGTTGTCAAACTAGAGAAACTGCCATTTAGCAGTGTTAAGGAATATCTATTAAAAGCACTTCTAAAATTGCCAAGAAGTGGAAAAAATATATCTTTGTACATGTATTCCAACACTGAGTTAAGAGCCTTTCCAAGGATTATCTCCTCTCCCTGCAAGCAATTCTACTTCACAGAGTCACTATACCCTCTGTTTAAAAAAAACCAAAAAACTTAAAAGCATACATGACTTTAGCTTTGTTTAGCAGTTAGATGCTACAAAATATTTGTCATAACTGTAAGCTTCGTTCTCATTAAACCTCATGACAAGATTTTTCATAATACTCACAGGCTCCCATCACATCTAGACAAGGTAAAATGGAATCTAAGAGATGCATACATTTTTAACAGATACTAGAAGGGACTGTAACACTCCTCTATCCTGAATATTGTTTCCTTCTAAAGGGAATAGTAACAGCCTTAATTTCAGTTTTTCAATTACAAAACAAAACTCTTATTGAAAGATAGATTATTAAGTGCACGCAGCTAGCAACAGAAAACCAGAAAGCTGCCCAATTATTTATGATGCTGCAAAGGTTTATAGCAATTAGGTATTTCTTTTGAGGGGCTGGCCAGTATATCTAGTATTACTTTAGCGTGCAAAAAATACTGGTTAAGTATGAAGAAAAGATTCAGCAAATTAAAATACCTTTAAAATCTCTGTATTAGCAGTAGTTTAAGTAGACAAGTAAAAGTTTTCATGTTAATTGATCTTCTTTTAAATAAAGAAAAATGCTCTTATTTTGAGTACATTTATCACTGCCCCTGCCATTTAAAGCTACCACCTTCTTAGGGGTAAACAACCGACCACATAAAGCCCATCAAAATTGTAAAGTCATAGCCACACATAAGGTGAGGATGAGAAAATAATCCCAACGACAGATCTGATCAATGCCCATGCCCAGGACTATATTTGTTTTACAAATAATTCACAAACACAACCAACAGCATAAGACATTTGCATCCAGAAAGAGATCTTAAATCTCTGCAAGCTAACCTACTCTTCCAGCTCTCCTAGGTTTCTCTCCAAATTCTTCCAACACATCTGATCAGTCAGAAGCCTTCTATTACAAAGACTTCAGCTAGCAATCAACACCACTAATTTAGGTGACCAACCTTCATTGCACTTCCTCTTGAAAATAAGGGTGACAATTTCTTGACATCTTTACCAAAAAAGATGTATACCTGTTCTGGGAAAGAATACCAGTTGTGGCTGCATCTACAGACCAGCTGACTGATACTCATATAGAAGTGTCATCATTTAACAAAAAGATACCTACGTTGTAATAATATTGAAGTCTACTCAATCTATACCTTTATAACTCTAAAAAGAGGGTCGTGTTTCAAATAAAACAACTTCAGATCTTTGCTACATTTTTGTATTTAAAAACATCAAAAATACTCACCCCACACCCCTGCAGCTAGAGATTTATTCTGGTTTGGTTCCCTCTCATATCCGGGGTTTAAAGATGGCTGAAAGAAAGTTTTGTTATTATTAAAAAAGTAACTCGAATTCTGGGATGAATGAAATAATCACAATAACACCAGCAGCATGAGCTCTGCTGACAGACTAAACACTTCCCCCATGAACCAAACAGGTCAATGCTTACTTGTTTCTCTTCTCCAACAAAATATCTCAGGGAGCAACCAATGTCATTACACAAACTGCCCAGAGAAAGCAACTCTTCAAAGAGTAAGATCACCCTTCAGCTTACATCCTAATTGTAGGTTGAAGCATGAGATCTCAGAAGGGTACAGGCATGAAGATTATTTTGTTACTCTTTCAGATATCCAATAAAGTAAGTGTGTAGAACTTATTACACACACATACCACAGCAGACTAGAATCCAATTTAAATACACAAGTAACAATAATAAACACATAGTGACAAAATCTGGATATAAAATGAGAAACAAGTTAGTGGACAAACTACTAACATTCCCTTACCTACAGAAAATTCCTTGTATGATGATCTGAAACTGGTGAAATCTCAAGAAGCAACAAAATGGTACTTGCAGACCAAATGAAACCTTTTTATTGTAACTACAATTTACTTACAAAATCCTCAGCCTCGAACTGGTTGGGTGCTTCTTTGTCTTCCTTTCTGCGGATTTCATTGTCAGGTACACTGTTTTCATGCAGTCCTTGGCCTTTTCCGCAATGGAAGGTGCTGCTACGAGTACGGGAACCTCCACCATGGTACCCCCCACGATGACTTGTATTTTCTGGACCATTTTTGCCTTGTGAACGCCAACTATTCCTCTCTTTTCGCCCAAAATGCCCTTGAATTTTTAAAGAAATGTAATTACAAGCAATTCAAAAGGAATATTTTACTCTGCAGAATTGTTAAAGAAGTTCAGCCCGCAGCTCTACACACTGGGATATGGTAGCATAGTAAACAAGTTCTCATTCACATAAACAGCAAGGAAGGATCTTACAAAACAGTACCAGAGAGAAAAGACAGCCAGCCAATGCTACGACAAGTCAACTTCTTTTTCTGGCTGTTCATTTATATGCTGTTGGCTAGAGTATTAACTCAACACTCTTATTCTACTCAAGAGAGAAACACAGCTGGAATCACATTACTTTAACCAGCCCTTAGTGTTCACATACTCTCCCAGATGTGCCTTCCCATTATCATTCTTCTACTGCAGAAAAAGAATTTAGCATAGATGAGCTATCATCATCAGACTTTATTTCTACAAAGAAATGATGCAAACATATTCACAATGTTCCATAAATAATACCTCCATTTGGCCTTCCAATGTTAGAATCAAATCCTTCTGAAGAGTTGTGTCTTCTGCGATTTGCTTCATAACGATTCTCTGTCCATGAAAAATTTTCAGAATGTTTCTCAAAATTCAGTGATGACTGTAAAGGAGCATAAGTGGTAGACCTGAGATCTGATTAATGACAAAAACTTAATCATCAGAACTGTAACATGCACATTGTTCACAATATATACAATTCCTTCTTACAAGAACTTTGAATGACAGACAATGCAGCAGTCCTCACATTCAGAGGTCAAGTTCAGAGCTATGTCGCCATCTCTCAGGCTAACAAAGTGGAAGCTGCACCTTCTGCTCCAGGACACTGAAACAGCCCTTAAACCACGTCTGTGACACATGGTAAAAAGTGTCTACTTTGTTTTGGCAGCAGAAGGGAGCAAAAGTAACACGTGTTGCAGTAAAAGAAAAAATATATTAAAAAAGGTAAGAAAGGACAGAAAAACACAACTTGGAAGGCAGAAAAGAAGACCAGGACCTTAATTTGGATTTTCAGAGCCTACCTATGTACATTCCATAGAAAGCAAGGAATCACTTTCACCCAAGGCAGCTATACCAAATAAAGCCTCATTCATTAATCTTGTCATTATAACTTAATACAGCAAATACAAGTAGTTATGAAATAATAAAATCTAGAATCAAAAGTGTCCAGATACATAAGGATACTTCAAATTTTTAGCTTATAAGCACTCATCAGAGAAATTTTAAAGAAAATAAATCTTTAATATACCAGTAGGAAGCAGTTTATAAACTAAAATTTTATCTTGAGAATAGCACCAAGAAATGAACCCCCATCATAGACTAACTAGAATTCATACCTAAAGGGATTAAACCAAGAAACATCTTGGCTTACACAACCCGTATCTTCCTTGTAACTTCTCTCTTTCTTCCCACCTACACCACAGAGAAAATCACACACACAAAAAAAGATACCAAAAGCTCTGTGGAAAATGCCCCTGCAGAGCTCAAGATGCTGCCCATACTCACTGTTTAAAATTCGAACTCAAATAAGTATATATTTAAAAATCAAAGCATTTATTTACAAATTGTACAGAAGTCAAATGTACAGGGACTACCCTCTCAATCTGAGACCTGGGACATGAATTATTTGACAAACTCTCCCTGGAGAGAGCAAAACCAGGAAACTGCAAAATATTATTAAAATAAAGAACTTCAAAAATTACCAAATTAATCCAAATATTTAAGTAAAAGAAAATCCTTGAACATATTTTGACTAAGCTGCCAAAAATTTCAGAAGGTGCTAGATCTGCCAGTCTTAGGGGAAATTTTAGAAGATGCTTCATATGTTCATTTACATACTACAACCTCTTAATATTGCTTTTGGAACTTAACTTCCATTTTTTTACATAAACTTCAAAACAATCAACATTTTCACAAAGTATAACTGACAGCATTTTATATATAGTGTTTGAGTTGTACATGCTATATTGAATCTGGCGCTTCTACACAGTGTGCAAAGATCATGCAGTTTGCATTTTCCCCACATGATGGAGGTACCAGTCTATGAAGCCTCCCGACGCAGAGATGACAGTAAGCTTTGTAATCAAAGTGAAATTTATTGGTAACTTCTGTAAGGTGAGAAATTATCTGACCTGGTTCAGCCAATCAAGAAAAAGGGATAGAAACAACCCAGATTTTAAGAAATGCAGGAAATCTAACTGCTTAACAAGAAGTAAAAATGAACTTGTAAAATTGACTTTATCTATCTGCAATGTCCCCATACCCTTTTTACAGCAAGAATTTCTTAAAAGTTTGGTCCATATCCAAAGGTGGTTTCACTGTTCACAACACCTTCCCACCTGCAATACTGCACTGACACAAACATGTTAGTTCCAGATCTGAGGAAAACCCACTGAGTGACAGACACACACCTATTTAGGTGGATTTTGCTGTGTAATTGACAGAGAGATAAGAAAAGCTTGCTGTTAAAAGGAAATCAGCAGCAATAGATGAGATGGATTTCAATCAAGCTGTAATCTGTATGCCACATTAAAAAGCTCATTCACAGTCACAGCTTCCTGGTAGCAGGTTTCTATAATGCCAGCCTTGAGCTATGTAAGGAAAAACATCTCAGCTGCAAAGGGCTCAAGGGGAAAACCAGAATCCTGTAGGTGTAATCCCTGAAAGTGATTACACTTCAGGAACACAAAAATTGATCAAGCAGAGCTCAGTTTCTCCTTCTCAAGTATAAATGTTGTTGATACCATAGCCTCAACCCCAGCTCCATTCTGCATGAAACATGAGACACCTTGCCTTCCTCACCCCAGCCTTCTTGTTCATCTCCATCCCTCCTACCTGCTGTTCTCTTCTGCTTTTTTGATATATAGGAAGCAGAAAATAAACCTATTTCAGGAAATAGAGGGGACAAGGGGCCACAACACTTGCGACCTGTCTTGTAGGAGAATCACATCTTATTCTGTAAACGAAGAACTACAAACAGACTTTTCAAGTGCGTAATATCCAAATGTGCTGTATATTGCAGAATGCTCATCACTGAGGGAGCAGGTAATACAGGGAAATAAGGTGCATTCCAAGGATGACACACCAATCTTACAACAGAGTAATCATACAACATGGAGCTTTTGAAAAGTAATCATACAACATGGAGCTTTTGAAAGAGAAGAAAATCTAACTAAACTCCATGAGGCAGAGAATCATGGAAGAGAAGAGGAGCCAAAAAATACACTTGCAACAAAATTTCTCACAATTCAGAAATGAGGTGGCAAATACAACCCACACTTCAGTTATATTCTAGTGGTACTTGAGTAGTTCTGGAACTTACTTTTATCCTGCTATATTGACACATAAAGCATGCAGGTAAGGCTCTTCCAGCAGGCTCTTTAAATACATAGTGAAGATTGTTTTGCCATCGTGACACTGTATCAAATTAAGCTCCAAATACTTTTCCAATTTAAAACATATTACATTGAAAAAAATCAGATCAAAAGAGTTGAATGCATCAGAAATCACAGAGAATTAAAACAGAGAGACTGCATGGTTATTTGGATTTTCAGAGACTATGTATCTTGGAACAGATAGGCTTTACAATCCCAGAAACAGATAATACCAAGCAAAGAAACTAGCTAGGTCAGGGTAGAAGAGACATACAAAGAGTGATATAAATAAGGACATTCAATGACCTGACTAAAAAAATGTGTTTATGTTTGTGTAGACATACAGAATCAAAGCATTAAGAACACAACTAACACTGCCATCTGTCTGTGCATTTCACAATACCACAAGCCTATTCCCCTAAGTTTCTCAAGGCTAAGCATTTTCCATGGACATGAAAGACTGCACAAAGCTTACATATTAAAGGAAAGCAAAGTAATTCTCATAGCAGCAGATATAAATAGTGAATTCAAACTATTATAATGAAGATAGGTATACAAATAGGGAAGCAGATGACAGGAGTTTTAACATCCAGTGCTCACTCTGCTTCTGCATTTGCACAAACTAAGAAAGAGTAGAAAGACAGGCCAGGAAAAAACATTTCTGAGACAGAAATACCCAAGACTTCCAAGAATATTTACAAACTCTAACAATTAAGAGATCATTATTTCCCATTTCCAAGCTGTCCCATTATATAAAGCTGTAGGATTAGGATTGGTTCAGTTCCAGACGGCTGGGACGAAGACGAGAGATCTCTGAAGTTAGGTCTTAAAACATAAGGTTTATTGTAAAGGGGCGTATGTGCAGAGGACCTGCCAGGGGCTGCCAGACGCAGCCCGGAGCAGGTCAGAGAAGTGAGAAAATAAGCGTGAGGGGGAGAGAGTGTAAAAGAAGTCAGTGAAGTGGCAAGAGGAGNAAGGCTTTCCTATTTCATCCTCCCCAACATAAAGCAACAGTAGTCTAGATGAAACCACCAGAGGGAAGATGTCTAACAGTATGAAAGCACCACACTTCACCAGTAGCAACAAGCATTCCACTGCCAACTGCAGAGCCATTTCAGAAAGTCCAAAAAAGCATAGTTTTAATTACTTGGGTGACAGAATAATACTTCTGTAAAATATACAGGACACAGAGAAAAATCAGAAGCAAGAACATCAAGTACATGTTCTGTCTTGGTACTTCTATCAAAGAACACAATAATTAATTTTAAACTCCTGATGAAACCACAGCCAAGGCCAAGCATGTGCTTCTTTCCATGAACTAAGCTGCTCAAGCAAAAAAACTTACCTGGAGTCATCTGTCATCACAACATTTATGAAGACATTTGCATTTTTACTGTGATTGAGGTTACGACATTTAGATTTCCCTAATAACAAGAGTGCCTTTTCAAAAGAACAATACAAAACGTACCTTTGTTGATGACGGTGGAGTCGGAAAATTAAGCCAGGCTGGAGCAAAGTCATGCTGCGCCATTTAGGTCCAGTCTCTCTGAATCAATGAAAAAAGGCTTAGCACCTCATGGCAAGTCCCTGTAACCAGAAGAAAAGAAATAAGTCCTTTCAGATGCTTATGTTACAAGGGGATTACACTTGCTGTCTTTTGTTCAGTATTTCTCTTCTGTTTTCCCGTACTATTTTCCTCACGGATGTGGTTTAGAATCCAACCATCCTCATCTCATTTACAGCATCAAATCTGTGCTTTTATTACTAAAGTGTCACATGAATCAAATATATCATAGGAATCATGAAAATATAAGTGTAACATTTCTTCCTTTATTTCCTCTTATAAAGGGGATGAAGCATCTTGTGTAAGGTCTGATCCAGAATACCATGGCAAAATTAGCTTGCTGAAATATTTTATGGTACTATCTAGGCTTTGGATTTTATTAGTTTCCTAGAAGCTGATTTTTTTAAATTAATCCGTAACAGTTAGTCTCAGTGGCCATATGAAAGTTCCTTATGAAACACTATAGTGGTTTAGTTGGCCAATTCAAGTTTCTGGCTAAATGCCAGCACACTCACCAAAATTTACCTGATGTTTGCTGTGAGATGAAGATTAGAGAGTAGGCAAAGAAGGCTCAAACTTTAGGGAATACAAAGAAAGTTTATTAATAAACCTAAAACAAAGAGGAAAGAAAAAAACAAGAAAAACCAGAACAAACTTCTCAGACCACCCCTCCTCCCTAACCTTTCCATTTCTTTCCCTCTGACAACACATAAAAAGACAACATTTCGACCTCTAGTCAGTTTACCACCTCTGAAATAGTCTTTATCTTAGTTCATTTAGGGAGAGAAGTCTCTTTTGCTTATACCATGGACTTCCTGTAAGAAAATACAGTTTTTTATGGGTCTTCAGCCTCACCACCAGCTGCTGCCCGNCCAAGCTGGATGACAGAAATAGTCTCTGTGGCCTGGCTCTGCAAAGCTGGCTTGGCCTGATAGGGCCGGCCGGGCCCAGGGTGACAGGACAGGGCCCAGACTGAGCTGGATGGAGCCCAGCCTGGTCCCTGCCCAGCCCAGAGCAGGGGCCTGGCCCTGTCTGGTGTAGCTGACATGTTGGCTGAGCTGTATCGGCCGAGAGCTCTGGCCGGGTTCCTCCCCATGCCCAGCTGCAGCTGCACGGCCGCTCCAAACCTCCCTCCCCTGCCCCACCCCGGCCCCGGGGAAGGGGGGGTGCAGGGAAAAGGTCCAACCTTACCAGAGGGAGAAGCACAGAGATAATTCTCTTTCAGCAGCAGCAGGAAAAAGAGGAAAAGTATCAGAGGTTTCTTACTTATATATGGTTCTTTTCCTCGAAGGTAGATCAAGTTTTAATTGGTTTACCTACCTATCAATACTTAAAACTACCTGGTTATTGGCCCTCTCTCTTGGGAAGGAAGTTGTACTACTTCCTGCAGCATAGCTCATTTCCAAGATTCACATCCCTTGGGCCAAACCAGGACAAACACCTAGACACTTGGGCTCCTCACAAACCTCACCATGTCTCTAGCTTCAATAGAAACAGAATCTACATGTCCAGAGTGTCAAAGTCCAGTAAAATTCTATAGCTTGAAAATGGGGCAAAGAATGTAATGGTTGACAATTAAAATCCAAGAATACTTCTTCTACCCTACACTCTTCTCATAGCTAAGAAAATATTTCTCAATAAGCAAGAGAATGCAAGGTCACGTGAACGGTATTACTTGAAGCTGAACTGTAGCACAGACAAGAGAGAAATGGATTAAACACTTGCCAAATTATACAAGGGTAACTGAATCATGCTCTGCAGCTAGTCACTGCAAAATGGTCAATGACCCAAAAATATTTTAAGTACAATATAGAAGCTATTAGAAATCCAGCTAGTGAAAACATAATAAACACAGATTACACAGGGAGGCCCAAATAAATGTGTGTTCCACATCTGCACACAGTAGAGTGCAAAACTGTTAGTGAGCACAGATACAGTTCACTTTAATCTGTGGCTGCTTTAATGTATTAGTAAGAGATGTGCAATCTGAACTTGGTAACTCGTAATTATGGTTGTTCTCTGGCCTGAACCAGGCTATTACAGGCTACTGCAGATTTCCATTGACAGACAGGACTGTTTCAGCTTCTAAAAGGAAATTTTCCTTTCTAAAAGGAAGATTTGTTTGATTTAACTTAGTGTAAAACTGTATTTAGTTGAGCTGCTGTTTCTTTTTAATGATGTGAGCACATACTTTTTAGGTACCTCCAATATCACAGTTATACTATGAAGTAGGACGTACAATTATTACAGCTAAATAGAGACAAGGTTAAAGTTATGTCTCACCCAAATAACTAACTATAAATTACTCTGCTGAAGTCATTCAACTCACTCCTAAACCAACTTCAACAAAAAATCCAGAGAAATTTTTTAAGTATTGCCAGTTATATCAAACTGGCAAAATATAATTGAAAAAAATTTTGGTGTCAGTGACCTATCACAGAAATGGCTTCTCTTTCTAAAAGGAACCATGTTCATTTTTACTGATATATCCCATTCAGCAACAGTATACAAAAGGGCATATGTTCACAAATGAACCAAGAGATGTTAAATTAAAAAACAACAAATCTGACGAGATTCCAGCAAGAAAAAATTTTTGTTCTCCTTCATTTAGACACAGCTCCCATCCCCAAGCAGAAGAATCATTATATCTTCAGTAGTTATCAAGACAGATTTTCAGTACTGAAAGATTGACACAACAACAAAGCCTTCAGACTGAGGCACTTACAGTCTGAAAAACAATGAAAAACAATTAGGTTTATACCGAGTAAGACTATAACGATTCCACAAAGTATCACCTAGTTATCGGTGCATCACCTGTTGAGTACAGGACAGCAAATCCACTAACAATGTAACTTAATACATTTATCTCAATGTTTTTTGAAAACCAGTCCAGCTTCCTAACATTATTTATGCAACTAGCATAAGAAGAGTTTGCTATTAATTCACTAACATCCTTACCTTTTATCCTTTGCACAAAAGATTGCATGATCACCAAGTATGCAAAGACTGGAAGGGTATTTTGTAAAAAGACCTTTTCCCACAGCTCACTGACATTGGCTGCCTTTTTCTTCATGCAAAAATTTTTCTAGAAGCAGATTCAAGTCCTCCTCATGCTCTCAGCTAAAAAAGCTCTAAGAAGTTTTTAATAGTGCTGCTTTGTCAGATGAGTAAGTCCTTTTCTTAGAAAGAAATAAACTTAAATGGTAAAGATAGAGACCTGGGCCAAAGCTACACAATACTCAAAGCACAAAGTCAGTAACAGAATGTGTAAGTAAATTTCAATAAGCCCATAAAAGATAAACTTTTAGGGCTAATTCTTCCAAATAGTTTTGATAAAAAAACAGCACAAAAAAAAAAATCACAGATGTACTTCTAGAATACTACCCGACCAAATTCAGAGAGGTTTGCAGTTAAGGATTAACATGAAAAACAACTCCTGTGGATACTCCACACCAAGGTCAAGAAAACATTTTCTTTCACCTAATTGTACATATGACTGGTTGAGCACTTAGATATGGGAACAGAGCGTACTTTCATTATTAAACCTTTCTAACTTTGAATAGGCACAAACATCCCAGCCATAATTAAACAGGGAAACAAAGGGCAGGTCAGGAAAAGATATTTTAAAACTGCTTTGGAGGACACAGCCTACCCAGCTTAAAAGTTGCTGGTTCCATATTTTACCAGGTTCATAAACATTCTTACAATTGCTAGCTTTCTGATGTTGTCAACAAGTTTGACCTATAGATAAAAATTTTTTTATTACAAGCATGATCTCTATTCAGATGATCTGACACATTTTTAATAACTCTAGGATACTCTTCATTCTCAGGAAAGTACTTTTGATAAACTGAAAACAGATCACAAAACATAAGAATGGGATGTCAGCAAGGCACCTCTGCTGCCACAGACACTATTTACTATGTTTAAATCCTCTGTGATCAGCTTGGTTGCCAACACTGAAGTGTTTCTTGCTTGTTTTCCAACATAAGCTGGACCAACAACTAGCAAATTATTCTGCAACACATTCTAATATTAAAAAGGTTCTTTCTACCTTCTTTTCCTGCTAGTCAGGTCCCCTACCTAAGCTATCCCAAAAAGTCAGAGCTCTGTCTGCATTCCGTGTCAACCAAAGCACTTGCAACCTTTATTCAGATCTACTACTTTTACTACTAAAAGTAATTACACTATCTACTACTTTTAAATTAAACAAAAACAACATTTAAAGTATTTGAATAGAATGACAGTCAGTAGCATTAAATTGTTTCTCTTACACTGACATATGTCCACTAGCAGGTTTTCTCTTGCATACACTCCACAAAAACGCTGTTCAGTAACACTAACTAAGCAGCTGATGTACTCCCAGTTTTAATACAGCTATCAGAAGTAAACTTAGTGAGGCAAACAGCACAGATTCAAACACAATTCCAGGGCTTTCAGAAACCATCTTGGTAGCAAACGAGCAGGCCCAAAATCTAACATGAATGTTTAAGCCACCATTCCCTACTAGCACCAATCTGCCATTATTCAACCAAACTGTAGCAAAAGCTAACTGGGTTTAGGCTCTCTGCTGCAGAAGCAGAGCTGCACAGTTCTAGAAAGGTATGAAAAAGATACTGAAATACTCCTATTCTCACAATATTAAAACTCAAATACATTCAAACGTCTTTAGTCAGACTGGTCAAAATACTGTCTCATCTCAGCAATAGCCTCTTGTGATCAATTTAAGTAATGTGTAGTGACCCTAGTAACCTCAGTGAACAGTCTTCCATAGCCCATTAATTAGATAAAAGTCATGTGTTGCCGTGTTGTGGGTAATAGAACAGTGTACAGCAATGAAAGAAATCCTGTTCTGAAGTTTTACATCTTGAGGGGAGGATCTGAGAGAAGTCTGTAAAGCATTTTGCTTCAAATAACATGGAATAATTAATCCAATATTCAATTAAATAAAATTTAATTCTATAGCTTTGCGAAGTATGATCTTCAACAACAAGGCAGTGACTGCCAAGGAATAATGAACAGCTGGTTCCAGATGATGTACAGTGAAGAGATTTGTCATAAATATTACTCAGTCATCTACTCTGAGCCACATTGGCAACTGAAATAAGAACACTAGACCAAATACACTCAACTAACACACAGAAATGGTTGAGCTTGGCTTTTTTTAATAATTGAGTCAATAAGGTTCTTTTGTGACAGAAAAGCCAACAGAAAACACTATATTCTAAACAAATTACTGTTATCTGCATAGCATCTGGGAAAAACTGATGTATTGTCTCTGTTTTACAAAAATAAGTAACATGCCATGAAAAGGGAATCAGAAAGCAGCTGCATGAATGAGGAGTCAAGACTTCTGGGGAAAGGCTAAGAAACAATACATAGAGTCAATACCCAAACCTGCAAAAACACCAAAAATGAAGACAAAACAGGTATTGTTACTTTATCTTGTGCTTACCAAATTAAATGAAGGAATCAAATTTTAAAGACTATAGCAAATTTTCCCCACACTACTACTTTTTTTTAAAATTCCTACGGAACAAGTGAAATCACACTTAAGAATAACAGCACAGGAATTCAAGATTTTACTTGGTGTAAAAAACTATTTCAGTTATCAGGGACATGAAAGTCTGAGGAAACTATCTGGCTTACTTTGCCTTACAAAATGAAGACATAAGATGCATTTAAAAACTGGTTATGAACATCTGAAGGATGAAGGAAAAAGGAGGTGTGTTAATCCAAAACACCACCAGAATCACAAGGTATCAGTCACAGTAGATTGAAGGTGTATACACACAGTCCTGAAGATCAGAACAACAATACTTTGAAACAGCTTTAAGACTTAGACAAATATTCAAACCTCTCGATTTCTATTACGTTTCAAAATCAGACTCTAATAATTGTAACTAAAGAGTTTAACATGCATGATGATGCATTACACAAAGGTAACACTGTAAAAGCTAATCCACTTTTTCCCTGTTTCCAGCGCTAACCTCACAAGAGTGATGTCTCTCCAGCAACTTTTTTCTCTCTCCCCTGCTGCTTGAAATCAAAATACAGTTTAAAAAACTAACTTTTTAAACACTACAACCAAAATGTAAGTAAAATTCTGTTTTTTTCCTGCAACAACACAAATAGAATTCAATAAAATACAAAAGCAGAAAACACCCTTCTATTCATGAACCTTCTATTCAGATTAGCCTGCTTTCAGATTACTTTAGCAAAGTGCTTCCTCAAACTTCATCTTAACATTCAAATTTTCACCTTATCTGCAAACTTTAATTCACTATTACCGGGACAAGCAAACTTACTAACATTTAGGTTTCGTTTGCAAAGCTTATTCATAAACTAAGAGCTCCATCGTGCAGTTCTCACACAAAACAAGGGCATGAAATACACAGATCATAGAGATCCAGATAAACAAACTAGCTGAAATAGTGTTATGGAGTGCATCTTAGCTTTAACAAACACAATTTGTCACATTTTAATAAAGTTAATAAAATTTCTTGCAGCAAAAATTAATGTTTTTTAATACTTGTTTTTTCCTCGTCTATTTATTTACTGGGGGCAGGGGGATGGGCAGAAAAAAATGCTTGCTCATTCTCACACCATTTGTGCTAAATTTGGGACTGCTGCCACCACAGTCATGTTAGTCATGGATTTCACGCCCCTCACTCTGGGGCAATTCCACCAAGCAGGCAGACTGCCAGTCCTTTCCAATTCCTAGTGAAGCCTGAGAGCACCACAGGCCAAGTACGGTGCAGAACCCCAGCAAGCATCTGTTACTCCAGATTGTACCTCTGCGTAGCACAAAAAAATGGGAATACATTNTTAAAAAAATAAAATAAGAAAGTCCCCAGCTCAAACTCTGGAAAACTTACAGCATAAGCAGACTTATTTTCACATAGTAGAAAGTCAGATCATGTCTTCTGCACTGCTCCTGACAACACAGTAGAATAGCAAATTCCTTTACGAAAGAATTTAATCTGGCTTTAAATGTATCATGAAAACAAAGGCTACCAAGGTCTGGAACAAACTGATTACACAAAAACATAATTCACCTGATCACTCCTGGTCCCTTTTGAAGACAATCCTTTACCCAGAATTTCTTCTTGTTTTAATTGCAATTATCAAACCTTTACAGTATTTAAAAAAAAAATCTTTATTTACACAACACTAAAAATAGCCACAGAGTATCTCTGGAAGAGCACAATACTCTACAGGAATTGGAAAAGTGACTGTTGTGAGAATTGAGCTGGAGGCAATCTCTGCACTGTCTATGTGAGTAGACACAAGAGCTCATAGATGGCAGGGCAACAGAAATCACCTTCTGAAATATGGCAAGAAGGCAGGGCAGAGAAAACAGATGTAATCAAAGCACTTGGGATTTCAGTGCCATGTTCTGTTTTCTTTAAACAGGTCAAATAAGAAAAAAATAGGCCTGATTATTAAGATACAGAATCCTGAAAGGACCATGGAATATAAAATAACAAGCATTCCATGCAACTGCTGTGATTTTTTTGAGATTTTCATTACGCAGTTTAAGTAGCTCTAATTAGAACAAATACATTTACCATGACTTTTTAAATATACTTACCTACAAACACTACAAGAATTTTACAACTCCTAAGGATCAAGCATAAACACATGTAATCCTACCTTTTTTTCCTCAGGTCCACACCCCTAACAGATTACAGCCAGAAAATCTCAACAATTCAACTCTTTATGACAAAGAGGCCTATGAACTTTAGGCACCACCTTTCAACTTCTTCTGACAGAAACCTTTCTTACTCTTGTAAGATCTCTAGTCCCATTAATAGTATTAACTAAAGTCACTAAAACTGAAGTCTCCCTCCTCATTTGCACCTTCACACAATTCTACATGAGAAGTGAGTTTAATGGCTTACTAATTTTAAATTTGGAAAGGACCTTCTGAAAAATTAAAATATAATATCCAAAGATAACTCTGAAAGACTAAAGGCCAACTTTTATCTCCTTAAAACTTCAAGTATCAGCCTGTGCCCATTGGAAAGATACTGCAGTCTCTTTATCATGTTTGTGGTCCCTTACTGACTTCTCTCCACCAAGTCTCATCCTTTCTTGTATCAGGGAGCCTGTAACAGTGTTACACAGCCTGGAAGGGTGATGCAGTCCTCCACATGTGTCCTCACCAGGGCTGCACAGAGGACAAAGATGAACTCCCCTCCACCTGCCGGCAACACTCTTCCTAATGTCGCCCAGAGAGACATTTTTGCTTTACTTGTTAGGACAACGTGTTGCTGGCTCATGGTCAGTTTGCTGTTCAACTGGACCCCCAGGTCCTGCAGCTGCTATTCCAGAAAATTCACATTTTCCCTTTGTTTCATGAGGACCTCTATCCGTGTTCTTCTGCACAGCAGTACAAACATCAAGTGTGTGTATCAGCCAGGTCTCCTATCTTACATTACCTGCAAACTTGCTAAGGGTAAACTCTGCCCCACTGTCCAAGACTTTGATGATCAGTAGCAGGGGATCCAGTACTGAACCCTGGGTTACACTGTAACAGCTTCTTCCAAAAGGCCTTTGTGCTACTGGCTACACCCCTGAGGACCTGTGCCTGACCATTCAGACACCCCTCATTGCTCACTTCCCCACACATACTTGTCACCTTTTCCATGACAATGTCATAGAAGACAATATCAAAAGCCTTACTGAGGTCAGGATAAACACCATCCATTGCTCTCTGTTTATCTACCAAGCTAGATAGCTAGAAATCTAAGCAAGATCATTGTAGATGGTTATTAGCTTGCTGAAGTGTGATTTCCCCTTCATAAAGCCATTCTGACTGCTCTCACTCACCTTCCTGTCCTTCATGTGTTTGAAAACACGTTTCCAGGATCAGCTGGTGTATAACTTTTCCATGGACTGAAGTGAGGCTGACTGGCCTGTAGTTCCCTGGATTCTCCTCATCCTTCTTGATGACAAGATTAATATTTGCTGTCTTCTCTTACTCAAGAACCCCTCCCAATGACCATTATACCTCTCAAAGATAATAAGGAATGGCTTTGCAATAACATCAGCGCTCATGGAAGAATGGAACACCCATCATGGAACCCTCTGCACCCCTNACCAGACTCAGTACAGAGTAACTGCAGAGCCACTACAGACAGAATCCTGTGTATGTACTGCCTCACTTAAATGCAGCACTACACCAGGAAGCAGTTGTGCTGCCAAATGTTATGAAGAAAAAGGATAAGACATGAAGACAGACCTAGACTATTTTTTCCCCTATGCCAGGCATCTGTAAAATGCTAGAAACAGCACAAAGCTTTCAATTNGAAAAGTGACTGTTGTGAGAATTGAGCTGGAGGCAATCTCTGCACTGTCTATGTGAGTAGACACAAGAGCTCATAGATGGCAGGGCAACAGAAATCACCTTCTGAAATATGGCAAGAAGGCAGGGCAGAGAAAACAGATGTAATCAAAGCACTTGGGATTTCAGTGCCATGTTCTGTTTTCTTTAAACAGGTCAAATAAGAAAAAAATAGGCCTGATTATTAAGATACAGAATCCTGAAAGGACCATGGAATATAAAATAACAAGCATTCCATGCAACTGCTGTGATTTTTTTGAGATTTTCATTACGCAGTTTAAGTAGCTCTAATTAGAACAAATACATTTACCATGACTTTTTAAATATACTTACCTACAAACACTACAAGAATTTTACAACTCCTAAGGATCAAGCATAAACACATGTAATCCTACCTTTTTTTCCTCAGGTCCACACCCCTAACAGATTACAGCCAGAAAATCTCAACAATTCAACTCTTTATGACAAAGAGGCCTATGAACTTTAGGCACCACCTTTCAACTTCTTCTGACAGAAACCTTTCTTACTCTTGTAAGATCTCTAGTCCCATTAATAGTATTAACTAAAGTCACTAAAACTGAAGTCTCCCTCCTCATTTGCACCTTCACACAATTCTACATGAGAAGTGAGTTTAATGGCTTACTAATTTTAAATTTGGAAAGGACCTTCTGAAAAATTAAAATATAATATCCAAAGATAACTCTGAAAGACTAAAGGCCAACTTTTATCTCCTTAAAACTTCAAGTATCAGCCTGTGCCCATTGGAAAGATACTGCAGTCTCTTTATCATGTTTGTGGTCCCTTACTGACTTCTCTCCACCAAGTCTCATCCTTTCTTGTATCAGGGAGCCTGTAACAGTGTTACACAGCCTGGAAGGGTGATGCAGTCCTCCACATGTGTCCTCACCAGGGCTGCACAGAGGACAAAGATGAACTCCCCTCCACCTGCCGGCAACACTCTTCCTAATGTCGCCCAGAGAGACATTTTTGCTTTACTTGTTAGGACAACGTGTTGCTGGCTCATGGTCAGTTTGCTGTTCAACTGGACCCCCAGGTCCTGCAGCTGCTATTCCAGAAAATTCACATTTTCCCTTTGTTTCATGAGGACCTCTATCCGTGTTCTTCTGCACAGCAGTACAAACATCAAGTGTGTGTATCAGCCAGGTCTCCTATCTTACATTACCTGCAAACTTGCTAAGGGTAAACTCTGCCCCACTGTCCAAGACTTTGATGATCAGTAGCAGGGGATCCAGTACTGAACCCTGGGTTACACTGTAACAGCTTCTTCCAAAAGGCCTTTGTGCTACTGGCTACACCCCTGAGGACCTGTGCCTGACCATTCAGACACCCCTCATTGCTCACTTCCCCACACATACTTGTCACCTTTTCCATGACAATGTCATAGAAGACAATATCAAAAGCCTTACTGAGGTCAGGATAAACACCATCCATTGCTCTCTGTTTATCTACCAAGCTAGATAGCTAGAAATCTAAGCAAGATCATTGTAGATGGTTATTAGCTTGCTGAAGTGTGATTTCCCCTTCATAAAGCCATTCTGACTGCTCTCACTCACCTTCCTGTCCTTCATGTGTTTGAAAACACGTTTCCAGGATCAGCTGGTGTATAACTTTTCCATGGACTGAAGTGAGGCTGACTGGCCTGTAGTTCCCTGGATTCTCCTCATCCTTCTTGATGACAAGATTAATATTTGCTGTCTTCTCTTACTCAAGAACCCCTCCCAATGACCATTATACCTCTCAAAGATAATAAGGAATGGCTTTGCAATAACATCAGCGCTCATGGAAGAATGGAACACCCATCATGGAACCCTCTGCACCCCTGGAAGCATCCTGTCAAGCCCCGTGGACTTACAAGTTATTTAAGCGTTCCCTAACCTGATTCTTCCCTCACTGAAGGTGGAGAAAAGAAGCACAGCAGAACCTGAAGATGACAAGGACATGAGACCAAAGACGGTCCCCACCCAATTTAAAGAGCGTTGTTTAACTTGTCTAACCAGTATTCAGCTGGCAGAGACAGTCCCACAGGTATTGAACAGATTCAACCTCAGGGAAGTCTCTTCCAGTGAACAAAATAGAGGTATTTCTCTAGCTCAGAAACCTGTCTTCAACACTTAAAACAGGTTTCATTACTATAGGTAAGATACATTTGGTAACACTATCTGTCTGAACTGTGAGAATAAATAAAAAACAGCTTTGCTTTTTCATAATGTTCTAACATGAAGAAACAGATAAAATAGTGCCATTACTATAATAAGAAAAAAAACCCCAGGCCAATAATATAGTAAAATAGCCCAAACTTCTACATTTAAAACTTATAATCTAATAAAAGTTGTGCGCTTTTGGAATGGATTTACCATAGTATAACCACATCCTATTTAAATGGAGCGGACCAACATTTTGTAGGAAAAAACAAATTTTAAAATAAAGCCAAAATTGGGGAAAAAAAACCAAATAAGCAAATGCTGTCAGCTTCAGAAGACAAGGAAAACCAAGGGAAAAACAGTTCTGCACTTCTGTTTTTACAGTTTCTATACTTAAGCTTTGTCTCTGTGTAGTCTATATAATTTCACAGGAAACAGTTTCTGTGACACTTGGGAACTTGAGAGATTGTCAGAAGACCATTAAAATAAAAGGCAATATAAACACAAACTGCTAGGAGTACTTGAAGCTTGTGAATGGAATTTCAAATTTAGTAAGAATGGGAGGAGGGGAGGAAACGTTCAAGCCATGAATTCACAAAATTAGAAGAGAGATACAAATTTCTTGATGCTCCCTGAAGACCAGTTTAGAAGTTCAGTCAATTGATTAGCACAGAGAAAACCTCGAACTGAATAAACGCTAGAAGCACTGAGATGATACACACATTTGTATTTTTGCAAGGGAGTCTAAAATTAGCATGTATTCATATCTAAGTGGCACATTCCTATGAGCTTTTATCTAATGCCTCACAGATTATTAGCACAGTAAGTACAGCACACCACAAATTACATAGGGGACCCTTAACTCCACTTCTCAACTACACACATCTGACTACCCACCCTTCACTTTGTCAATGTAATTTTTAGCATAATATTTATAAATGGGGCAAAAGAAGGCTGTAAGCCATGAGAATTAAAGCACGCTGTAATGTTGTTATGCGAGCAGGGGAAAGAAAAGGTTATTTGCAGTGTCTCAATTTGTTGCTACTGCTGCTGCTTTGCTTCCTTGATAATGAGCTCCAGCATACATATCCAATTCTTATTTCATCAGAAGACAAACAAGAGTGTATGTTTGAATTTCAGAGGGCCCAACAAGGCAGTCATAATACTGGCCCTTCAGTCCTCCCCTCATGGCCCAGCTTCAAAGTCTGGCTTCAGCTCTTTATCAAAGAGCCATAGAAAAACTACCAAGTGTTGGTCTGAATTAAGCAAAGAAACTACGTGCAGAAGACCCAGCCATCAGCCTCCACACTCTTTCCTCATATACAGAATCATTCAGGACTTTTTTCAAACTAAGCAGACCTTCAAAATAAGCCACACCACCAAAAGCTTTTTCTTCTGCCATAAAACACATCTTCTACCAAAAGAAAAATTTCCAGTGACATCAGATCCTGCTCTGTTATCCCTCCCTGTTATCTCTAGTTAAGAGCAGCACTCATTTGAAGTCAAGTTGCTAAATGTAAGCTCTAAACAATACTTTTATTTAAAATCAATTTTCATTCCCCTTTTAAAGACACAGTTTATTAGATTTCTTCCTTACTATTCTGTGATTCATGTAGTTCCAACAAATCAAAATAAGCTAATTTCATCTTGCTATCCAAAACTTGCATGTTAATAAAACAGAAAATAATATTGAAACCCTTAGACAAGCTTAATGAGTTTTTGAAACTCAAAGCATTTCTACTGATCAAAAACTGCTGCAAAAGTATGACAACCACTTCAACCGAAAATTCTTTCTTTTCTCTCTGTGTAAATGAAAAGCCACAACAACTGAGTAAGTTTACATCATTACAGTCAAACTTTTAAGACTCTGAAGGGAAAGTGTTCATATCATCCCTCGTGGCATTTCAATGCACAACCATTTTTAAAAAAGGTTAGGTTTGAGTATGGTAATTCTCTCAAGGTTTTTTGGTTCTCTAAAATTTATTGCCAAAGACTCATACCTTCAATAGAAAGGAAAGGCAGCTGAACTATTGAAGGTCTCTCCCACCAGTTAAACAAAAAATTCTGAACAGTTCAACTGCAGCCTCTGATTTCTCAATCACGCTATTGCAGACTGTGCAAAATCTCTAGTTTTAGTTTTGATGTCCCCACCATCCAATACAGAAGTGTCCTCATATATATTCTACCACTGGACAATATAGAAGAACAAAAGAAGATACCCACACAATTTGTAATTTACCTTCTTGCCTCATGTTTTAAAAAGAAGTATAAGAACTAAGGTTTCCTGCAGAGCACTAAGGAAGGAGCAAGGCCCTCTGTTAGATCTGAACACTTATGCTTAGGTATGAGAAGTGTACAGAGGCAAAATGTAGTGGTCAATTTTTTAACCAATTAAAGTCAACAAATTCTGTAGTATAGCCACAGCCTTAACACTCAGCTTTACAGACACTTAGCAAAAAAGTAGAAAACCCAACCAAAAAAACAAAATCCACTCTCATTTCTACTTCAGGCTCAAGTTCCTGATGGGAGAATGAACCAACTAAAGCACACTGTGTTTTGCAAAAGGATCTAGAATGTGAGCATTGCTCTTTATCATATGGTCCTCTTTTCTATATATATTTATGGTTCACAAGCAACAGGTTTTCATATCACCTCTGTGAATCAAATATAAATGTCACAACAACCAAAACATCTTTTAAGAAGTGTTTTAGATACACATGAAGCTGCTAAGTCCTTCAGATAATATAATGATGACTTTTTAACCATAAAAATGTTTTTTTTTTGCACTGTACCAAAATGTAGATTTAAAAAAAAAGGCAAACTATTCCATAGCATGATGTAACTTCACATTTGAAGGTAAACTACAGCCAGGTTTCTCCTGCTTGAGACTTTGGTGTGTAATGATTCCACTAATTGGTACTGACCATTTAGCAGAAAGCATGATACATGCTCACTCCTTGCCCTTTAACAAGGCTCAAATTCAAAAGCTGAACTGTGAGTTCAATTACATTACTACCCTAGTCAGCATGCATTATGCAGAAAATCACCAGGAATTCTTTAGCACTTTGGAATCATCACAAGGAAGAAGTAGCAGTTGAAAAAGGTAGAAGTTTTGCCCTATGTTGAGCATATAAAGGTGATAAATAATTCCCTATTTCAGCTGTTTCCCTGCCTATGTTTACCCAAGACATGAAAGGAGGAGACTGCAGAAGAGTTGAGAGTACCACACAGGGCATTATCATCAGTTACCATGTTCAGTTACTCAAACACATAGAGCAAGAAAATACAAAACAAAAAGCATGCCAAGTTTCATTCACGTTTGTTTATAATGAAGTCTGCAAATAGGTGCCTTTGCAGGACAGAATTTACTCCTACTACTACAAAAAAGAAATAAAAGCAACTTCCTCAGATGTTATTGATGAACTGTCACTGTAAGAGTTTCATCCACACATGTTAAGCAGAATAACCTCATTAGAATGGAGGACAAAATAAAAAGAGCACGAAGTACTTTAACTTGTACTGAGCTAAATATGTGCACAATTTGCCTCTATAATTTTACCAATGTAATTCTGTTTCAGCTTTGCTGCAAAATTAAAGGGTACTCATTCCTCAAAGTTCCACCAATAGTTTTTTCACACAGTAGAGCAACCTTCACCATTCTAAAGAATTAGCTACTACAAACGTACCCATTTTATGAACCTACCAGATCAAACACATCAGTCAAAGACACAACCTGCTGACAGGTACCCCACTACAAAAGCTATGTTTACATCAAGGCTTAAAGTACAAACTCTTAGGGGCAAGGACATTATATTCACAGCTGTCTGCAAAGCACTTAACAGACTGTAAGCACTTGAAAAATAAAAATCTAGGGAACAAATTTAATTGAACTAGCATGCTTGGCATTCTCTCCTCTCCAATAAATATGAATTTTGTTTAGGGTACAAGGGCATAACTGAAAAAAATTCCTGAGTCCTTGTCAAACATGTGCCCACAAATAAGAAAAAAATACACTTCCACAGAATCCCTGAGGATAAGGGGCTATATCTCAAACACCAACAGCTGGATGACTGCAGAGCCAACCAAGGGCTGGTGGTAAATGGGATGTGGCTGGAGAAGGGGCCATGCAGAGGCAGGACAGCATTATTCTGGGACAAACATCCTCATTCTAGTCCAGAGACACAACAAACAAAAAACATCACCAGCACAGAAGCGGGCATGAACTATTGACCAAAGGCCAATGCAGTAGGGGGAAAATGAGATCACCAGGGTCCCCCCAAATCCCTCCAACCCATTTCCAGAAAGGCTTCAAAGAATGGACCATGCAAGAAAACTGATCTACACAGAAAGTGAAAACCTCAGCTTCAGGGCAAGAAAATCTATCTATAAAAAGGTACCCCACCAAGCCCTGGCTGCACATCCCAGGACATCCTGTCATCCAGACCAACACTAGAAATCATGACTGGTGATCTCTTTCTCTTTCTCCCTCTCCTTAATTCATCTCTTCCCTTCTCTCTTGCCTTCCACCCCATCCCTACTATGTAAGCTCTGTGCTTATATAGTAGACCAGGGACTGACACACCCATTTCAACACCAAGTGTGCAATTTATGTATAAAACCTGATGACTTTTTGTGGACCCTCCAACTTTTGCTGTCCCTTTCAACCACAAGAACTNCTTGAAAAATAAAAATCTAGGGAACAAATTTAATTGAACTAGCATGCTTGGCATTCTCTCCTCTCCAATAAATATGAATTTTGTTTAGGGTACAAGGGCATAACTGAAAAAAATTCCTGAGTCCTTGTCAAACATGTGCCCACAAATAAGAAAAAAATACACTTCCACAGAATCCCTGAGGATAAGGGGCTATATCTCAAACACCAACAGCTGGATGACTGCAGAGCCAACCAAGGGCTGGTGGTAAATGGGATGTGGCTGGAGAAGGGGCCATGCAGAGGCAGGACAGCATTATTCTGGGACAAACATCCTCATTCTAGTCCAGAGACACAACAAACAAAAAACATCACCAGCACAGAAGCGGGCATGAACTATTGACCAAAGGCCAATGCAGTAGGGGGAAAATGAGATCACCAGGGTCCCCCCAAATCCCTCCAACCCATTTCCAGAAAGGCTTCAAAGAATGGACCATGCAAGAAAACTGATCTACACAGAAAGTGAAAACCTCAGCTTCAGGGCAAGAAAATCTATCTATAAAAAGGTACCCCACCAAGCCCTGGCTGCACATCCCAGGACATCCTGTCATCCAGACCAACACTAGAAATCATGACTGGTGATCTCTTTCTCTTTCTCCCTCTCCTTAATTCATCTCTTCCCTTCTCTCTTGCCTTCCACCCCATCCCTACTATGTAAGCTCTGTGCTTATATAGTAGACCAGGGACTGACACACCCATTTCAACACCAAGTGTGCAATTTATGTATAAAACCTGATGACTTTTTGTGGACCCTCCAACTTTTGCTGTCCCTTTCAACCACAAGAACTTATGAATCTTGGGTGCTCCCTTCCCCTTAAGTGTGGAACACTACAACTTCCCAAGTGTAAGTCCTGTGAAAGGAATTAAAGAATTGTCCTTCCACCAGAGAGGTGTAAAGACAGAATTAATTTAATGAAGCTAACAAGGAAGCTCCTCAAAATTTCAAGAAGGAGAAGAGTCTAGATAAAGAAGTCACCCAAAACAGTAAGAGGGAGATGTAGCTCCTTGATTTCACTGAGAGCCTCTTGAAATGAAATAAAAGTATCTCACAGAACTGAAAATTACTAGCTTGGAAAAACTATCAACAGGTTACTTTTTCTGTGACTTAAGAAGTGAATATTTCTATTTCTCTCGTGAGCATACAATAGACAAAAATCAGATGAAAAGGCCACTCACACCTGAACTCTCATTTAGCATTATGAAACGCTTTCAAACAAAACATTCTCGTACAAGTAAAGGAATGTACAAGATAATTCTTTTCTATTGGTTTGGTTCCTTAACAAGTGGCTCAGATCACCAGTCAATCCCAGCCACACCAAGACTCAATACAGAAGAGCCACAAGCCATAGACAGAGATTACAGAAACAGCCCACCATTCATGTTCCACAGTTTCTGTATTTTCAAAACAACAAAACCGAAACAGAAGTTAAAACAACAAAACAGCAAGACCACCCAAAGCAGAAAACTGAAGCTAGTTCAACGTTTAGATACTGACAATACACAGATAAGAACATTAGTGAGACCAAGAATTTACAAAATTTATGTAGATGCAAGTCCCTCATTTGTGGTCTAAATAACAAGCTACAGGAGTTAAAATACTCTGGAGTAATTCTTAAATACAGTTTCACATGCTTAACTACACTTTTTCTACAGGGCTTTAACACAAATAATCCTCCCAAACATCTTTGCACCGCCCTTAGAGAAAACCTTTTATTTTCATTAGTTCACTACTACTAATACTTCAGTATCGTAGAATCTCTCAAAAATATTTTAAAAGGTGACAACTGAGGCAAATGCATACCCTCCACCAGACACTCAGTATAAAGTCCACCCAATAATGCTTTAATTATTTAAAGCCTTATGAATCATCAAGGTGGGGTAGGGGATGGAGAACTTCAGTAAAATTACCACTGACTTTTGAATTAAGTTGCTCTCTCCATCTTAATTTTCTTTCAGGCAGTAGCAGTTCAGCTGAATGCAAACCTACAAAAAATTATTACAGACACATTAATTCCAAAATTAAAAAATATTCAACCACTGTAGAAGAAAACTACAATACATCTAAAAATCACAAGGAAGATAGGCCAATTCACCATTAGATTTAATTTTGAATCATTCCAAGGAGAAGAAGGGTTTTTTTGTAGTGCTATACTTGCCGACCAGACTAATTCATTCCTATTACAGAATAGGAAAATACACTGAAGCCAATCTTAAAATATCAACACAGAAAAAAGCTAGCCTCTGCTATAGACAGCAGAATAATTTTTGGTAAAAAAAACCCCTGGCTTTCGTAAATGACAAAGAATAGAGGAAAGAAAACAAAAAAGGAGTTAGAAACCCTCTATATTATTACTACCCTGATGCTACAAATACATCTAACACAAATGAAAGGATGGAGATATACAAGCTATCCAGAAGACTTGGTCAAAAGGATGTAACATTCACTGTTGAGATAACAACATTAACATGAAGGCTAAATTCCTTATGGATTTAGTCTAGATGTAGCTACTTTTTAACCTCACATAAAAATCACACTCCTACCTACACATTCCTCCTTGTACCTGTATTGTTCAAATTCTTAAGGAATTATTCCACTAATTATAAAAGCCAGCAAGTAAAAATTAACAAGCCTCAACATTC
>VZTZ01009943.1:9258-36255 GCA_013400955.1 Drymodes brunneopygia | reverse complement strand
GACATGTCGGGCGGGACTGAGGTGACAGCCGGGGAGGGCAGGGGCAGGGGCAGGCAGGAGGTGCTCGCGGGAGCATGAGCGGCTTTGGGCTGGGCTGGGCTGGGGTCACCGGAGGAGCGCGAATCCCCTGTGGGTGGGAATCCCTTGTGTGGAATAAGCCGGGCTTGCTCCCTGCTGAGGGGTCGCTGCAGTGCCTGTGGGATGTGCTTGGGCTCGACCCGCTTGGGGTTTCCTGGAATTCGCCCAGGAGTGGTTTATTTTGGAATTACAGCGTTCCCCGAAGGGTGATTGAAATAAGGGAATGTGCTTTGCTTCGAGTGCAGGAGGCTCGGGTTAAAAAGGGTCATCCAGGTGAAAATAGTGGGAGAATATCCCGCTGGATATCTTTTTCAGCCTGGAGTGATGTGCTGCTGTCTATAGAAGGAACAGGAGGCCTCTAGGCTGCACTTTTTAATATAAACTGGTGGAAAATGTTCTTGTTTCCCTCTGGGCGCTGACTGTGGCTGCCTGTCCCTGCAGGATGTTGGCATCCAGATTGTTCAGCCTGGTCGGGAGGAGATCCATCTGCACCTCCCTGTGCCTCAGGGCTCATGGACACGGTGGGTCCCGGCTGCTGGGGGGGCAGGGGGGGAATAAAACAGGTCCTGGAAGGGAGGAGCTCACAGGGGGCTCTGGGTGGGTGTGGATGAAGGGAGGGGGCAGGAATCACAATCATGGGATCATCCAGGTGGGAAAGAGCTCCAAGGTCACCAAGCTGTGCCCAGTCCCCACTTTGTCCCCATCCCAGAGCACTGAGTGCCACCTCCAGGAATTCCCTGGACACCTCCAGGGATGGGGACTCCAAACCTCCCTGGGCAGTTCCAATTCCTGACCCCTTTCCATGGGGAAATTCCTGCTGATTCCACCCTGAGCCTCCCCTGGCCCAGCCTGAGGCCGTTCCCTCTCCTCCTGTCCCTGTTCCCTGGGATAAGATCCCAAATCCCTCCCGGCTGTCCCCTCCTTTCAGGGACTTGTGCAGAGCCACAAGGTCCCCCCTGAGCCTCCTTTGCTCCAGCTGAGCCCCCTCAGCTGCTCCTGAAAGTGTTCAAGGCTGGGTTGGATGGAGCTTGAAGCCTTGGGATGGTGGGGGGGTGTCCCTGTCCATGGGATGGGATGGGATGAGCTTTAAGGTCCATCCCAATCCATTCCATAATTCAATTTTCATGCTGACAGAACAGCACATCCCTTAAACCTTTCACCTCCCAGATCCCTGCAGTGTTGTGCTCTGTGCCGTGCCCGGTCAGAGCTGTCTGTGCAGGCCCTTCACTGTGTCCCTGTGTCCCCTCAGCTGGCGTGGTCAAGGCTGAGGATTACACCCTGCCAGCCTACGTGGACCGGAGGGACGTCCCCCTGCCCGAGGTGGCCTTCGTGAGGGACCTCTCGGCGCAGCAGCGGGCGCTCAAGGAGAAGGAGAAGGCATCGTGGAGCGCCCTGTCCGTGGAGGAGAAAGTGGAGTGTAGGTGTTTTTGGGGTTCCTGAGGGAGCTCAGGCAGCAGCAGAAGCGTTTCCGTGTGTGGGGTCAGGGATGGGTTGGGTGGGAAGGGAGATTGGAGATGATTTTATTCCACAATCATAGGGTGATCTGAGTCTCATCCAAGCTGGTTTTGGGTATTTCCAGGGATGGGGAAGCCACAGTTTCTCTGGGCACCTGTGCCAGGGCCTCTCCACCCTCACAAGGAATGATTCCTTCCCACCATCCCACCTAAACCTCCTCTTCTTCAACTCAAAGCCATTCCCCTTGTCCTGTCACTTTTGACAGCTTTTTGTTCCAGACCATGCTTGGAACAGCTCCTAATCCCTGTTTTTCCCAGTGTCTCTCTGAGCAGACCTGATGCACGAAGGAATTCTCGTAATCATGATGGAGCTCCTTGTGTGTGCACTGTGGATTTTATTCCCAAGATCTTTGGTGCTGTTGCAAAGCATAAAATGCATCTCCTGTGGCCTCTGTTCCATATCTGAGGTCACATTCAGCCATTCCTTCCTCTTCCAGAAACCAAATAATAATAATAATAATTAGATTCATTTCTTGATTGCCATCTGCTTTCAACAAGCCAGGAAAAAATCTCTTCAATACAAAACGTGCCATTGTTAGCCCAGCTGAGTGAAATGAGCCCCAAACACAAACGTGGATTTGAATATTAATAACCACTGACCTTGGCATGAACCAAATTCCTGCTAATGAAAGCTTCCCGTGGGTGTTTTGCCTTGCAAATAAAACTGCCTTGTCTTTTCTAACTGCTCTCGTGGTATGGGGGGAGAACCTGCTCTGGGAGAGGTTTAAAACCCTTTGAGGAATTGCTCACGTGTTCCTGAGCACTCTCCAAATTTTCTGTTGCTTTGGATTTTAAATTCCTGTGGATTTCAGTGGCAGAGCTGAGAAGCGTTTTGAGCTCGAACATTCCTGTTGGAATTATTTGTGCTAGGAAGCTTTGGGGTCAGTGACCACACTGGGAATTGGAGAGGATGAAGGAGAACTCCCAGTTTTCCTTCTTTCAGGTCTAGACTGCAGCGTTTGCCCAACTTTAGGATAATCTGTAAAATGGAGACTAAAATTGATGTGGGGTTGGAACAACTGATTGGTGGGAGAGATGCCAAACCTAATTTAGCATCCACCCCTTTTTGGGCAGCCTAAGGCTTTGTTCACCTCCTTCTGCAGAGTTCCTGGTCTCCTACAAATCCCAGGAAAAGTTAAAAGAGAGGATTTGATATTTTTTTTCCCTCCAGTGTATCGGCTGAAATTCAATGAGAGCTACGCAGAGATGAACAAAGGGACAAACGAGTGGAAAACCATCCTGGGGGGAGTTTTGTTCTTCCTTGGTTTCACTGGACTCATTATCATCTGGCAGAAGCACTTCAGTGAGTAACTCCTGCATGGAGAGTGGGATCAGGAGATGCCTGGTGGGAATTCTGTGGTGTGAGGATGGGTATGGAATAGCCAGAACAGGGATCAGGAGATGCCTGGTGGGAATTCTGTGTGGTTGAGATTGGGGTATGGAATAGCCAGAACAGGGATCAGGAGATGCCTGGTGGGAATTCTGTGTGGTTGAGATTGGGGTATGGAATAGCCAGAACAGGGATCAGGAGATATCTGATGGGAATCCTGTGGGGTCAGGATGGGGTATGGAACAGCCAGAACAGGGATCAGGAGATGCCTGGTGGGAATTCTGTGTGGTTGAGATTGGGGTATGGAATAGCCAGAAGAGGGATCAGGAGATACCTGGTGGGAATTCTGTGGGGTCAGGATGGGGTAGGGAACAGCCAGAACAGGGATCAGGAGATGCTGGTGGGAATTCTGTGGGGTCAGGATGGGGTAGGGAACAGCCAGAACAGGGATCAGGAGATGCTGGTGGGAATTCTGTGGGGTCAGGATGGGGTAGGGAACAGCCAGAACAGGGATCAGGAGATACTTGATGGGAATCCTGTAGGGTCAGGATGGGTATGGAACAGCCAGAAAAGGGATGAGGAGATGCCTGGTGGGAATTCCGTGGGGTCAGGATGGGTATGGAACAGCCAGAACAGGGATCAGGAGTTACCTGGTGGGAATTCTGTGGGGTCAGGGTGGTTTATGGAGCAGCCAGAACAGGGATTTCCCAGCAGGAGCTGTCTGTGAGTCTGCAAACTCCATCCTGGAGCTGTAACTTGTGGGGATGCAGCATAAATATTCAGGAAGCTGACTCACAGAAAGGGAGCGGAGCTTTGGGAGTTCAGGAAATGGAGGGGACTGAGTGCTGAGATTCCTGATTTCCCCTCTTTTGCTGCCTTGGTAGTGAACATTTGGGTTTCTGCCACGTTTGGCTGCTTTCCCAGCTCAGCATCCAACCTCAGGGAGCCTCCAGCTGCAGGGAGGCAGAGCAGCAGTTAAAGGAGCTGCTCCCTGCCTGGAGGCTCTGAAAATAAGGAGAGCAGGAAGCTGTTATTGTGGTGAGGAAGGAAACCAGTGGAGAATCTGTGAGGGAATGTGTTGTGAGCTGGATGCAAGGAGTGGGGATTTGAAGAGATCACAGAATCACGGGCTGGTTTGGGTTGGGAGGGATCTTGGAGATTATCCCATTGAGGGACACCTCCCACAAAGCCAGATTTCTCCAAGCCCTGTCCAGCCTGGCCTTGGACACTTCCAGGAATGGGGCAGCCACAGCTTCTCTGGACAGCCTGCTCCAGTGGGGTGACTACAGAGGGAAAAAACCTTTTTATTAGTGAAACTTAGCCCAAAATTCCCAACTTGGTCGTGTGCACGAGGACATAATTCCATAATTCCCATCCCTCAGTGTACGGCCCCATCCCACACACCTTCTCCGAGGAGTGGATGTCAGCTCAGACCAAGAGGATGTTGGACATGAAGATGAACCCCGTGGAGGGCGTCTCAGCCAAGTGGGATTTTGACAAGAACGAATGGAAGAAATAAAGTAACTCAGTGGAACCTGCTCTGCTTGAATATGAAATGATTCCATCACCTGTGCGTGACCTCGTTGCTTGTTGTACTGGAACACCCTCTCCACCTCCAGAAATGCTAATAAATGTCTGGTTAACTTGAGGGCTGCCTCTTGCTGGTCTCTGGATGGGTTTGTTGGGGTGGGAAATTCGCTTCCTGAACCAGATTTGCTTCCTGGCTTCATGTTTTCAGGGCTGAGAAAGCTGCTGCCAAATTCCTCCCTTCAGCTGAGCTGATGTCTCCTGGACTCTGCAGGTTTTTAACAGCTCTTAATCCCTGTTCTTCCCAGTGTCTCTGTGAGCAGAGCTGATCCATGATGGAATTTCCTTAATTATGATGGAGCTCCTTGTGTGCCCACACGTGACCATCCATGGTTTTTATTCACAAGGTTTTTATTCCCAAGATCTTTGGTCCCTCTGAAGACTAAACCAAGCTTGGACTTCAGTTTGCTCTTATCCTGATGGGACAGGAAACCATCAGGAAATTGATGCTGTGCTCTAGGAGCTGTGGTGGGGTCTCAGCTACTTGCTGGCCCCTCTTTCCCTTCCACTCATAAATTTGGGGCAATATTTAAAGTGAGATAATTTGGTGGGAATAAGCAATGAGCTCCCCTTCCTGCACCTAAAAAATCCCTTAAGTGATAAATTAATCCTGAGAAGGATGAGGGTGACACTCCCAGGCTGGTGATGGCTGGAATTCTGCTCTTCCCAGCTTTTTGCACAGCTCCTGCCTCTGGTGGCACCGACCTGGGTGAGGGGCGTGGAGCTGCCAGGGCTTTGTGCCTGGAAAATGATACTTTGAAGCAAATACTGGAGTCTCGGCGCTGCTGGGATAAGGGAGTTGCTCCTCCTGGGTCTGTCCTTCCCGAAAGGCTGCAGAACCCCAGGGAGTCCAGCAGAGAAACCTGAGCCTTGCCGTGATCCCAGATCCTTTTTTCATCCTCCCCTTCCTGGCACCAGCCACTCTCTGTCCCCTTTCCCTCCCGAGCAGGACCCGCCGGAGCAGCCTGCAGGTGAGCTGAGTTTGCCAGGGCTCTGCTTGCTCCCCTCCTGGCATGTTCCTCCTCCTGCTCTTGGTGAGATCTGAGCTCTTGGAGGGGCTCAGATCTCACCGTCCTCCCCGGGAATTTCGGGTGTTTATTTGCAGGTAGCCTTGGAGACGGAGAAACCGCCGGAATCCTGATCCTGGAGAGAGGGAATCCATGGGGAGTGGAATGAGCAAGGTACAGGGGGACAGTGGGGTGGTGGCCAGCACGTCCTCTTCTTCTGCAGCCCATGGATGCACCTCCCAGGCCACCACGATTCCCTAAATACAACCATCTGCAGTTCCCCTTTCCCACACCCCTTTGGGATTCCAAGAGAATTAAGAGAACAAACAGGGATTTAAACCCGAGGTGAAGAACTCAGTGTGTGCAGGTGTCAGAAAAGTGACAGCTGGCCTTAAATGCTCATCCCCAGGGTGGAAAAGCCTTGCCATTTTCATCCTCAGGGATAACAGGGGAATTCCCCCCTTTCCACCCCCAGCAATGGGGGAAGTGGGGTTTCAGTGCTGCTGCTTCCTCCAGGGCTGGAGGAGGGGATCAATTTCTGTCGCTGTCCTTAAATAACCACTTGGAATGCGAGTCCTCCAGTTTAAAATTAGACTCTGGGACAACAACAGAGAGATCAGATCAGGGCAAGCTCCCTCTGCGTGGCTCTGATGTGGTTTAACACCGGGATTTCACCCCCTGTGAACTCAGCCTGACAGGCCAAGTGGCTCCTACAGCCCCCCCAGTGCCACCAAAACTTTTTGGGGAGCCCAGGCTGTTGTTGCCAAGGGCTGGGTTGGTGCAGATGCTTTTGTAGGATCCAATTTTGGAGCTCTGTAAGATGCAGGGCTCTGCATTCCCCTTCACAGTTGGTGCTGTGGTGAATCCAGGTGTTTGCACCCAGGAATGGGCTGGGGTTCAGCTGGATGTGACCCAGTGCTGCTGAAAACCCTTCCTAAAACCCCTCGACCCGGGGCTCTTCTGCCACATGGGCACAGCTGATAATCAGCTCTGTCTTTCTGTGCCTCTGGAAATGCTCTGGTGGGTTTTTTACACCCTTTAAACACCCTGAGCTGCCCCTTTTCTCCTTCACAACCCTGCAGCAGCGAGTTGGAGACCGAATTTGCAGCCTTGGCATCTCTTAACTGCACTAAATATAAATCCTGCTATAAATAGTGCCCATCCATCCCCAGTTGGCAGATGCAGCCTTTGAAACTCCACAGGATCCAAACATCCAAACCCCTCCTGTTTCTGTGTTGAGTTTTCCTGCCCTCCTGAGGGGTTGGGGGTGATGGTTTGGGTGGGTTCAGCCTTTCCTGTTCCGTGGATTTGTCAAATCCTGCTGGAACCAGACCTGGAGCTCACTCCCACCACATCAGGTGTACCCTGTGCCCGGTGCCATCTCAATTCTGTCTCCTTTTTGTCACCTCCTAGATTGTCACCGGCCTCTACCTGGGGAATATCCATGGTGAGTGTCTTTCCCTGCCCCTCCATGGTGCTGTGGGGAGCTGGCAGGGCTGGAGGATTCCTCTCCTTGGCAGCTCCACGTGCTCCCAGCTGGGAATCTCAGCATCTCCCAGAGCTGCCTCAAATCCCCATCCCAATTTCCAGTCATCCCAGTCCAGCCCAGGAAAGGGATGTCCACTGGGAACACCAGGAAATTCACAGCTTATCTGAGGGAACCTCCACAACAGCGAGGACACAACAGCTTTTTCCTGAGTTATCAGGAGAATTTCTGATTTTTGGGATGGCTTTAGGAACTTGCTGAGCACTCAGTGCATCCGTGGGGGATTTTGCTTGGAAGGAGGTGTCCAACCCCCTTCCCTGCAGGGTGTGGGATGAGAGCCAGCGGGAAGGGCTGGATTGGGGGTGATGGGTGTGGGTGGTTGTAGGGTCCCAGCAGGGCAGGTCATTCCCACCTGGCTCCCCTTTCCAGACTCTGAGGACCACGAGAACCTGCTGAGGAAGGGGGTGACCCACATCCTGTCCGTCCACAACCACGCCAAGCCCGTGCTGGAGGTGCGTGCCCGGGTGGGCGGGGGGCGTTGGGGACCACCGGGGCCAGCAGGAGCTGGGAAGGTGCAGATGGGACAGCCAGGAGCTTCTCCTGGGCCTGGGGAGGAGCAATGCTGGATTTACACCGATCTGCACCCATTTACACCGATTTGCACCCATTCACACCAGGCAGTGCTGCCCAAAGGGGCTCAGTGACAGATTTGGGGAGGGGGCAGCGGGCAGTTTGGGGCATCTCTCAGTGGTTTTTGGGGGGCAGGCGGGACCCGCAGCGCTGCAGGACCCGAGTGCCCGGTGCTGCCGGGGGGTCCCCACGAGAGGGCGGCGGCGCCCCGCGAATGGAGCCCGGGAGGGGAGGGGACACAGCGGGACCCGGTCCCGGAGCTGGCACTGCCCGCTCGGTGTCCCCGCTTCTCCCGCCTCGCTGATCCCCGGGCGCTGCGGGATCCCGGGTGGGGAAACTGAGGCAGGAGGGAGCTGTCCCTGGGATGATGGCAGAGGTGTCGCACGGGTCGCTGGTGCACGAATCCTGCCGTGGGAATTGTCCCATGCGCCGGGAGCAGCTGCAGGTTCGGGATGTGCGAGNCCCATTTACACCGATTTGCACCCATTTACACTGAGCTGCACCCATTTACACCGATCTGCGCCCATTTACACCGAGCTGCACCCATTTACACCGAGCTGCGCCCATTCACACCAGGCAGTGCTGCCCAAAGGGGCTCAGTGACAGATTTGGGGAGGGGGCAGCGGGCAGTTTGGGGCATCTCTCAGTGGTTTTTGGGGGGCAGGCGGGACCCGCAGCGCTGCAGGACCCGAGTGCCCGGTGCTGCCGGGGGGTCCCCACGAGAGGGCGGCGGCGCCCCGCGAATGGAGCCCGGGAGGGGAGGGGACACAGCGGGACCCGGTCCCGGAGCTGGCACTGCCCGCTCGGTGTCCCCGCTTCTCCCGCCTCGCTGATCCCCGGGCGCTGCGGGATCCCGGGTGGGGAAACTGAGGCAGGAGGGAGCTGTCCCTGGGATGATGGCAGAGGTGTCGCACGGGTCGCTGGTGCACGAATCCTGCCGTGGGAATTGTCCCATGCGCCGGGAGCAGCTGCAGGTTCGGGATGTGCGAGGAGGGGCAGGGACACCTTCCACTGTCCCAGCCTGGCCTTGGACACTGCCAGGGATCCAGGGGCAGCCACAGCTTCTCTGGACACCCTGTGCCAGGGCTCCCCACCCTCACAGGGATGAATTCCTTCCCAATATCCCATCCCTCCCTGCCCTCTGGCAGTGGGAAGCCATTCCCTGTGTCCTGTCCCTCCATCCCTTATCCCAAGTCCTTCTCCAGCTCTCCTGGAGCTCCTTTAGGCACTGGAAGGGGCTCTGAGCTCTCCCCGGAGCCTTCTCTTCTCCAGATCTCCCAGCCTGGCTCCCGAGCAGAGTTTTCCCAGCTTTTGGAGCATTTCCTTGGCTCCCTGGACTCTCTCCAGCAGCTCCACACCCTTCTAGTTCTGGGGGCGCTTCACCCAGTTTTGGGATGCTGCAGGAAGGGATCGGAACCACGAGCACCCCTCATCCTTTTGGGGCCACCACGGGGAGGGAACCCCCCCAAAAAACGCCGGCTGGAGCCTTTTCTCTGCTGAGGTGTTGAGGAACGGGAGCGGGGCAGAGCCACGGGGAAGGACAAAGGGCTCGGGACCGGGGCTGGGAGCGCGGGGCTCGGCCGGACACGGGGAGCGAACAACGGGGAGCAAAACCGCACGGAGCGCTTACAAAGGGGGAGCAAACCACACGCAGCGTTTACAACACGGAGCAAACCGCGCAAAGGGGAACAGGAAAGGCACGGAGGGGGTTGAGCAACGCGTCAATCACGGCCCCGAGGCGGCCACCGCAAACCCCAGCGCCGCTGCCGTGCCTGGCCCCGGGAGGGATGGAGACACCCGGCCCCAGTCCGGGTTTGGGGGTGTGGGGCGGGGTTTGGGGTGGGTTGAGGTGATTTTGGCTGCTCCACGGTGGGTTTGGGGGTGTGGTGGCTCTTCCCAGTGTGGGGAGAGGTTGGGATGGCACCAGGCGTGGAGGTGTGGATGGGATGAGGTGATGCAGGGGGAAGTTTGTCCACGCTCATCCTTCCAGCATGGAATTATCCCTCTTCCCATCCCGCTCTGCCCCTTCCTTCCTTCAATAAACCGCTTTTCCCAGCCTTTTTCCCAGGGCTGGAGGGTGGTCCAGGGGTTGGGCTGCCTGAGCCAGGAGGGGCCTGATGAAGATGGGGCAGTCCCTGGAGCTCTCCCTGCAGGATTTCCCCCCGTTTTGCTATGAAATGATTAAAAAAAAGCCCCAAGCCTCAGATAAAAAGGATCTAAATTTAGCTCCGAACAGGGAGGAGGATCGAGGAAGCGATGTTTTAAGGGGAGGAAAGAAATCTGACCTAGGCCAGCAGGCAGCAGATGATTTATGGGGTATTAAAGGACAGGGAGGAAATAACTCATTGATGAGAGTGGCTTTGTCACACACGTCTTCCTGGTGGAGTTTGGGGCTCCCTGGCTCTGTTTTTGGGGAGTTCTTGAGCATTTTAATTGTCCCCACAGCGTGTGGGGACAATCCTCTGGGATTGAAAGGAAATAGCCTGGGGTGGGATGGATGCACCCATCCATTGGAGCAGAGCAAAGCCCAAAGTGATTTCAGCTTTCTGCTCCCCTCGGGGTCAGCTGAGGAAGGAAAAAAAAAAAGAGAGAGAAATGGAGGATTTAATGATTCTTGGAGGCATTTTATTGCTGTTTTATTTTGTATTGCAGGACATGACCTATCTGTGTATCTCGGCCTCGGATTCATCCAGCCAAAACCTGTAAGTGATTTCCCATCCTTTTTCCTCTTGGCAGCTGTTGGTCAATAAAAGCTCAGGTTCTGCAGGACGAAGGTTTAGTCCATTCATGCTGTGAAATTTCACATAATCCCTGAGCTTCCCAGAGGCTGGGGTTCGTTTCTGTGTGGTAAATAACATTTGAGGGCTTAAAATCCATCTTTTATGTGTGTTTGCAGTCAGGAAATGTAATTTTTCGTCGAGTTTCAGAATGATTCCACTGGGCAAGGTTGAAAATTGGAGTGTTAGAAAGATGATTTGTGTCAGGCATTTTTTTTTTTTTTGGAAAGAGAAATATAGTATTTATTAAATTGTTTTTCACCATATAAAGCACAGATGCTCACAAACCTTGGGATGATGTTTTGGAGATGAAGCTGCTGAGAGGAGCTGGGAGGAATTCCCAGGGTTTTGTGGGATGCTGCTGCTGCTTTGGGTGACGGGCACCCATAAATCATCCATTTGCACCAGCAAATTGGCAACTCCACGGGATTTTTCCCTCCAACCAAACCCTGAAAAGCATCAAAACTGAATTCCTGCCTGTGGAAGCGCTGGTTTTTCCATGCCCTGGGGTGGAATTCTGCTTGCTCACGCTCCCGCTGAGCGGAAAGAGAAGCTTTACAAGAAAACCCTGCCTCAGCAAGAACTGGGATTTTTGGTTGTTATTTTTTTCCCCCCCTTCGCTCATTTCTTGGTGTTTGTGGCGTGTCTACCAAAGGGGAAAAAAAATTAAAAAAAAAAAAAAGATAAGGCTGCCTGCAGGAAGGAAGAGTTATTCAAGAAACTATTTTCTGCCTGTCAGTTTATGCCTTTCATTTCACAATCCTGAGGGTGAACTTTGTGTCCTGCTGGTGATTCTGGAGCTCTCAGTGCTGCCTTTCCACTCCCTGATCCCATGATTTGAGGCTGGAAAAGCACAGGCAGAGCTTTCCCTGTGGGAAAAAACACCTCTGGAGTGGGTGAGGATGGATGGGAGGGCGAAATTCCTTTGGGATGGGTTGGGAGAGGGATGCAGGCTGGAGGCAAAGCAAAGAACGTTCCTGCTGGTCCTGCCGAGGGGCTGAGTGGGGGATCTGGGATCTGGAGAGCTTGGAGGGTGTGGGCAGCACCTGCAGGAGCAGGGGATGCTGTCAGCTCTGTGAAGATCAGCGAGATCAGCAGGGAAATCCCCCAGGACACGATTTAGGCAGGGAAAATCCTCCCCAAGGGTGATGCTCCGTGTGCTGGAGGATCCTTGGGCTCACATCTCCTTCCAGGAATGACAGGCTCAGTATTTTTAGCCTGACCATGATGTCAGAGGCTCCCTGATCTCTCCTCCTCTTCCTGGGAAGCAGAAAGCAGAACCCCCTGCTATTCCTGGATAAATCCATCCTTGTTTGCCTCCTCAGAAGGCGCCGAGCCCGGCGCTCCCAGGGCGGGGGGAAGAGCCCCCTTTTCCATGGGGATGGAGGAGATTCTGGAGAGTTCCCAGGGGGAAAGCAGCTCCCTTGGCAAGGGCCACACAGTGGGAATAACCATGGGAGGTCATGCCTTGCCTTCTGAGAAATCAGGAAGGCAGCGTGGGCTCACGCCCACCCCGTCACACGGAGCAGAGGAAGTCCGGCGCCGGGGCAGAGGCGCTGCCAAAGGGACCTTCTTCTCCTCCTAGAAAAACCAGGGCTGGGTGGCCACGGAGGCCACCAGCAGCAGGAGTGGCCAGAAGCAGGTTTTCTGCCTCAAAACTGCCCCAGGGCTCGGCGTGGTGCTGACAGCCAGTAGGGATGGGCAGGTTTTATTGGAAGGAGAGGAATAGCTGGCTCAGCGTGGGATCTCAGTGGCACAACAGCTCCTGGAATCCCGTCCTCAGGTTCACCAGAGGCTGCCATGCCTGTCCACTCCCAGCTCTGTCCACTCAGTCCACGTGGAATTTGTTACCCTCCTTTCCAGGAAGCCCTGGCTCCCACCTGCCCCGTTGTGCTGGGAAATGCTCTGGTTTGGGGCACTGTGATCCCTGTGCTTCGCCAGCAGCTCCTGGCGGTGTTTTTGGGAATGCAGGCAGCAATCCATGGATGTGCCTGTGCTGTGCACACCTCTCTGTGCCTTCCCTGTGCACACCTCTCTGTGCCTTCCCTGTGCACACCTCNTCCCTTTCCTCCCTCTCCCTTTCCTCCCTCTCCCTTCCTCCCTTTCCTCCCTTTCCCATCCTTTCCCTTTTCCCCTTTCCTCTTCCCCACTGGCGTCTCTCCATCTCTCCCCTGGAGGGATTCAGGTGTTTTTGGCAGTGTTTGGGAATGAGGGGTGAAGCAGGATAATAACTGGGAGAGTCTGTGTCCCTCCCAGGCAGGAGGTGACACTTTCCCTGCGGGCTGTACCCCCGGGGGTGTCNCCGGGGGGTGTCCCTCGGGCAGGAGGTGACACTTTTCCCTGCAGGCTGTACCCCGGGGGGTGTCCCTCGGGCAGGAGGTGACACCTTTCCCTGCAGGCTGTACCCGGGGGGCTGAGCTGTTTTTTGTGACAGCATCATCCTCATTCCCCGAGGAAGCAGCAAATCCCATTGGAAATCTCATTTCCTTCACCCGGCAGAGGAAGGATCTCTGCTCCCACCCCACGCTGGTGGCCCCAGGGTGGTGGAAAACCCTCGGCAGTGACACCGCTGCTGTCGCAGGGTGTCCTGCAGGGAGGGACAGCCCTTCCCTCCTCACCTCCCTCTCTCCCCGCAGGCTGCAGCACTTCAGGGAGTGCATCCAGTTCATCCACGAGTGCCGGCTCGGAGGGGGAGGCTGCCTGGTGCACTGGTGAGAGCTGCTGGGACCCCCTCACCCCCCCTCCATCCTCTGGGAGCTGGGGGTGTGCTCCCAAAAAATGTCCTTGGCGTTGAACAGCGCTGGGGAGGGGGAGGAAGGAGAGGAGGAGGAGGCACAGGACAGTGGGAGGGCCGTGGGAAGATCTCCACGGGGATGGGTGGTCCTTGACTGACCACCTGAGCATCCAAAATGTGGCTTGAGGAGGGGACAGGGGGGTGACAGCGGTGGTGAGAGAGCTCCTTATCCCCTCATGACAGCAGCAGTGCAATCATTTTAGTGAGCACCATCATTCTCAACTCAAGTAATAAGAAAGTCACAGAATAAAATATGAACATCTGTGAGGGGTTTAAAAAATTTAATTCGAACAACCAGTAAAGCCAGAAGCTCTTGAAGTGCCAAATTATTGTTGCAGAAGTATTCTTTTTATCTATGGGTCATGATTTCCAAGAAACAAGTGAAAAAATGTAAATATTTCCAGTCATTTGTCCCTGTAGGTCTATTAAAAAACAACAACAAAAAAACCCACTTCAGGGACTGAAAAGAAACTTTGGTCAGGGTGTTTTAGACAGAAACCAATAACCTGGCGAACCAGCAAGAAGAAAAAAACTGGGTGATGGTTTTATGAGCTGACTCATAGAAGCTGAGCTTTAGAAATGAGTTCTCTTTAAGATTCAGGGGATTCTGCGTTCCCGCGGGGAATTCCTGCGGGATCCTCCCCCTGACGCGGCTCCCGGGGCCATCCCAGCCTGGCCGGGGTGTCCCGCAGCACCACCGTCCTGGTGGCCTACCTGATGACAGTGACAGAGCTGGGCTGGGACAGCTGCCTGGCTGCCACCAGGGCCGTGCGCTCCTACGCCAGCCCCAACCCCGGCTTCCAGCGGCAGCTGCAGGAGTACGAGAGGAGCCTGCTCCGGGAGGTACAGCCAGCCCCAAATCCCCCCCTCGGGTCTGTTTTGGAGGGGTTTTTTTTCAAGCAGGCAAAGCTTCTTGGCATGCGGTTCTCTCTCTGCACGGCCCGGTGGGGGTTTGGGTTTGGGGGATGGCATTTGGCACCTGGGGATTTGGGGGTTTGCGTGTGAAAACAAAGAGAAAATGAAGGAAGAAAAGTGCCTTGATGTTATGGGAGTGCACTTTAAAAAGCTCTTGAAAACCCTAAACTGTGAACTTGAAAACCGGGAGCCCCATACTTGAAAACCCTAAACCTGAAAACACCACACTTGAAAACACTAAACTTGAAAACCCTAAACCCTAAACTTGAAAACCCCATACTTGAAAATCCTAAACTTGAAAACCGTAAACTTGAAAACCCTAAACCTTAAACTTGAAAACCGTGAACTTGAAAACCCTAAACCCTAAACTTGAAAACCGTGAACTTGAAAACCGTGAACTTGAAAACCGTGAACTTGAAAACCCTAAACCCTAAACTTGAAAACCCTAAACCCTCAACTTGAAAACCCCATACATGAAAACCCTAAAGTTGTTTTCTGGAGTTAGCAGGAGGGATGGGAGAGCAGTTTGTCCCTTGGGGAACCTCAGGAAGGAGCTGGGCCAATTCCCGGGAATGCAGCACGAGGGAGGAAAAGCTCTCCTGAGGATTTTTAGGATATCTGGGCACGCTTGGACCTGCCAGAGCTCCACGTGGCAGCGACTCCCCCGTTCTCAGAGGCGGGTGACAGGCAGGAAATCTCCTTTTTCCTCCCCAAAACCAGGTGGAGCAGGAGGTTTTTGGGAGAGCAGGAGCTCGGGCTGGATGCGTTCCCATCCCGTGCAGGGGAGGGAGGGTGGAGCAGAGCCGAGCTGGATTCCAGCAGCTGGGAGAGCACTTGGTGCAGAGATCAGAGCTGCACTTCTGACCTGGAAAAGCCTTCGAAAGCAGAGGGAAAGGCCTTAAAAGGCAAAGGGAAAGGCCTTAAAAAGCAAAGGGAAAGGGCTTAAAAGACAAAGGGAAAGGGCTTAAAAAGCAAAGGGAAAGGCCTTAAAAAGCAAAGGGAAAGGGCTTAAAAAGCAAATGGAAAGGGCTTAAAAAGCAAAGGGGAAGGGCTTAAAAAGCAAAGGGAAAAGCCTTAAAAAGCAAAGGAAAAAGCCTTATAAAGGAAAGGAAAAAGCCTTAAAAAGCAAAGGGAAAGACCTTAAAAAGCAAAGGGAAAGGCCTTAAACAGCAAAGGAAAAAGCCTTAAAAAGCCCAGCTCCCACCTGGCTCTCCAGCTGCCTCCAGCCTCCCACTCTGGACTCTGCTCCTTCACCCATCCCTGGGTTCCCAAACTTCCCGTGGCACACAGACACCTCTGCAAAGAAAGGGTACCCATGGAAAAGATGTGCACAAGGGATGTCACAGCTCATGTCACCCCCCAAACTCGGTGCCACCCCTGGAGGCAGAGCCCCCATCCACTGCAGTGCCCCCATGGCAAACAGGTCCCCGTGGTCCCTCCGGCTGTGCTGAGCCCTTGAAGGGGATTCTCCCCTCCCAGGAGGGAGCAGGGACAGCCCGTGACACTGTCCCAAAGCCCCAAGTTCCCTTCCCCGGGTGCTGTCACATGAGGGCTGTGGCTCTGCCCCGTTATCAGCAGCTTGCAGAAACGCCCCGTGGAGGAGGGTGGAAAATGCTCCAGGGGATTACAAAACACCCGCAGGGCTGGAGATTCCCTGCGGGGCTTCCCCTGGCCGGGCCAGCTCTCCCCAGCCCTTCCCACGCTCCAGCACAGACCCTGATGGGGTTTGCAGTGCCCTCCCTCCATCCCGATTTTCCCTCCAGCTCCCAAAATCCAGACTGATCTCAGTGGTCACCACAATTTCCTCCCTTTCCCTCTGAAATGGCTTTTCCATCTCCTCAAATTTTTGCCAGTGGCTCTGCAACCCTTTTCCATCACCCTCAAATTTTTGCCAGTGGCTCTGCAACCCTTTTCCATCACCCTCAAATTTTTGCCAGTGGCTCTGCAACCCTTTTCCATCACCCTCAAATTTTTGCCAGTGGCTCTGCAACCCTTTCCCTGAAACACCCGAGGCACAGCCAAGGGTAGAGGTGTTTTGGATGTGTTTTCCTCACTGTGGGATTTAGCAAGAGCTGCCTTTTCATTGAAACTCCCACCCCATGATGTGATGTCAGGATCTCTTGTGGGTGGAAAGCTCAGAGGGGAAAAGCCTCAATCCTTGGTGGATAAAAACTGTGAGGGACAGATTGGACTTTCTGGGCACCTCCTGGGGCTGTGCTGCCTCAGTTTCCTTTGTCTCAGGGAGCTCAGAAGGGACCCTGGCAGGGAGGAATGGGGAAGATGCTGCAGCCTCGCTGCTGGAGCGTGCAGCTGTGGTTTCCAGCTGGCAAATGGGGCTTCTCCAGGCTGGAGGGATAAAGAAGGAAGGAAGGGACCAAGAGCAGCAGCAGGAGGATGGGTCAGGTTAGAAAAGGAAGTCAGTGGGCACAGACAGGACAGCGAGTGTCGCTCTGATTTTTGCAGTGTTCTGTGTTTTTACTTCTGTAGTAGAAGTTCTCATGCATTTTTCTATAAACATAGTCCTTGTTTTTGTAACTGACCTAGTTTTAAACTTCTAGATTATTTTTCATTCCCTTCCCCTAAAGCAGAGAAAGATGATAGACTATGTCATTATCCTGTGAAAATATAAAAGTAATAACCTCATTAACCAATCCACAATTATCTTAAGAAAAATATAAATATGAGCAGATAAAAAAAAAGCAGGCCCTTTTTGATCCTGCCTGAGTATCCCTAACTTACTACTAAAAAAATCTACGTGTTTCTTTCGTGTCCAGCAGATGGGCATTCTGGTGACAGAGGTGTCCCCACGGTGCTGGCACACCAAGGCCAGGCTGCCCTTTTTTTCCCCTGGTGCCATCCCAGATGGGTTGGGTGCTCCTGGCCTGGGACAGAGGAGGAGGAGGAGGAGGAGGAGGAGGGTTCTGGGTTGGTGACCAGTGCTGGAGGAAATGGGCTGGAACCACTTCTTGCTCTGGCTTTAAGGAGAAATTCCTGGCAGCTTCCCCCACCTCCCACCAGCTCCATCCCTCCTCCCTGGCTGCTGGGAGCCAGCTCTGAGTGGGTGGTGGGTGCTGAGCCTTGCTGGGTGCCCACAGAGCTTCATCCCTCTGGATGGTTTCCATGGAAGGGATGTTCCCTCCAGGAGATCCTGGCGTGGATCTTGCCCCAAATCCTGTCCCAAACCTTTTTGGGTCTCATTTCCCAGGGGTTGTTTTCTCCCAGGGAATACAGGTCAGGCCCTGAGCAGGGATCCTCCTGCTGGCAGGTGGCAGTTGTGTCCCAGCCCTGGTGAGCCCTGCTGTGGGAGGGAGTGGATTTGGGAAATCTGGACATTCCCAGTGGAAATCCCCCCAGCCTGAGCTGGTTTCCCCTGGCTGCAGGAGAGGGGGATACCACCAAGGTCAGACTAAAACTTTGGTCCCTTGTGGCTCATCCAGTGCTGGCAGGACAGCGCTGAGCTGCCAATCCTGCTCTTCTGCATCCCAAACCTTTCCTGGGAGCTCGGTGGCTCCTGCCCGTTTAGGAAGCCAAATCCACAGTGAGAGCAACTCACCCTGGGGGTGGCACGGCTGGGCAGCTCATGGGAGCTCTTCCCTGTCCCTCTGGATGCCCTGGCCCGAGATCCCAAATCCCCAAATCCCATCCCTGTCCCTGTGCCACCCCATCCCACGGCTCCAATGCTCAGTCCCTCCCCATGAGTTCTGCACCCACAGCTGCCCTCCAACCTTTCCTCGAGGTTTTGGTGCTTCTGGGTGTGCTCCTACCACTCATCCCAGTAATTCCCTGCTGGAGCAGCTCCTCAGGGGGATGGCAGAGCCCTGGCACAGCCCTGGAATGGAGAATCCTGGCAGAGCTGCCCCTTCCTGCCCACGCTCCTGGCTGCTGCAATTTGGGGCTGTCTGGCTCTTTCCCCACCCCAGCAGTAACGGGAAGAGTTTCTCTGGATCATCCCTTGCTTCCCAACCACCTCCGGGCCTCAGCCTGCTGCCAGCTGGCCCCTGGCCACCAGGATGCTCCAGAATAATCGGGATAAGTGGGATGAGACGCTCCCCACAACCTCCCGGTGATGAGCGAGGTGCTCTGACAACAAACCCGCCCCACCTCGCACGGAGCAACTCGGCCGCGCTGCCTGGGGGGGGAAAAAAAAAGCTTCGGGAATCATTCCTTACGGGAATTCAGGCACACGAGGAGCAGCAGCAGCTCCTTGGCAAGCAGAAATAAATAAAGCTGCTGTCCCAGCTGCAGCCGGTGTGGGAAGCTGAGGGTGCTGCCAGCTCTGGGCCGGGCTGGGGATGTGGGAAGTGCTGGGATGGGGGATCTGTTGCTTCTGTGGTGCGATGAGGGAGAGCTCCTGCGGGATCGGGACCTTCCTGCATGCTGGGTGTGCCTGGGGATCCCCCGGCCTCGCTGGGGATGCAGCAGGAATTGCTTGGCTCGCTGCTGTTGCAACCCCGCTCTCTCTCCCTCTGGGGTCTCTCAGCTTTTCAGGTCACCCTGACAATCTTTTCTGGCTTTTTCCTGGCAGTACCGCGCCTGGATCCGCCGGGATTACGGCAGGAACCCCTTCCAGGACCAGGAGGAGCTGCAGCGCTTGCTGGGCCGGCAGCAGGAGCAGCAGGAGGGGAGCAGCGATCGCTCCTGGCTGCGCTCCCCGGCTCCCACCTTCCCCCGTCCCTGCCCCGCAGGTGGCACCGGGGGCAGCAGATGGATGAACAGATAAGCAGCCGCCTGTTCCCGGGCAGGCCTCGGCCCTGAGGCTTGGAAAACTCGCTTTTCCCTTTGCCAAGCACCTCCAGGGATTCGTGTCTGGGGCAGAAAGCCGCCGGCAGCAGCGTGGGCTCTGCGGGATCCTCGCCTAACTTACTACTAAAAAAATCTACGCCAGGGGCAGTTAATGGGTGACAGTGCCCTGCTCGGGCCCATTCCCCCATTCCCAATGGATCAGAGCCACTTTTCCACCCTCAGGGCAGCAGCCAGCCCTGCCCCTCTCTCCTCATCACAGGCTCTGCTCTGCCAGGGCACGGCGACGGTGATGCCGACCTTGGAAAAATGCAAGGTGGGATGAGGTGGGTGGGGAGAGGCCACTTTGTCCCCTGCTCCCTGAGGAAGGAGGGGATGAATCCGGGCTGTGGGGAGGCTCGGCTGGCACCCAGCGGGGTGGGGAGAGGGGCTGGAGCCTCTTTGGGGCTGCCCCTCGCTGTGTGTGTGGAGTTTCCTGGTCCAGCCTGTCCTTGGCAGGGCATTTTTCGCATCCCAACCCCAGTGCCAGCGGCTGCCTGTCCCCCTGACTCCATCCCCAGAGCCAGAGTGGCTTTGGGTTTTCCCTGAGCCCCACCTGAACTCCCCTGCTTGCCCAAGAAGCCAAAATCTTGGTCGGACTCACTCAACCCATGGACCAATTAACTCTGTCCCTCTCCAAAAGCCTTTTTAATACCTAAAACCCGTGGCCACGTCCAGTTTTTTCACCCCAGACTCAGATTGTGCTTTTCCAGAGTTTTTTTTGGCAGGAATCCCCCCCCTCCCCCATCTGCCTCCCAAGGAAGGTCCCATCCCATGGATTCAGCCCTTCTGCATGGAAAACTTCAACCCTTCTGTGCCACCTCGGCCTTTTTCCTATAAATATCCTGTTTGTCCACTCAAAAACGTCTGTTCTGCAATTCCTTCCATGAAAAGAGGGATTCAAAACATTTCTAGGAACCCTCTCGATGAAGATTTCTGGGTACTCATCGTGTGACAGCACTGGGGGTGACTCGCCCAGCTCCTAATAAAGAAGAGAGTGATTAAAATCATCAGGGGGCCTGGAGCTGATTTGTGGTGTTCCTGGTGGGAATGCAGAGATGGACTGGAATGACCTCCCTGCTTCCCATTTTCTCCAGGAGAACCACCAGCAAAATTTAAAGTTTTAAATATTTAGGGCTCAGCCTCAATGAATAGAATTCCAGGGTGAAAAAAGTGGGTTTTTTCCCCATTATTTTAGGTGGAGAAAAGGGTCCAAGTAGTTTCCCATTTTTTTTTGTGAGAACCAGCAGCAAAATAAAAAGTTTTGAATATTCAGTGCTCAGCCATGATGTATAAAATTCTATGGGGGAAAAAAGTGGGTTTTCCTCAGTTTTTTTTAAGTGGAGAAGAGGGTCCCTGTGGTTTCCCATTTTTTCGATGAGAACCACCAGCAAAATTAAAAGTTTTAAATATTTAGTGCTCAGCCATGATGTATAAAAAAAAAAAAGGGAAAAAAAAGTGGGTTTTCCTCAATTTTTTTAGGTGGAGAAAAGGGTCCAAGTAGTTTCCCATTTTTTTTTGTGAGAACCAGCAGCAAAATAAAAAGTTTTGAATATTTAGTGCTCAGCCACGATGTATAGAATTCCAGGAGGAAAAAACTGTTTTTTTCCCATCCTTTTAGGTGGAGAAAGAGGTCCCTGTGGTTCCTCATTTTTTTTATGAGAATCACCAGCAAAACTAAAATTTTGAAATATTCAATGTTTGGCCATGATATATACAATTCCAGGAGGAAAAAAGTGGTTTTTTCCCATTATTTTAGGTGGAGAAAAGGGTCCATGTGGTTTCCCCCCTTTTTTTTATGAGAATCACCAGCAAAACTAAAAGTTTGAAATATTCAATGTTCAGCCACGATATATAGAATTCCAGGAGGAAAAAAGTGGTTTTTTCCCATTATTTTAGGTGGAGAAAAGGGTCCACGTGGTTTCCCATTTTCTTGATGAGAACCACCAGCAAAACTAAAAGTTTGAAATATTCAATGTTCAGCCACGATATATAGAATTCCAGGAGGAAAAAAGTGGTTTTTTCCCATTTTTTTTAGGTGGAGAAAAGGGTCCCTGTGGCTGTTGTTCCTCATGGAGTTTTTTCTNTGGCTGTTGTTCCACATGGAGTTTTTTTTCCCATTTTTTTTAGGTGGAGAAAAGGGTCCCTGTTGTTTCCCATTTTCTCGGTAAGAACCACCAGCAAAATGAAAAGTTTTAAATATTCAGTGCTCAGCCATGATGAATAGAATTCCAGAGGGAAAAAAGTGGATTTCCCCCCAATTTTTAGGTGGAGAAAAGGGTCCCTGTGGCTGTTGTTCCACGTGGAGGCAACGCCGTGTGTGGGAAAGCAAATAATGAGCTCAGGGCTGTTGATGGAGTCAGATCAATACTGGATTGAAAGGCTCTGCTGTCGTTTTAGGAAGCAGAAAAATGGAACTGGCAGGCAGGAAGAGAAAAGAGAAGAAAGGGGGAGTTAATAGGAAGTCATCGTTGATGGGTGATAAGCAGAGATTAACTCTGCAGGAGGTGTGATAACATCCCCAACCCGGCTGGCCTTGCCCCTCCTGGGCTCAAACATTCCCCAGGGAACCGTGGCAGCACAGCAAAACCTGGGAAAATCCCCTCAATTTGGGGAATCACAGGGAATGATCCCCTGGAGCAGCAGCACCTGGCATCACAATGATGTAACCATGCCCAAAAAGCTCCTCCTAACCCAAATTTCCCTGGATTTGAGGTGGATATATCAATTTTTCCATTCTGGCCTCCATCACGGACCTGAGGTGGCTTTAGGAGCTCAAACATTCCCCAGGGAACCGTGGCAGCACAGCAAAACCTGGGAAAATCCCCCCAATTTGGGGAATCACAGGGAATGATCCCCTGGACCAGCAGCACAATGACGTAACCGTGTCCAAAAAGCTCCTCCTAACCCAAATTTCCCTGGATTTGAGGTGGATATATCAATTTTTCCATTCTGGCCTCCATCACGGACCTGAGGTGGCTTTAGGAGTTTTGGGAGGTGGGAGGCAAACCCCAAACAGGTAAAATTGGGCTGATTTCCACTTTTTGGATGTTGTCAAGAGGCTGCTGGGCTCTGCTGTCCCACACCAGCCTTCCCAAAATTCTCCTCTGGTACGGGGAAAACTCTGCTGGAGCGTGGCTGAGCTTCTCAGGGTGCTGCCAGCTCGGGGAAATCACTCACAACCAATTCCTGGCCCTGCTGGCATCCTCATCTTCCCTTCCCAGCCTATTCCAAGTGCCTGAAACCTCATTTTAAGGGGTTTAATATTTTATTCTCCCCACGGGGATCCTCCTCACCCCAGGGAATTTAGATTTACCTTCTCTGGAAGCTGCAGAGCCAAAATGAAGCTGGGAATGATGAAGTCACCTCGCTCCATTGCAGTGAATCTCCAGGTCTTTGGTCTCCAGAGGGGATGGAGAGTTTGGTTGTGTGAACACCTTTTAAAATATCAGAAATTTCCCAGAATTTTAGCAAAATAAAGAGTTTTCTACGGGAGGGTCTCCATCTAGCAGGGGGAGGTGGTGATGCAACCCCCCTGCAAAGCTTAAAATTGGGTTTTTTTGGTGAAAAAAAGAGAATGAATCCCCCTGACTGTATCTGATTGCAGAAGGTGTTTTTGGCTCGCCCCAAATCTCCAGGGGAGGGATCCAGTGAGGATCAGTGGGGTGTTTAAAAACAAGGCCCATTCCAGCCATTCTTTATTAGAAATGACAGGAAAGGCTGAGCCCCTCGGAGCGTGGTTTTTATTAAACCATCTGTGCAGCTCCATACATTTCCCATTTCTCTGTATCACCCACGTGGGAGTAATTATGGTTTTCTTCCAAGAAATGTGTGTGTAATCTGGTAATCCCAAAAAAAACCCCCGCTCTGAAGTCAGGCTGCAGATTGTCCTTCATGCTCTGGTGGCCCTGGATGGGTTTGGCCGGGCTGGGCCACGGTCAGGACACCAAATCCAGACTGGGAACAGTGGGAGCTGCTGGGGCTGGGAGGGAGGGAATGATCCAGGACTGGGTTTAGTCCAGAAAGGAACTGGGAACTGGCTGGGGATGGACTGAACTGGGATTGGGGAGACTGGACTGGGGCAGGGGAGATTGGTTTGGGACTTGGGAGGGAGTGATCTGGAACTAAAAATGGACAAATCTGTGATTGGGGAGACTGAACTGGGACAGGGGAGATTGGTTTGGGACTCGGGAGGGAATGATCTGGAACTGTGGATGGGCAAATCTGGGATTGGGGAAAGTGGTCTGGGAGTGGGAATGAGAGTGGGAATGGAGTGAGGTGGGAGAGGGGACACTGGTGTGAGACTGGGAAGGCGGATTTGGGATTGGGAATAGAATGATCTGGGACTGGAGAGAGATCTGTATGGAACTGGGGAAAGTGGTCTGGGACTGGGGAAGCTGATTTGGGATTGAGGATGGAATGATCTGGGACTGGAGAGGGACCAGTATGGGACTGGGGAAAGTGGTCTGGGTCTGGGAAGGCTGATTTGGGACTAGGAAGGCTGGTCTGGGACTGGGAAGGCTGATTTGGGATTGGGAATAAAATGATCTGGGACTGGAGAGGAACCAGTCTGGGACTGGGGTTGCTGATCTGGAATTGGGGAGGCTGGTCTGGGACTGGGAAGGCTGGTCTGGGACTAGATTGATCTGGAACTGGGGAGACTGGTCTGGAACTGGGGCGGTTTATTCGGGTTATAGTGATGATAGGCTGGGGATGGATTGATCTGGGACTGGGGATTTTGGTGTGAGACTGAGAAGGCTGTTTTAGGATTGGGGATAGAATGACCTGGGGCTGCAGAGGGACGAGTTGAGGACTGGGGAAACTGATCTGGGACTGGGAAGACTGGTCTGGGACTGGGGAGGTTGATTGGGGGATATAGTGATGATGGGCTGAGGATGGATTGATCCGGGACTGGAGATGTTGGTCTGAGACTGGGGATGGGCTGATCCGGGACTGGTAACGGACCAGTCTGGGTCTGCGAAGGCTGCTCGGGGACTGGGGAAACTGGGAATGGATTAATTCATCCCGAACCGACCCGGGACAGACCCGGGACAGGTTAACCACGCCCCCAGACCACGCCCCCTCCCGCTCAGGCCCCGCCCCCCGGTCAGCTGATTTCGGGGAAAGCCACGCTTTAAGAGAAGCCTCGGCGCGCGCCCCTCCGAGCCGCTCCTCATTGGCCGGCCCCGCACGGCCCCGCCTCCCCATTGGGTAGGGAGGGAGCGGGGAGGAGCCGGTGATTGGCGGAGCGTGAAAGGGGCGTGGCTGTGGGCGTGGCCTCATTATCGCTCCGCTTTATAAAGTAGGCGCGCTGAATAACGCGGGTGCGGCACCGGCAGGGACAGCGCGGAAACGGGACCTGCACCGGGACCGGCCGGGGGACAGGTACCGGCATCATCCATGGGGAGATAGGGACCGGCTGGGACAGGGATTGGCACCGGCATCCCCCGTGGGAGGGCAGGGACCGGCCGGGACAGGGATTTGACACCGGCATCGCCCGTGNGGCACCGGCATCCCCCGTGGGAAGGCAGGGACCGGCTGAGGGACAGATACCGGTACCGGCATCCTCCGTGGGAGGGCTGGAACCGGCCGGGACAGGGACCGGCATCATCCATGGGGGGACAGGGACCGGCCGGGACAGGGATTGGCACCGGCATCCCCCGTGGGAAGGCAGGGACCGGCTGAGGGACAGATACCGGTACCGGCATCCTCCGTGGGAGGGCTGGAACCGGCCGGGACAGGGACCGGCATCATCCATGGGGGGACAGGGACCGGCCGGGACAGGGATTGGCACCGGCATCCCCCGTGGGAAGGCAGGGACCGGCTGAGGGACAGATACCGGTACCGGCATCCTCCGTGGGAGGGCTGGAACCGGCCGGGACAGGGACCGGCATCATCCATGGGGGGACAGGGACCGGCCGGGACAGGGATTGGCACCGGCATCCCCCGTGGGAAGGCAGGGACCGGCTGAGGGACAGATACCGGTACCGGCATCCCCCGTGGGAGGGCTGGGACCGGCCGGGACAGGGATTTGACACCGGCATCCCCCGTGGGTGGTCAGGGACCGGCTAAAGGACAGATACCGGCATCCCCCGTGAGAGCGCAGGCACCGGCCGCGGGACAGCGACCGGCACCGGCATCCTCTATGAGAGGGCACCGGGAAGGCACCGGCACCGCCCGGCGGGAGGGCAGGGGCAGGTCCCGATCCCTGCCCCGGTTACCCGCACGCCTGCGGGCTCCAGGCAGTTTGCGGGACCGCAGGGATGCGGGATGGCCGCATCCCGGTCCCCGTAGTCCCCTGCGCACGGACCGAGCCCGCTGCGGGTCGCAGAGCCCGGGATGGGCGGGTTGGAGCCGCGGGGTTGCCGCTGCCAGCCCCGTGTCGTTGTCCCGAGCGTGTGAGTCCCTCTCGGGGAGGGGAGATGGAGCTCCGGCCTCTGGCTGTGATGGGAAGAAGCTTTCTGGAAAACGGGGTGATTCAGGAGTGTCCCATCTCTCCAGGATTCCCGAGGTTCTTCCCTCTGGCATCACTCGGGTTGGGTGCTGGAGTCCCCAGCGAGGTTTCGTGTGCCCCCTTTCCTCCAGGGATGAGCTGTGCCGTGGCCTTTGGGGCATCCAGAGCTGTGCCCTCTGTGATGCTTTGGTTGGTGGTGTTGGTTCCCACCATCCCTAAAAATCAGAATCTGTGCTCTGAGCAGCCAGGACCATCTCTGTGTCCTGCTGGCCAGTGGAGAAGGGATGGAATTTGGTGGCACTGAGCCCATGGCAAAGCAGGGACTACTGGGTCTTGGGCTGTGCTGGGACCATCCTTGTTTTCTCCCCAAAAATCTTCCACTGGGGCAGTAAATAACAAATGAACAAAGGAGAGTCCAGTAAAATTTGGAGCCCAAAATGCCTGGGAAGTTGGTTCAGGAGCTGCTGGTCACTTCTGCCAGGCCACCAGCTGCTGTCATGGCGTGAAGGTGACAGGGAGGGTTGAGCCTGACACTTTGCTTCCAGAGCTGTGTGTTCCTTATCCCTGTGAGGATTTGGGCTGCAGTTTGGAGCCGGGATCTGCTCCCCAAATGCTGCCTGGTGAGAGGAGCTGCTGTTCCCTCTGGGACAGATCCTTGTGCCAGGGACAGCTCTGGCACCCCGGGATGGCCTGCCCGGTGTCACTTTCTCAGGTGACAGCACAGCTGGGGGCTTTAATCCCCATCCAGCTGCTTCCTCTGTGACTTATCCCGCAGCAAAATAGGAATAAAGCAGAGCACTGAGTCAGCCGCTTCTGGGAGCGGAACCTCGGTGCAGCTGGAGGAAGAATTTGTAGTAACTCAGACGGAAATCGCCTGGATTTTTGAAAAAGAAGCAAGGGGTGGGGTGGGGGGCGTTTAAATCCCAGAACTGTGGGATCCCAGAAAGGTTTGGGTTGGAAGGGACCTTAAAAATCACCTCATTCCATGGGTGGATGTTGGATGTTGGTGGATGTGGCTCCCAAAAGCTGCGGGCGGTGCCGCGGGGCAATCCCCGCTCCCTGGCTGTGCCGGGATGAGCCGGGAGAGCTGATCCCAGGGTTTGGGACCCCTGTGTCCCCGCAGGATGTGCGACAGGAACGGCGGGCGGCGCCTGCGGCAGTGGCTGATCGAGCAGATCGACAGCGAGCTCTACCCGGGGCTCATCTGGGAGAACGAGGACAAATCCATGTTCCGCATCCCCTGGAAGCACGCCGGGAAGCAGGACTACAACCAGGAGGTGGATGCTTCCATCTTCAAGGTAAGAACAGCTGCTTGATGCCTTTTCTTTTCTTGGTGGTTCCCCAAACCTAAAAAGGTCTCTTACTTCCATCCCCAAAAGCGCAGCAAGTCAAAGAAAAAGAAACTCGAATCTAGTTGACTTAAAGGTCATGAGACTTGGCCACGCTGTCTTTGGGTTTGACACCTTTAACCCTCGCTGGAGGTGCTGCAATTGGTCCCCCAGGTTTTTTTTCTTTTTTTTTTTTATGATTTATTCCTTTTTTAGCAAAAGTTAGTGCCAGTTTTAGGCTTGTTTTCAGCAGCTTTGAATCCAAGTCTGATGTGTGAATGAGCTGGATGTGCTGCTTTTGACCTGCTCTAAACTTCT
>VZTZ01009942.1:0-16405 GCA_013400955.1 Drymodes brunneopygia | reverse complement strand
CAGAGCTCCCAAAGCAGTTTTCTTGTCTGAGTCCCATCAACCTCATTCAGAAAACCTGCTGGCTTTACTTCATTTTTGTTCCCACCAACATGATGTTCTTCTGAGACAGAAAAGCAAAATGCAGCTACTCAAGGCAGAACATTGAGCAACAAGGGAAGATTCAACCTGAACCTCACCAAAATATCCATGCCCTCACAAACATTTAAAGTGTACACAAAAGGCAATAAACACCTACTTAAAAAAATACCAAAAACCCTAAAATGTCAGTCAGCTTAACACAGCCAGCAGGCCACAAGACAAACTGGCATGGAACAGAAGAAAACCACTTTAGATAGTTGTGTCTTTCTCATAGGAAATATAATTTAAAATGTAATTTAAAAAAATTCAACAAAAATCCCTTTTGTTTTTTTCAAATATATACTAATGCTTTCCTACATTCCCCCTCCTTAAATGTCCTGTTCTTTGCATGCATTCACATTACTGATTTTCTGCAAACAACCTCCTTCCTCCAGTAACTTCCTGCTTTCACTTCCCTCCCCCACATGAAATCTCTGTAAAAGCTCATCACCAGGATGATTTTGAACTTCACAGACTTGAGACAAAACTCTCTTGGCACAGTTGTCCACTGTGCTTACCAGAGAAGAAGATGCCAATCAAGAATTTGCCAGGCTCACCCATTTCTTCAGCTGCCTTGCAAGTATTTCTATCAGAATAAAATCATTGAGTTCAAAGCTCTGTGTAAGTGGCTTTCTTCGTTCACTGAGATGTTTTTGACATTCACAGGTAACTGTGAATCCTGGTTCCATTTCTGCACCTCTTCCCAGTCACAGCTTTCCAAAGCACATGAAGTGCATTCATTTCCATACATTAACCAGCATCCTCTGGACAGTATTCTGCCTCCATGAAATTGATTTATTAAAACTCACTAGCAGCAATTTAGTAAAAGAAAGATGTATTTGTGGCACAAATAGGGGAAGCAAATAAGAGCAGAATAATTCTTCTGCCCCTTCATCACACCCTTCAAAGAAAACCCCAGAGCATTCATCATACAAAGAACGCGTCCTCCCAGTATCAGCATATTCATACATATGCACACTTACTCCAGACTATAGTTAATTATTTCCCCAGTAAAATTATTTCCGTGCAAATTTAAATAATGTTCATAGCTTAGTGAAATGAAACACATGCAAAGAATAACTGTAGTCCCAGACATCCAGACCAGATGCTAATATTTCTCATTTGTTATGAGAAAAATGGAAAGTGTATTGCAGAAAAATAGAGAAAATGACACTATTTCTAGATCTCTAAGCCCGAGTAGATGCAGGAAGTCCTGAACCACACAGCTGGGGGGTATCAGACTTGAAGGTGATGCCCACATTGCAGTTCATAAAAACAAACCTAAACCCACTCACTCCTGGAAGTTCCACTGCAAATGCAAACCTGGACAAAGTAGAAGGGCAGCACTTTGTGAGAATCTCAAATTATGCTAAACATTTTTCCTTACAAGTCTCCTTCATACAGGTGCTCACAATTTCACTGCAGTAAGCACAGCCTATGCTAGAATGCACTAATGATGGTTGCTTAAATACATGTTCTTCCAGCAACTGCAATAAGGGGATCTAAAGACCGAATTCTTCAAGTGATTTATGAATCATTTCTGCATCTCAATCTAAGCACTGAAAAGCTTCAGCCCTCGTTTTTCTCAACAAATGTGCAGTTTGATGCATAAATGAATATTCAGCTGATGAAGTGAACAAAAGCATCTTAGAGAACACCAGACTGCAAATGCTGCTCCGTTTTGGGAGCCAGAGAGTGGCAGATAATGACTCTCTCAGTCTGCCGTGGCTGGGGAGCACGGGCAAGGCTGGAGACCACACAACACCCACGCCAGCAGCAGCCCAAGGCAGAGATAATGCCCCACAGACTCAAATGCCATCGCATTTAAAATTGCATTAAATGCCACTGTGTCAGGCACACGGCAGTGCCAGCCCCACAGACAGATTGAGATTAACCCTGGACTTCTGATGAAAATGTGCATTTTTAGTTAATATCCCAGTGACCTGGCAAAAGTAACAACCATCCTGATTTACCCCTGCAAGGCAGGGAGCACTAATGACAGGTCACACATGCTGATGGCAAAACAACTTCAAGCAGGAAATTCTGTACAAGTGTGTCCAAATACAACTCCATACATAGTTTCCAATTCCTCCTGGGCCACACAAAAATAGTTTCTAAACAAAAGTCTGACTGAAATTCTGCATGGTACACTGTTCTACACAATATTTACCCCCAAGAGGCACGTGGCAGACACACAGTGTAGTGAAGGAAAAAGTAGGAAGTGATCTTTAATTAAAAGGCTTGAGACAAAATGATTCCAGTTATTGAAACAAGGTTTAATTTTATATCTGTCATGATGCTCTGGATTAAGTAGCTTGGAAGTATTCACATCACAAGGTTAAAATGCAAACAGCTTGCTGAGGACAGTTTCAGTCTTTGAAGGTGTTGGTTACAAAACTGGGAATAACTTTGTCCCATCAACTCTCCTCCATATCACGTCCTTCAGGAATCCCCCAGAACAACACACACCAATGAGCAAAGTAGGATTACTTTGCTTCATGTTGAACACCAACAGCCTTTTGAATTCTAAGACCATCATCATCTTAGGAGACAACATAATTAATGGGGTTTGCTTGCCTTTCAACTTGAAAAACCTTGAGAGTGCAGGTCAAGGCCATACAAAGGGCACACTGTAAAACATCAGGACTTTTAAAAGCACCTCAGATTAGACAGAGATAAAAAAATCATCCAATACCACTAGACATTCAAGGATGTTGATAGATACGTGTGCATGTACTGCATTTTTAAACATCTCCTGTTGGCCAAAATGGAGAGTTTGAGAAAACAGAATTAGATTTTATTAGGCTGGTCCAATACATGGGGACTGGTATAACAACCTCTGTTACTGTTATGTGGATCTTGTAACAGTTTTGGAATGACCTGGTAATTATCAACAACATTCTTTAATTCTTCATTAACATTCTCCAGATGGCCTAAAAGCTATTTTTAGAAGCATGAAGGCAGATTTTATTTATTTGAACTCACTGCTTCTAGATCTACCTTATTCATTCACCACAAAAGAAGCAATCTTTGCTATGTGATGATATGGACATTAAAAAAAAAAAAAGAAATAAATCAAGCTATCAAGCTTGCTCTAAATCCTGGTAGTTATTTAGCAGCCTCACTCTCCATGAATTTCTTAAATGGTGTAATTGCCATTGACCTTCTCTGTCGTTTAAGGCTCTTAAACATGCAGGGAAGGTCAGAGCCAGTAAATTGCCAGCACCCTTGACTGAAGCACATTGATCAAGGCCAGTTCAGTACTTGCTTAGTTTAGCAGATAAAGTGTGGCAGTCAGCATTTCTAAATAAATTATACGATTTCCAGATAGTGATGTACGATTTTCATAAACATGATGACTCAGCATCTGAAAGAGAGGAAAACAAAAGAAAATCTCAGGAGTTTTAAGAGAGGCCAAAGCATAATTTAGCCTGTCTTACTATTACATTAAAAATTCCCTAAAGAATTGGGTAAAAACCACCTTGAACAGCAGTAACAACCAGAATGGTTTGGCACAGACCAAAGACACAAGTTGCATAAAAGCACAGGAGACTGAAGTTTGCAGCACTGCGGTGGAAACACAAATGCTCCGTTCAAGTATTTGATGTGATGCTATATTTAGTAGCTATTAAAAGATGAAGATCTGGAAAAGACATTTGAAGACTCACATTATTTACAAGTGGCAATTTGCTTTTCTTTTGAATAGATGAGCTTTAAGATCCGGTGAATTAACAAAAAAGATTGTGGTTTCTAGTTTCATTAGGCATGTTTTTGTTAGTGTTTCCAGTAGATGTATCTCCTGTTACCTGTCACTGTATGATAGCACATTCTGCTCTTTGTTTTGATAGCCTGATCCCAAGAGATGTCTATCTAAAATTCAACCTTTTAAAAAAATTTACATAAAAACAAAACTTCCTGTAACTTTTGAAAACAGCTATGTTAACACTGACAGCCATTCCTGGCTGGGTCCAATTTTCCCCACACAGTTTATCAGCTCCTGCCTGGAATTTTTGCTTGAATTAAAGACAAAAAAAGGAGGTTCACCAGCCAGGTTTAGCTTCTGTATTAGCAAAGCCACAGACATCAAGGTCCAACAAAGTTCATAAACCAGAGTAAAGCTCCCACCAATGACATGGCTGCAGCTGCAGACACTCATACCAGGCACCAGATTTTAGTTGTGAAGGCTTCAAAAGCAGCTGAGATGAAACAAAATCCAAAGATGAGGTGAACCCAGAGAGAACCAGGCTTTCATTGCTCTGCTGCTCACATGAGGGCTTGTTTAAATGGCTATTCCCACTATTCAGATCCTGCACCCCTTTTTATCTTCCTACCTCACCAGCCACAGATCAGAGGATGTTGGGAACAGGATGTCCCAGCAACCCTTCATCAAAGGAAGATGCTGTGGTGGGTATGGCAATGAGGCAGCAGAGCACACTCATAATACTTGATTGATTTCCCCATCAGAGGCACCAATTTTAGTGTTAGGCACCACAGCCTAACAGGAAGAACAGAAACCAGCTAAGGAAATGAGCTGAGAATGTATTTGTTGAGAATTTAACCTGATGAAAGCCAAAATACTTTATTCCTTTGTATCAAACCACCGAAGTTAAAGACGAGAAATGTTATTTAAGAACATGGTACCCTCAGATGCCTTGCCGTGAGTGCATGCTACTCACACACAGATGAATTCAACAGAAATTTGTTTCTCGGTTACTCTTTAAAATCTCCTTATTTCTGTGGCAACTACTGCCATTCACTGTGCAAATTCCTGTCCCTTTCCACTTGTTTGACGTGATCATTTGAAAGAAACTGCAACATCTGTCACTCAGGTAAAGGGACAGTAATGCAGATAGAGAATTCAATTATTTACTGTGTTTCATATTGAATTAGGAACACTCACATTTATTCTCCCATGCCTAATGATGTATTTATTCCTTTCCACCTATAAACCTTTTATCAAAATTTCCAAAGCTTACTGCACTTGCAGTAACAGTTAATACATGACCAATAACAGAAGGTTAACTTTAGGAAAATAATAAGAAAAAAAGTACATCTTGCCTAGAGCTAGATAAATTTCCCCCCAACATTTTGTAACACCACGGAGTCTGAAGAAGAGTGTGTCCCATGGCCTCTGGTCCTCACCTCATCCATGCTTTCTCCAGAAAAAACAGATGCCTTAAGAAATACTGTCAAGATTTACCTGTGCGCCATGCAGGAATGCCAAATACTGCCCCTGCAGAGTCAGGTGTGGCATTTCTGTGATGGTCAGAAAGGTCCATAGGGAAGAAGGGAGCACTGTCCTCCTTCTGAGGAAGAGATGGGGCCACGACTCAGGAACACACTTGAGCACATGCTCACTTCTAAGTAAATCCTCAAATACCAATTCAGTCAAGAGGAAGCAAAGGGTGCAGATGTGCTTCACCAAGCATAGGTAATATTTCCTTCCCAAAGGTCAGGTTTGGACCTTTTCATGCTTTTTAATTCCACGGTTACCAAATGTTTTTTCAGGCAATTGCATTTAATAATTTTGTACAGTGAAGGACTGGAATACAAACTTGGCATATCTGCTAAGTTCTGCAAGGTGCCCTTGCTCTTGGAACTGCAGATATCATATTTCAGATACAGTAAAACAGAAAAAATAGAGTTAATAATTTAAAAAAAATCATTAAACCATTACACTTGAAGATTCATTGTCATTTGACAGGACATTCTCTGGCAGATGATTAAAATCTAAGGGATTTACCAGACACTTGAGGTGAAGACTTTTTCTCATACCAAGTCTTAGGAAGCACACCTAGAAATTTACAAACCTGTGAACTTTTGGTTAAAAAAATCAATTTAATTCAAATCTAGATGCAAACCATCAATGTTGAAGTTTCTCAAAGCCTGGATTTTCTTCAGACACAGGTTTTGATCACTGTCTTTTGTCAGACATGGAACTTACACACAGTGAAAGATGACATTTGTCAAGACAGTCTGACCAGGTGTTAACTATCATAAGAGGATTTTGCCTACAAGTCAACAAGTCATAATTTCGAAAAAACTAGATCAAATACTACAAGCAATAAAAACTCAGTTTTAAACTATTCAGATTTCTTTAACTTGTAGAGAGAAGCATAATGTAGTTGTCCTCTTGGGGAGGTCAAAGCTTTACTCATCCTAATGACTGTCATTGTTCTGAAGAATGTAAGAGCTACTGCAGCTTTCCACCTAGCAAGTGATGGGCTTCAGACGAACCCCAACACCTAAAAAGAAGTTATGATTTACCAGAAAAACAGAAAACAGTCTCATTCAGAGATGAAAAAGCCCAATATCCACATCAGAACCTCAAGCCCTCAGCAGCCCATCCCTTCATAGAGATGACCGAGCAACAAGGAGGAGTCAGCAGTGCAGAGCTGGTGGAGCTGCCAGCTCTTCTTATCAACACCCAGTACGTGGATGCTCCAGAATTCCAGATAAGCCTCAGGGAACATCAAGATAAGAAAATAGCTCTCTTCCTCCCTAGAAAACCTTCTGTCATCTTGACCACAAAAAGCAAAAGGTTCTCCATGGACACCCAAATATAAAACTTTAACCGGTTAGCAAATTGAAAACTCAACAAGCAGATCTGAATATTTACATTTGGATATATACACCCAGTGTATATGTATCTTAGAACAGATTAGTAAGTGCTTCCACTGTGTACTGCTTGTAAAATTTCAGGGTTTGGAAAAGTGCCCTGGCTGCTACGTCACTGCCTCTGCTGCCAGGGTAAGAAGGGGGCTAATAAAATAAACATTAGCAGGAGAGCACAATGTGAGAAGCAAGTTAGGTAGAAAGGAGGCCACCCTCAGGTTTATGCTTTTCAGTATCAACCTCAAAAGGAAATGAGTGGGGAAGAGGAGAGGAAAGGAACAGCAGGTGGCTCGAAAAATGATGTATTCAGATCGATGACAGCTTTTCACAACAAAGACATCACAACTAGACACAGAGATGATGAAAGTCCAACTCACATTTTATTGAACATCTGCTGTGAAAGATATTCTTCCAGCACAATTAGGATGAATTTTTAGAAACCAATTTTTTATTAAAAGACCATAAAACTCATGATGTCCAAAACTTGAGGCTAAGGCTTATTCCATGTTTTGATTTTTGTTGCATTTATCCTCCTAAGTGTTTTCAAAAATGTATTGTGTAAGTAGCTGTGCAGATGCAGGAAGCGGCACTGGAAGTTACCTCCATTTTAGGGAGGATTATGGCTGGGAAGAGACCATCAGCATCTCTTTAGCCCCCCCATAACCCCACCCGGCATTCTCCTTTCCCAACAACATCAGAAACCACAGTTTCCAAGCTTCCACAGTTTCCAAGCTGCCAAACTTTCCAAGTTTCCACACAGTGTGTAGAGCACTGCCAAGGGCTCTGCTTGTGCTGGGTGGAAGTTGTAGCAGCCCCTGATTCTCACCTGGACAGTGAGGTTAAAACACATTTTAAGAGTTGACTGGCAGTGGTTTATTCCTGCAAATAACAGAAAACTCCAGCTCCTGTCATAAGGACAGTAAAGCTTCATCTTCCGTTCATCCCAAATGCGTAAAAAAAGATTTTTGTCCTCATTTCAGCTACATAAGCAAATTGTGACACAGTGTATTCAAGACCACACAGTTCTTTATGAAAAGGATCCTTAATTCAAATGGACAGCAGATAGAAAAGAGTCTTTAAAGCTTATAAATTGTTTAAGATAAATTATTATGTGCCTATACAAGTTCATTTCATGATAAAAAAATATTGGACAAGAATCAGTAGAGTTGCACAAGGAAGCAAACATCATCCAACACATGTACAGAGGCCTATCAGAAAAATTTCCTTTGCTTTTCTACACCCACTCATGTGCAATTAACTTTGTTTTCTTTTTAAGCAAGGAGAAAAGAGCTACAGAGATAGCATTAATCTTTGCTTGACTAATTCCAGATCCGTAGATGACCTCTGTACACACTTGCAGTTAAAACTAGCACACCAATTCCACTGGAGAAGCATTAAACACAGTAATTTTACAGAGATTTATACACCAAAATAAAACCAGAGGAAAACCACTGGAAAAAATACTTCTGTAAAACAGAGTTGCTGCACTGTGTCTGCAGTATGAGAGGACCTACACCACCTACACAGAAATAGACTGTTAATGTCTATTTCATGCAATGATAATGTGCATTTGTGGAGCATTATAAAGTCAGAGGGCTGATGACTCAAATATGGAAAAACAGTAGTATTTCACACCCTTGTACCACAGCAGTTTGCACATGGGTCACTACTACCCTTCACTATCCTGCAGAACATGAGATTTAAAAGGTGACAAATCCAACAACTTCACCTTCAATTCTTTATTCTCCCCTCACCTGGGCCAGCACAACCATCACCCACAGAACAGATCCTGTCTCCTCAGCCCCTTGCTCCTGCCCTGTCAGACCAGCACATGGAGAGCCAGGTGGCAAACAAGAGCACCTAACTCAGCTGAGGAAAGAACATAACGCAAAAATCCAGCAATTTCTCTTGGATTACTGTTACCTTGTGTCAGTTCCTCAGCCTGTGTCCATGCTCAGCTGCAGATACCCTCACGCTGGCACAGTGGAGGAGGTGACAGGAATGTGAACAGGCTGCCAGGGAAGGTGGGACTGTTTCTCTTGGCAACAACACCAGCTTATGCCAGTTAAGAGCAACTATTATTTAAGGCCATAATAATTGCAAGATGAAGTATCTTTTGAGATGTGTTTGTTTGGTTTCCTACTTCCATTTTAGCCAAAAGAATAAAAAAGTCAAAGTTTAGTAAAAAAACAACCCATTTGAATCCTTCCTTTTGAGCTACTTTAAAATCAGACATGGTTCTTTCAGCCATCACCATCAGCGTCCCACACAGCTTCCTTGGTAGGATACCTTGAGGAAGAACAGCCAATCTTCTCAGCTGCTTTTTAAGTTGCAGAAGTTACTTCCAATACCAAAAGGGACCCTCCAAATTACACAAAGCACGAAAGCCACATCTCAGGGCTGTTAACTAACTGCTCAAAACGATTCTTCTGGCACCAGAGCAGTGGCAGAAACCAATGCCAGCCTTATCCTGGATGGACTACAAAACAGATTAATAAGGGTCTTTATGTTCTCTGTGTCTCATGCACATTTTATTCTGGGTGTTGCTATACTACATCACTGCAATCACTGATAGCTACCTACCTCCAGCTGAAGCAGTTCCCTTTGGAGGTAAAGAAATAAATGTTTTCACAGGCCAAAAATTCTTACGATTCTCCTCAGGAACACAGTTCATTACAGAGTCACTTTTAAAGCCATGTATCAGTTTGAAAAAGGATTTACTCAGCTTTCTGACATTAACATTTCCTATTCAGGCATGTATGCAAGAGCCATTCCCCTGCAGCCACACAGACACTGTGACCTAAAGCTGTCATGATGTATCCAGCTGCCCACAGGAATGGGCACATTTGCTGAACTGCCCCAGCAGTGAACACAAACCTCATGCTGAGCAGCAAAGACATGGATTTTGCTTCCTCACATTGATGGAGGCTTTTGAGATGGCAGTAACAGGGAGGTGAAGTCGTCATCTAGTCTCAATCACAATCAAGAGTGACATTAGGGACTTAAAAAAAAACCAACCAAATTCCAGTGGACATGAACCACAACAGTATCTGCCAAACTTTCCGCCCCTTCTAATTACTTTTCTTGCCAAAGTTTTCCAAGGATTCTAGTTCTCAGAGGTGACAAGTTCTTTGTACAGAGTAACAAATGTTTCTCACTAATAACGAGGCAAATACTCATCTGTTACAGTGACAATACTGCAATACTGCGAGCCACAGTCACAAAAAACAAAGTATTTAAGTTTGGCAGAGCTTAGATCGTCCGTGACCTAATCAAACTCTACCACCAGCAAATCCTTGAGGACAACACAGGTCTGACACGAGTGTACTAGCAGCCAATGCTTGTCTAAGTCCAAGGCCAAGCATCCAGTGGGTGTTTAGCCCCAGTAAAACACTTGTGTACAACAAGGCACCAGGCTCTCACATGAAATACACACAGAAAGACAGTGGGGAGGCCAATAACCTGAAAAATATGGAAGCAGAAAAAAAGATAAAAATTCAGGAAGAAATTACTAAGTTCTTCAAGAAATTTTCTGCCTCCACAAGTGCTACTACCGGCAGAGCAAACATATTTTCCATGTTTCTGTGAGCCCAGTGCCTCACCCAAACATTCTGTGACTAATGGGCACCTGGAAAATCATGTCCTATGTATCCTCAATACACAGATATGGCACAGCATGTGGAGAGGTCTGATAACTGCAGCAACTCCGGTGTTTACCTTTTAGCTTGCTTTTAAAAACCATTTCAGTCTTCCATTAGATAATTACAGGTTTCATATTCTCACTTTCAAGGTTTATTTTCAAAACACTTCTGTCACTAAAGTAATTTCTAAGTTATCTACTTGCCAAAAGCAATTTAGGGACTTTCACATGACAGCACTGAAGCATACAAAGTATCCTCTTCTTGCATATAAAATAATGGTATTTAACTACTTTTTCCTCTCAATATTATAAATATAACCATGTAAATCAACCTGCTATTTTAGAACTAGTGAGAAAGTGCCTTACTACTATAATGACATTCACCTGAAGTACACTCAAGGTAAATGAGAGATTTTGCACATTCAGTACAAGGGTTCATGACAACACATGATACTGACAAAAGTAGATAACAAGATGCAGAGTTATTAAGAAAAATATTTAAACTGAAAAAATGCATCAGACACACAGGACAAATGCTGCAATTGTATTCTTTTCTTCATGATGTTTAAGAAGCAACACTGAGATACTTGGTTAAGTTTTTCCCCCTCTCATCCTTTATCATAAAATACCAGAAACTTTAAGTCTATATACTCTCTTTTTTCCTAGAAACCTTAACAGAAACCTTCCCCAAAAAGCCTTGAGAGAATTATGTTCAACATGAGCTGCCTCCATACTCATCCAACTTTTCAGGAAATTGTTCTTCAGAGGCTATTATTAAATAGGAGAAAAACCTCTCAATTAAAACAGATATCCAAATAAAGACCCTATCAACTCTCAGATAACTTTTTTTTTAGAATAGAAGATGAATGCTACCTTAGGATTCAGGTATTAACAGATGTAAGACTTGTTAAAACCCATCTTCAGATAAGGACAAGGCTGAACATTTCTTGTTAAAAGGACAGGGATGTTCCAGATAAACAACTGGTTTTAAAAATAAACCCCAGGGTATTTCTGAAGGCATGTTTAGGTTGATCAATTCTGTCTAATCCACAATAAATCAAATGCAGACCTGTTGGGGTTTGTGTGAGCACAGTATGTGTATATATGGGTTCAGAGTCATCAGGCTGACATCTGCTCCATAAGGGAAACACAAAAATTGCCAGCTAATGGCTTTGATGGTGGACTCAGAGCCAGGAGGGTTCTATGGAGGTCCAAGAGCCCAGGTTAGACAAGAAGATCAGGTTAGACAAGTTCAACAACCATCAGTTAAAATCCCCAGTCTGGCAGGGTAGAACAGCTCTACCTGGGAACCATTATACTTGAAAAATCACACTTTTTTGGCCTCTTTTGCATTTCTAACCTGCAAAGCAATTCTCCTACCAAGTTTAATCCATGTACTGGCTTGTCTCTTGGGTGGGATGAAGACCAGGCACTTAGAAAGAGTGTCTGACAGACAGCTGAGAAGTCACCCCCTGCTTCGCCTCCGAGTCTGAAGGAAAGGGGAGACAATAACGTGAGCTGAGGCACTGGCAGTAGGGGAGGGATGGAAGCTGCTCCCAATACAGGCATGCCCAGGAAAGGAGCAGAAAGCCTGAGCAGGGTCTCCTTGAGCTCTGGCTGGTCTCACTCCAGACAGGCTCTCTGTGCACAATTCAAGGGCAGCTCAGCATCCCCTGAAAAGCAGGGAAGGTGGGAAAGCTGCTGTAACTTCTCTCAGCTGGGATGCCACGGCAGCCCCCTCTGACAGCCCTGCTTAGGCAGCAATGGACACTGTGCAAATCCTACTTAAACCTGAGCACCCGAGGGATGGGGGGTGGCCACCTCAGGCACAGACCTCTGAAGAGGACAGTAACCTTTGCTCAGTATGGCGGTCAGGACCGAGAACCATAGGTGTAGGTGAACTTTGCTGTCTTCCCCCAAACCCAAGGTACCAACTCTGCCAGCAGCAGGGATCTGGTCTGCAACAAACACCTCCAGCTGAGAGGAAATGGTGAATCACATTTTCTGTATTTTTAGGTGATATTTGTTTCTTTTTGTTCAATGATTTTATCTAAAGCTATTCTTCAGTCTAAATTTTTCTACATAATACACTAAAAACAAAAACCCGGTCGCTGTTCTTTTTATAAAGTACATCAGACTTCTTTTTGCTATCTTGGTTTTAAAAAGCCATGAAGTTATTTGTTTTTGAGGTGATGCAAAACTAAACATGCTGCTCTGAAAAAGCCTGTAATTAAGCAGGCTGTAATCATTTTTCACTATCTGGCTCCTTCTCAAAGCGCATGTCATTCTTTTGTTCTTTCTGCAGTATATTCTCATGGCAGCAGCAACCACGCTGATCCTAAGCATTAATTACTGTTTAGGAGAATGGAAAGGAGGAGGGCAAAGAGAATGGAGAGAGCAAAGAAAACAACACTACACATTTCTCCAAAACACTTCACTGTGATATTTGAAAAAGCAGCTTACAAACACCTACACACACAGTGCTTGTTGGAGGATTTATCGGTTCCTTTTAAGGACCTAACTTTGTAACAATGATCTTTAGTAGCTCAGTCTAAGGAAGATATTGGCATCAAAATCTATTTTTAGTTAACAAAAAAAAAATCATTGCTAAACTGATATACACATATATATTTATGGAAACTATTTGCCAGGGTTATTTTGAAAATGCCCCAGAGAGATCTGATATCAATCTGAATTAAGATCTATTTCTACATCAGAGAGAATAATTAAAATTAGTCTGGGTATTAATGAGTTTCTAATGCAGCGTCTCCAGGTGCAAGAGACAACTTTTAGAGGTGTTTAATGCACATAACAAGGGGAGCCACAGACTCCAACCACAATCTTCTAACCATGAGCTACATGCTAGAGGTTTTCACATGAAGAAGCTGGAATCTGTGGAGTTGTCTTTTATTTAATTGTATTAATAGTTCAGTAATTATTAGTGCAGAACAGTAATTACTCAATCACTCAGTCCATTTTGAAAGATCCCCACAGCAGCCAATGTTTTCTACTCTATTCCACCCTCAAAACTGCTATTTAACTTGTATTGAGCAATATTCTCTTTGAGGTGAAGGTTGGAATCAGGCCTGGGAAAAAATGATTATTTGAAGGACATAAAAATTTTATGTGTTTGGCACTCAAAAGAGTACGGAATGATCCGAGGCCCCACAGGGCGGGATTTATGCTATCAGTGTTTGTGTTCCATATTCAGCTGATGCTCAGAGCCACATCTGCCTGAGCCAGCTGAAGTTCAAAGCAAAGAGCCTTGGCTTACAATCTCAGGTACAATAACGTGCTAATACAGCCATATATGTGTTCTAAATTGGATCTGCCTCACACTTAACCAATTCAGAATAGGTGCAAAACAAGCCAAAGATTATCTCTGAAAAATCAATACATAACTAAGTTATTTATACAGATGGTTATAAAGCAGATTTGGTGACCTTTTTCAGTGGAGGAGAACTGAAATTTTAGTGACATACTAAATTATCACATTTGAGCACAGCCTTTAGTTTCTGAACTGGACACATGCAGTTATTACATATGGGTCTCTATTCTATGATTATATGACTTGACTGTAATGAGAGAAACCATTGGCACAAGAAGAAACTGAGGAATCCAGAGTATCCAGGAGAAAAATCTGAAGGAAATATCATCCAAAATTCTTTCACATCTCCAGCTGCTTTTCAAGGGACACCATAGTCCAGAATCTGGACTGAAAAAGAAACACAGATGTTGCATAATGGCTGTGTATAAATACTCGAGAATTCATTCTTGCATGTAGTGTCCTAAATAGCATCCCAAGTCCCAGATTCTACATGCACATATGTATAAAAGCACAGATGTGTGTGGTCACAGACAGCCTTTAAACTGAGTTAAATAGAAGCTTTGTACTCTCTTGCACAGCCTGGCTTGTTCCTATCTCGACTTTTACCCATCCTGGTGTTAAGCAGAAGGATGTGTGAGCTCTTGGTAGCTCTTGAACTCTGACACCTCTTGGACTTGCCAGGCTTCTTCATTTCATCTTCAGGAAATTTAATCACATTTATGGATAACACCAGATTAACAAAGCTAGCAAGGCAGGTGACAGGGGCTGTGAATTTACATCACAAGACAGCAGAAGGACATTCTGCATTTCCTGATGGTTTTTATATCTATATAACTCAGTACCTTTCTTCTGAAATAGATTCTAACAAACATCACCACAGCATAAAGCAACACTTGATTTACAAGCTGTATTCCTGTGATGTGACATCCATCAAGGAAAAAAAAGACATATTTTCTAGGATCAACAGAACAGTTAATAAGAGTATAAATTACAAAAACATTCATCTAAGCAAGCTAATCTATCAAGCTAATCTTGAAGCATTAAGTGTAAAATACAACACGTAACAGGCCAAGAATGTCAAATATGCAAACTGATAATCGTTTGAACCAGTCTCACTAAGCCAGATCCAACTCTGCCAGTTTTCCATCAACCATAGAACACAGATAGAAACGTAAATAATTACGGCATGCAGAAAATACCATATTATTTGTGTGTTGATAGATTATATATTAGCGTAGGAATAGGTTTGAGGGATAAAAATTTCTGATGGAAAGAATTCAAATTCAAAACAATTCATATCTGCTCCAAACTTCTAAATCATTTGCAGCTGGTAAACACTATTACCAGCAGTACAAAGATACCATAAGGCTTTGTTCTGAGGCACTAAAACCTGCAATTGTGAGAGACCATATAACCAAGTTGATCCAAGAATATGGACTTCAGAAAACAAAGAAAAAGTCAACATTTTCCTTCACAAGGTACAGAATTGCAGAAAAGATACGATGTAGTCCATCTTTCTGTGAAAGAAATGGATTTTTTGTAAATGGCATTTGCTTCCCAGTCTTCCTCTACAAAGGATACAATTTATCAACTCACTGATATTTCTCTTCCCTCCTGACTGGGATGGAAAATTCTCTTGTTGCTTGAGGAAACTCTAGGCTAGGGTAGCCCTTCCCACTCAGTCACAGCTACCAGCAGCTTGCTGGCCATTTATTGTGTGATTCATACCCAGACTTGTGTCAAATATGGGTATGAATCATCAGTTTAAGGAAAGACAGAAGGAACATCATTTTAATGATTATTTACTGAAAATTCAGACTTTCTCATAGATAAAATTCCATGCAAAAAAGCCAAACAACCTCCAACAAAATGCTATTACTGGAATATTTCTGAAGTCACTGATGAGAAAATGTTGCTATTCCCCTAAAAGCAGAGTCACTGTCTTAGTCACCAACCTTGGGCCAGACCCAAGGGGCCAGACAACTGTATTCAGGTTAAAAGACAATCCAAACTCATTTGTGTGTCAAGGTTTGATGTTGTGAGTCAGAATTTCATCTGCATTTCTTGCAATACAAGTTATTAACACTGGAACAGCTTATCAAAAACCTGGTAATTACTCCTCCATGCCTCCAGAAGAAGCCTCCAAGGGCTCAGTGTGATGAATTTCTTTTTCATGCAAGAAGGAATAATGAAAGAAGGGCAAGGCTGCTATCCTGGGGGAACTAAAAGCAAGAAAGCTCTGTGTTTCAGTGATTGGGTTTTTCCATTTTTTGAGCGGGAAAATACAGAGGGGAACGAAAGTTCTTAAGACGCAGTAACTTATTTTTGACTATATTCCTACCTAAAACAATACTGATGACTTGTGAAACGCTACTGGAGTATCCAACTCATCTATGGATGCTGTGCCTCTGCACCCCTTTTTTCTCATCCTGGGTTTTTCTCATCCATGGTATATGAGAATGTTGCCTCAACATTTTAGCCATATACTCTACTAAAACCGACAAACACACAAGCAGCAACCACATGATCTTAATTCTTGTTCATGTGATTGCTTCCTTGGTATCACAGGTTCAACTCCAAGAGATATCCAGAAGGTTGAAGAATCTTTCCAGAAGCTACACACATTTAAAACATCATGGCTCTTCTCAGTGAAGCAGTGAACAGATTGAAGGTGTCCTTAACATTTTAGGATCACAGAATGGTTT
>VZTZ01009937.1:0-10179 GCA_013400955.1 Drymodes brunneopygia | reverse complement strand
GCTGTGATCCTCCGCCTCAGCCCCTGGAGCGAGGCTGCTGCCGGGAAGGCAGAGCGAGCAGACGCCATGGGGAGCAGTCTGGAATTCTCGCTTTTCCCTGAGACCCTGCTCTGTGGTTTTCCCTCCTTTGGTACCTCGCTACACACCGAGATAAAGGAAGAACTGGAAGGGAGCCTTGTCCAAAGTTAACACATCAAATCCCGGCCGCCTGTGGAGCTGTGCAGTGATGAGATTTTAGGTGTACCTGTTGAGACTATGGAGACACAATGTTGCCAAAAAAAAAAAAGGAAAAATTGTCAAAATCATAGNAAAATTGTCAAAATCATAGCTTTCCGCAATGCAGAACTACTTCAGTCATGAAAGTAACTGCTCTATGCTTGAGACCCTTTCTGGGGAAATTTGCTCTGCGCAGTGTAATTAAATTTGCTTTTTGAAATGTGTTTAAGTTTTTTTTTCTTGTATTTAAGATTTTTTTTAAGTTGTGGTAAGAGCAGACATGCTGCTGCATCATTCCTGTCTTGTTTTGTTGTGGGAAGACTTCCCTCTGAAATCGCTCATGAGCTAGTAATGAGTTGTCACAGAAGAAAAAATCCAAGGCACAGTTCTGATAATTTATAAAAATATTCACTTAGTAATTTTTGAGAAATAGAAATATTTCCTTTTCAATAGGAATGTAGAAAACAGGTAAATATTCTCTTGCATTAATTGAAATTTATTCATTTTTAAAATACTTTGATTTTTTTGTTTTCAGCAAGTTCCAGTACACCACAGNATATTTTCATAAAGTTCCAGTACTCCGCACTTTGCTGAAGAGAATGAAATATAAACTCTCAAAGAACCTCCTTTTATAAAAAACAAAATTCTAAATGGCCCTAGACAAAAGAGCTCTTCTTGCTTTTTAAACCTTAGTCTTCCTATTTTTAAGAGGAACTTTAATTCTGTAACTGCAAAGTGTGTCTCTCAGTATATATTTGCAGATATGTAGAAAGAAACACTTCTAAGGAGTGAACTATTACAGCTGCTCTCACTCATAGGAACTCTGAAAACAGATTCGCATGAGAATGATAAGAAATGCAGAGTCATGGAAAACCTAAATAGAATCTTGTGTCACAGACTGACAAGCCCAGGCATGATTTCTAGGCCAAAGGAAAGAAGTTGAGAAGAGAGTGTAGCAGCTGAGAACCTGCTTGTGTGCTGCAGCCCCAGATTCAGAAAATTGCCATCTGTCTGCTTTAGTCATCTATATAAACTAAAGTGACACAGAAATATATATTCTCAGACCTTTATCTTAGATCTGTCACAGGCATTTGTGTATCCACTGCCGATTAACACCATCTATCGTAAGGTATTACATGTTGTGAAAGTTTAATAGGTCTAACTGCGTTTGCAGCTCTAGCACAGAGACTTTCTGGTTAAGACCTTAATGGTGTCTTAAATGGAATTTAATGTTTCAGTCACTTGCTGAAATACCATGGCATGTGCTGTAAAAGTTTATTTGATCATTACAGTGATTGCTTCTGGCCTTAGAAATCTGGTCATTTATAAGCCATTATATCGGGATATCTGTAGGTTAGCACGAGACTTGGGAGGCCTAAGCCCAAATACCTGTGAACATCATTACAGGCTATGTAGGCAATGGCGCATTGGCATTTCTACTTGGGATGTTACTTAAAATACCATAATTTTGCTACTGGGATGGACCTGGGGCCTTATTTGACCTTTGAAACTTGTGACCTCTTGCAGGTTAAGGATGCCTCTGAATATAGATGAGTTACTATTAAAAATGTCTCCAAGTGGTCAGTGGAGAAGTAATTTGAATCAAGTTTGATTTCATTTAATGCTGCTGTCGTTTTGCACACACAGTGTTCCTGGGTACTGCTCAAAGGGCCCTGGCTGAAATCTGCTGGGTTAAATTCAGCCCCAGAAGGTGTGGAGCTCAGCATGAGGACAAGAAACAGAGAAGCAGAGTTGGAGGGAGGGAGAGAGGCATCACGCCTGTGCTTAAGGGAGGTGCTAGAGCCCACTCTGGCACTGAGCACGGTGAGGGCTGTGAGTCACATATATAGACTGAGGTGGGAGAAGTGAGACATAGCACCAGATGGGCAGCTGTGGGAGCCACAGTGGGTGGGAAGGGACACTGGGTGCTGGTTTAGTCTGAGGAAATGATTTTTATGTAGACTGGAGAAGTGCTTTTCATGTGAGGTATTCACAGTGATTTGGATTCCTCTGTACAATGATTCTTCTGTAATATGGCAACAAGAATGTTCAGGATGAACATATTAAACTGTTACACAATGTGATATACATATATAATATAAAAACATACTTTGCTATTTGTTATGTATTTTTATATAGAAATATATTTGTTAAGCAATACTAATCTTTTCCATAAGATGAATACACAATATTGTAGTGCATTTAAAAAGCAATTTCTTTGTTCAGTGTAATAAACAAAAAACCAAATCTCAAATAGTGAAATGCAAATTTTACCTGGTAAACAAGTTATGAGTTAGTCAGAACAAAACTATGACACTGCATTTCCTTGCTTGGCTATAGCAACTGAAAGAAGGTTGCTGATTATCAGATAAGATTAATTGTTGCAGCCATCATATATCAGAACATTTTCCAAGATGATTTTTATATCTATTTTGATATGCACAGGTAATCTACTACAACTGGCAGGAATAAGTTAACAAACTCACTACTAAATTTAAACACAAGTGCCTGTTCTTGAATGATTTTGTTATATAATTTTTTTACAGGACCAAAACCCACTATCTGATTATTTATGACTTTGAATGAATGTTACATGGACTGAGACANCACACACATATATATATATGTACATATGTATATATGTGGATTTATATATTCTATTTAACATGAATATTATTAAGAATTAAGCATTTCCATTAATTCCTTCTATTTGTTTCTAGACTTGTAGATACAGTATTTCATGCAAGGTAGAGCTGAAAGCGCCAATTCTTTGTGATAGAAAGCCAATACCTTTGACAGAGGAGATAGATGAAAACAAATCATATCCATGTGTTCAACAGCACTTTTCATCTCAGAATAGGAGGTGTTTTTTAAGACCTTTAAACATGTATGACTTCTTGTAAAGCAAAAATTATGATGGACCAAAGACCCAATAGTTCCTTCTATTTTCTCTTGTTTTCTTGGCTGCCTTTTCCTATGAGCTCAGTTGTGATGGAAAATTACATTTTTCCATCTGTTTTGGCTGATATTTCAAATTTCAGGTCAAAAGCTATGAGTGAGGAAGAGACAGATCCAATTACAAGCTTTTATTTCCACTAAAAGCCAGGCTGAGTCACCCAATTGCTGAGCCATCACGGCATCTGTGTTTACCAGTGTTCTCACCAGTAAAGGCAGTGGTGTGCCCAGTGCCTGCTGCTGCTGGTTTCCCACAATGTGCTGGCTTAGGTACCATCTCTTCCCTGGGTCAGCTTGGAAGTTCCCACCCTTCAAGGACCTCAGGCTGCCTTGATCTAGGCATGTTCTGCACCGGCAGGGGCAGGAGCCATGACCATTTGCCAGTCAAGAATAGCCAGAAGAGGTTGCATTAAGAGTGATTCTATGGACATGTGGCACCAGTAGCTGTGGCTAGAATATAGAGGCAGGGCTGGGAGTGCGACCTGAACCCAGAAAAGCCCTTCTCCCTCTGTGCTGTGGAGTCACTTGCTTTTGAGGTTTGCATTCACTGTAATACAGAACGCCAGCTCTGACAGGAGGAACAGAGAGGAGGCACAAATAGACCACAGGTGAGTGGCTCACTTAGTGATAGGGAAAATATGCACGTTGGAAGCCAGTCCACTAGAGGAAGGCATTGGATGAGTTTCTATTTTCTGCCTGCTGTAGTTGCTTAATGTTCTATCAGTCTCATTGCTTTGTCCCTTGGCTCTGTCGAATCTATAAAAATAGTAGATGATTTCCCTGGACTCAAATCAAGGAAGGCACTGATGATGTTTAACCTGAGGCCAGAGGTTCATAGAAGGGCCTCAGGTCTTTGGTATTTCCCATTGCCTAATTGAGGTGCAGCCCTGCTCAGGGTTGCAGATTCACAGAAGGCAGCTGACTCTTTGCGTAGTGGGTAGTGTAGGCAAAGCACTCCAGCTGGTTTGAAAAATCCCATCTAGGAGCTGAGGAACTGGCATGGCCATGCCTCAGTCCTTTTATGGGTCTGATCTCAAGTAACCTGACAAAGGTCACATAAGGAAGCAGGTAGCTTGCTGAATCACAGTTTTGCACCTGAAAATCACTTCCAGCTGCTGCTGTTAAAAAACCTGAATCCTTCACAAAGGAATTGCACTGGTACCATTGCACCCTCGTTATTTTGTTCAGAATTAAATTGCTGTTTGCATACTGAAATTAATGGTCAGCTCTATGTGAAGTTCCAGTTTCATTACTCTTCTCTAAGTGGGATACAGTTTGCTTAATGTCCCATACCACAAACCTTCTCTGCTAGGGCTCAGGTAGATAACTTTGCATTAAAGGGAAGTGAACAAAGAATCAATGTGTTTCCTGTAAAAACACTTTAAAATTATTAAAACTGTTACTGAAATAACATATGGTGACTGTAGAAAGCTCCTTGATGCCTGAAGCCCTTTCTACTTGCACACTGCATAATATCTTAATCCTGGATAGCCCTTGATCTAAAAGAAAAGGGTCTATGGATATCTTTCATCTGATTGCTGTAGCAGAGAGAAGCTGTGTGCAAACTCTGTGCTGTCAGGTTATCTTTAGTGAAAAGTGCTTAAGTACCTCTGCATAGCTTGTTTTGACTCATCCTAAGATGAATCAGCACCTCACAGCATAGGATGCTATTCAGACATGAGACCACACATCTTTGCAGCTGCAATCTCCATTGATTCAAATAAAAGTCTAGAGTTCTTTTTTCTTCTGTGAAATATCAAGAAAACACCAATACAGAACCATTCCTGCCTAAAATTCGCAGGAAAAAATTTGTTGTTCCATAAAACTCTCAGTAGTTTAACTTAAAGAGGGATGCATTCTGTGCTGTAAATATTCAGAACTGCTCTCTAGTGATTACTTGTTTTTATTTCGTTGTGCAGAGGGTTCAGCAGTGCTAGTTTCCTCCATGGACCTGCCACCTTAAAGTTTAACTATTGAACTGGCAGTGAAATAGAATGCCAGGTATCCTCTTACAGATGAATAGTTTTCCTTCCTGATTTCCTGTCTAAAAACAGGACAATTGCTTCCCTCAGTAATTTAAAAATTGCTCTTGAGACTAAACATGGAAAATAAAAGTTTGAAATATAGGCTCTTACCTAGAAATTACTATCATAAATGTTATGACAGAGGTCTCAATATGGCCCTAGTGATGTGCTACCCAGGGAATTCTGTAAGACTGTTTACAGTTAGTGATAAAATCTATTCATGAAATACCCTCCAATGGAGAAACAAAATCAACAGGTGGACAGGCATGACAGAAAAAACAAAGTCCCATATTTGTTNAGTGGGATACAGTTTGCTTAATGTCCCATACCACAAACCTTCTCTGCTAGGGCTCAGGTAGATAACTTTGCATTAAAGGGAAGTGAACAAAGAATCAATGTGTTTCCTGTAAAAACACTTTAAAATTATTAAAACTGTTACTGAAATAACATATGGTGACTGTAGAAAGCTCCTTGATGCCTGAAGCCCTTTCTACTTGCACACTGCATAATATCTTAATCCTGGATAGCCCTTGATCTAAAAGAAAAGGGTCTATGGATATCTTTCATCTGATTGCTGTAGCAGAGAGAAGCTGTGTGCAAACTCTGTGCTGTCAGGTTATCTTTAGTGAAAAGTGCTTAAGTACCTCTGCATAGCTTGTTTTGACTCATCCTAAGATGAATCAGCACCTCACAGCATAGGATGCTATTCAGACATGAGACCACACATCTTTGCAGCTGCAATCTCCATTGATTCAAATAAAAGTCTAGAGTTCTTTTTTCTTCTGTGAAATATCAAGAAAACACCAATACAGAACCATTCCTGCCTAAAATTCGCAGGAAAAAATTTGTTGTTCCATAAAACTCTCAGTAGTTTAACTTAAAGAGGGATGCATTCTGTGCTGTAAATATTCAGAACTGCTCTCTAGTGATTACTTGTTTTTATTTCGTTGTGCAGAGGGTTCAGCAGTGCTAGTTTCCTCCATGGACCTGCCACCTTAAAGTTTAACTATTGAACTGGCAGTGAAATAGAATGCCAGGTATCCTCTTACAGATGAATAGTTTTCCTTCCTGATTTCCTGTCTAAAAACAGGACAATTGCTTCCCTCAGTAATTTAAAAATTGCTCTTGAGACTAAACATGGAAAATAAAAGTTTGAAATATAGGCTCTTACCTAGAAATTACTATCATAAATGTTATGACAGAGGTCTCAATATGGCCCTAGTGATGTGCTACCCAGGGAATTCTGTAAGACTGTTTACAGTTAGTGATAAAATCTATTCATGAAATACCCTCCAATGGAGAAACAAAATCAACAGATGGACAGGCATGACAGAAAAAACAAAGTCCCATATTTGTTAAATTTTTAGCACAGTTGTCCTGGCAAAGACTGCCATAAACACTCCTAACTCATTTAATTTCTCTGCCCTGTACTCTTTGATCTGATATGATTGTTCCTAGATTATAAAGCCAGAGGGACCATTAGATCATCTGGTTTGACCTCACGTGTGTTGCAGGCCATTAAAATTGTATTCATTACCCCTGTATTGATTCTAAGGACTTCTGCTTGGCTAAAGCTTGTGTTCCAGAGAAGCATGTGGTATTGATCTGAAGACAACAAAAGACTGTGAATCCATCATTTCCACTATTATTAGTTTAAATATTATCCCATTGGCCCTATTAATTTTTTTCCCCATATTTCTAATTGGATTTTGTCTGACGTTTCAAGCCATTAGTTCCTGTTATGCTTTCCTACCTTAAACTGCAAGGCCTTTCAAGTATTGCTTTTTCCTGTGGCAATAATAGGCAGGTCACCTCTTGTTCATTTTAACAGACTTCACTCCTCACTAAAAGCTACTTTTTTTTTTTATGGAGCGGATCATCTTGAGTGCCATCATACAGCACGTACAGGACAACGAGGGGGTCAGGCCCAGCCAGCATGGTTGAATGAAAGGCAGGTCCTGTTTAACCAACCTGATCTCATTCTTTGACAAATTTACCCTCATAGTGGATGAGAGGAAGGTTGGTGATGTTGTCTACCTGGACTTTAGTGAAGCATCTGACACCATTTCCCTCAGCATTCTCATGGAGAATAGGGCTTCCCATGGCTTGGGGAAAAATCTCTGCTGCCAGTATGACTGAAGAAGCTCTTAGACATTGATAAGAAATTGATAAGATCGAAACTTGAAGTTAAAGAGCACATTAGGCAGATTTCAGCCTCTAAAGTAGAAAGTTGTTACCAGGACAGCATCTTGTGATCGCCAAACATCCACTGCAGCCACCAAACTTCAGAATTCAGCTCTTCTGGAGAAGAAAACATGGGGTTTTCATCTGAGCCACTCCTGCTGCTAGAGAAGATACTAGGCTGCAGCCAGGGCTGGAACTGGGCTACCTAAACCATCACCATCAGCTGCTGTTACTGTCAATAGCTAGCTCTAAACTTGATACAAACGTTTGCATGGCCAGTACAGCAGAATGCGTTCACTCTGTGGGGTGGGAGTGATTATGCACCATTTAGGCATTTGGGGCTGTCAGTGCCAAATTATAGGTCCCTGACTCTTAGAGTGGAGTCTGAAACCCAATGCTAGTCACATTCAGCATTTGCAGAGGTAGATGCCATACTGAAATGTAAACCCACATCCACAGTGGAAACCCTTTTCACCCAGACAGCAGGAGATAAGAAGGACAAGACAGCCCTGAAGCATAGCTTTACTCAAGTCTCTGTTCTGTGTGACAGAGCCTGGTGCAGCAGTCTTTGGAGCACCTGAACTTTGGGGTGAAGACTTGAACTCAAAGTGTACATTGCACAGATGCTCTGGTGACTGCGTGTCACATTATCTGGAGATTTTGGGTTCAGAAGTGTACTGTCTGGATGTTGAACCTGAGCTGGTGTCACCTGACCCTGCAGTCATGCTAATAAGCCCTCAGACTAATAAACCCTCCTCACTTCCATCAATGTTTAGAACTCCTATTACTTAGGTCACTTCACTTTTTTCCATGCCTCTACTCTTCCCGTTTACCCTAAGGCCATTAGCCAGTTTGCTTGGAGCTGCCCTAGCTCTATTGTGTTATATGCAGTGATACCTCTGCTGTTTTTCAATATTTTATTTCTTAGAGTTCTGAGCAAAGAGAGCTCCATGGTTCTTCAGGGGACTAATTGCAATCTGGCAGAGCAACCGTGTTTACTAGCTGAACTACTTCCACATCAAAGCATTGTTTCCAGGCTGTAGAGTGGAGCAATAAAGATGTACTCATGCAGGGCTGTCCCTGGGGTAAAAAACTAGCACTAAGCTGCTTCTGCACAGAGCCATATGATGTGTCTCCAGCTGTGGTGAGGTCAGTCTGGAAGCCAGCTAAATTGCCAATAACAAACAGAGCAGAGCTGACTATATAGCTGAAATCCTGTGTTTTTAAAAATCATGACACTTGAAGAAAGCAATGGTCCAGCATTACATTTGATAGATGGTAGGGGCTTGTTTGACCTGCAAAGGATTAAAGACATTTAGCACCTTCCAGAAGCAGACCCTAAATCTCTTGGTATTTGTAAGGATTTAGTATTATACTTACAATGAACTTCAAGGAAAATAAAAGTCTTATGGTTGGCACATGAAAGCTGTGATTTATCAAAATTTCTTCCCCAATATGAAAGGAAGCTCTTGGAGGTGAAAGAGATCGAAATACCTATTTGCAATGATCTTGTCAAGGCTAGAGAAGAGGATAGCATTGCCATCTTATATGTTTTGTGGGATATATTACAAAAGGTGTCCTAGAGAGTTCTCTAAATACATTTTCATTTCTCCAATGTTTGTAAGCCCAGAATAATATTTTCCCCTTTCTTTGATGTATGAATATAGCTATTTTGGCAGGAGTAGCCAATGCCATAAAATTAACAACAGAGCCCCAGCCCAATAGGGTTTAAAATGCCAATAGAGAATGGAGCTATGTGTCTTTGCTAAAAATCAAGTACCATTTAGCTGATGCTCAAGACTTGCCCTATAAGCCCCACAAATAAACTGGGGAACTGCTAGGAATTTGGTGTATTTTAGGACCTGACTTACTACAACATTTTATCAGTAGTAGTGTAAGGGATTGGATAGGAATGTAGTTTACAAGCTCAGAAAGCCCATCTACCTTCTAGACAGTTGCTCTTTTTGTTTCCCTTTTTAAATTTCTTGCTTCAGTATACTATAGAGAAAACCACAGGAAAATACCCTCTCTCATCAACCAGTAGAATTTCCAAGTGAACTGTTCTCTATTTTTTTTAACTTAACAATCATGTGCTTAAGCTTGATATAGTTCATACAAAACAAATGGGAATAAGATATTCTGCTGTAGACTTTGGAGTGTGTTTTGAGCAGTTTACTAGAAAGATTGTCAAACTCAGTTATTTATTTTCTTTCAGAAAAATAAAAACAATACCTCTTTTTGAACCAGAGATAACATTACCTTCTCTCAAATATCACTCTGCCATATGCCCTGTGGGGGGGATGACAGTAAGAAACCAGAGGAAAGACAGAGAAGGAAATCACTTAGATAGGGTCTGGCCAGGCCTATTGGCTGGAATTAGCTTGTGTAAACACACTTAGTGCCCATTTTATTGAGGACTCCTGTGTTCATACAGTCTGTCTGTCACAGGAAGAATACCAGGTTCAGGGAGGTTGCCTTGAGTGAAATTGTACAACATCTATGTTGCTCAGTAATTACAGTTAGTGCTGGTGAGAATAGGGAAACACAGGGAGGACCATGTCAGACCAAGCCAGAAGTCTGCCCTGAGCAGCCCTGTGTCTCACAACTAGCAGGATCAACCATTTAAGGGAAGTACACTGAATCAGAATATACAGAAAGTGATCTTTTCCCTGATCATTCTTCCCAGGTCCAGTCCTTCCAGAAATTTCCTGAGAAAGCCCTTGCATCTGGGCAGTCACATTGAGCAGCTGACTCTGAACTTCACCTGCACAAAGTTGCTTTTGAGCTCAGCTGCACTCTG
>VZTZ01009934.1:0-27472 GCA_013400955.1 Drymodes brunneopygia | reverse complement strand
AAAAAGGAAAAGGACTTCGGTAGTATTTGCCTCAGCTGCAGGTGATATTCAGGTTCTCAAAAGCAGAGCAAATAGAGGAGTTCCATCTCCACCTCTTCAGACAGTGTTTTTTAACCAGTAAGTGCCTCTGGGATCACTTACTATTTGGCGTCCTTGCTAAATAAGGCAAATTTATAATAATTTTAAAAAAAAGAAAAAGGCTATCCTCAGACCTGCAGACTCTGTTTGTGCTACTGGTTAAGTGACTATATTGTATCCTAGTTTATAAAGATTTTTTGGCTTTTTATAATGGCAGGAATTTTTTTTGAAATATCTTTCTTTGTGAGAGCAAAGTGAAGATGTCAAACTANATCTGCAGTAGTGCATAAAAACTGGTGCAGATATAAAAGTCAGATCCAGGATGGTGTGGAGGTTGATTCACCATTTCTTCCCTTTGGGGCAACAGGTTGCCTTGAATATTGTGTGTGAGTGTTCGGAAAAGCACTGCATGTTGTGGTTGTGGCTGTGGCTTGTTTTTGTTCCACAGCAAGCACTGCATAGGAAGCCACGAGTACATCCACAACTGCCGCAAGTGGGACACGGACATCAAACTGCAGCTGCTGACCCACAGCGGCATCTGCAGCGACCTGGCACGGACAGTGAGTACCCCCCAGTCTGCAGGAGAGTGCTGCCTCCAAGGTGTGACCTTCCTGTGTGACTGACAAATTAGCATGTCTGCCTGGTGTTGGAAATGCTATCCTCTCGTCCTGAGAGGAAGTGAAATACATAACTGAATTTTCACAAGGCAAATTATGTAAATATGGATAATGCCTCTTACTGGAAACAAGTGTTATATCTGGAAAAAGTATGCAAGCAGTTGGACTGAACTTAGGCTTGAAAGAGAAGCAACAAATTTCAGAGTTAAATAAAAGTTGAGAACGGTTTGAGTTTAATTAAGGATGTATCAGACCATCAAAGAGGAAGGGAGGAGTATTTGGTATCTGCATAGTTGATGGCTGTTTCTTCCCTCTATTCCCAGTGTACACATTTCACAGGCTACTCAGTAGTTATTTCTTTTCCCCTTTGAAGAGATCACTTTATATCTTTTCCCTTCAAACCCCCAGGTGTTAGTAATTAATCTTCTAAAACAGTATGCTTATTATAGAAAGGTGAGAACTGGACTCAGTACTGAATATTTTATTGCAGGAAGATGATGACAGGACACCTGTGCATCTAACCAAACACCTCTACAAAGTGGAAAAGCCTTTCAGAGAACCTATCATAAGGTAATGCTTTGTGGTTATTTTAGTAATCAAGTGCTAATCACTGCTGAATTCCTGACCAAGGCTGTGTTCTGTTCTGTTCTTGTATTTGTGTTCAATAACTGTTATTTCTTGCAGGTCTTCCATTGAAGAGCTTCTTGAGGTGTATCACAAGCAAGTTAACATAGCCCTTAAGAATGAGGTAAGGTCATTGTAGATTATTGCTGAACCAAAAGTAGCATGACAAGGTTCACTCAAAAGGTAGCTGGGGAAAAAAGACTTACAGGTTTTCTCAGGAAAACTGAGATCTGAACAAGCTGTCAAATGTGAAACTATAATCATGGTTATTTTGATTTCTGTTCTTCCTTTCTTCCTGGCTTTTCTTGCAAACCAGTTATTACCTGATCATCACAACTAGAAATGTATCTTCCAAGTCCTGGGGTGCAAAATAACCTTTTCCTCAAACATGCTAGAGGAGGTTAATTCAGGAGAATAGGGAAGAGGTCTGAATCCTGACTGAGGTCATTGTTGACAGCCATGAAGCATGTATTTACTAACAGATAAAAATCTACATAATAGAGAGCAGGAATAGTTGAGTACAATGGGAGTTAGAACTGAAGCATGTTTGGAACATGCAAGTAAGTTCTATACAAAACATAATAATGTCTTATTCTGCATTATTCAATTTATTTAAAATACCCTGTCAAAAAATTGTTTGTTTCAGTGTATGACAGGTAGCTTAAAGCAGCTTAGATGTTGAATAGTTTGGAGTAATATCCCATCTGCAAAAGCTTATGGGTATCATCTGCTTTGCTCATTTCTCAAAGGAGAAGCTGCTTTTAACTCCTGATAGTAATGTAACTTGGAGTCTTAAATGCTTAAACATTAGATAACTGTGTTTCTTAGCCAGTTTCTGTAAGAACAGTCTTGAAATTAATTACTTAATTGCAATACTTTTCATTTCCACTATGTTTGTTTGCCTCCCCAGGAATGCAGGTCTGAACAAGCTGCTGTCTGCTATTTCCATACTCCCTTAATATTATTTAATTCCCTTGGTGGTGATTCACCACGTTCTCAAGGGCAGTTTTGAACACAATCTCTTTGTAGAGGAGCGAGCTGTGCCTGCTCCCTGACATGGTGGTGGTTTTGTTGCTTTGCTCTTGCAGCTGCTTCAGCTGCTTTGTTTAGCTGTGATTTCACAGGCTGAGATGAGGAATGCAAAACATCTCCATTCAGACTTGTGTTCTACTCTTTGTAGTCTTTTTGAGGTTGGGAGGTGGCGTTTGTAGGTGGTGATGATTAGGTCCAAATAGCAGCAGTTCTGCATTTGGATTTTTTTACTTCATGAAGTGAATTCCTGTACATATTCAGTAGCTGAAGCTTGCTCTAATCCAAGTGAAGAAGGGTAATCCATAAATAAATCATATGTAGGCTTTGATTTCACATTGTTGAAGTTATCAATTGCCTTTTTATTGAGTTTTGAGAGCCTGTGAGGAAAATAGCCATGGAAATTTTTCTTTCCATGTCACAAAGAAGCTGTTACCTTCAAATTGTTAGCTTTGGAAGTATGGCTTAAATATTTACAGTGTCTTCTGACTTCTGTGGTTATTTTCTTACCAGAACAGTTAACTGTTGCCAGGTAACTCCCAATTTAAAAACTTTCTGATTCAAATGGCTTCTTTGCTATCCATTTGTAGGAAAGCCATGAGAATGTGTCTGGGAGAGAGTGGTGGTTGGGAATCAATGTACATCTTAATAAGAGAGTATTGCAATAATTATTCCTCTTATTTACTTGTAAGTGCTCCTAAGTTATTAAGACAGAAACATATACATTAAACCTTTAAAAAGTAAACCATTATTTTTAAGCAAATACTTTCATTTTCTACATGTGTTCTTTAAAATCGGATGAAGACTTTCCTTACATTAAAAAACAAACCCCAAGAAACCTAGGATAATTCAGATTTCACTCAAGTGGCTTTTCTTCTGTTGGAGGAGTAGAAGGAAGAGAATATTAGGAGCAGCTCAGCTTTGTCTTAAGTAGCCTACGAAAGTATATTAAAGTGAAGTGAAAAAAAATTACTTCCATCATGGAAGCAGTACTGTAGTGTAAGTAGTAGAAGTGTCAGTGTAATTTAATCCTGTATCTCTGAGGGCTGAAATTGAAACACTGCTTCTTTAGCATTGCTTCCTCACACCAATTGAATTTTCTTCTCTGAACTGCACTTGCTTTTTAGGCCATGAGGGAATTTGAGCTTAGTATCTCATTAGAAAATAATTGTTTGCCAACAGTTTAATAGAAAAAAGGTTGGGAACCTCCTAATGTTTCCTGGCACCCCATTCTAGGATCTGTACTGCTGTGTTTTTGGCATTCATAAGGAAGTTCTCAATATTGAGGTTTTTCTTTAATCCAATCGTTACACCACAGTTTAATGTAATGGAGATATGCATCTCATAGTGACATTTTCTTGGCAATTCATTGAAAAACATTAAAGCAATATTGGCTTTCACAATTGTGATCAGATCAATCTGTTCTCTCATACATTCCTTATTAGAACCAGCATAAAGCAGTAGATCATGTAATTAAGACTGTCAGAAAAATCTGTTCTACATTGGATTATGTAGAGACTCCTGCAATAACGGAATCCGTGAAGAAGCTCAGGAGGGCTGTTAATCTCCCAAGGACTAAAAATGCTGAGGTAAACTCTCCCTATAAATTGTATTTTGGGGTGTACTTTTTACCTGATAAATATCAGCAACAGTTCTGTCAGGGTTATGTTGGAATTTTTTGTTGAGTTTTATTCACTTATTTTACTTGACATCTTCCATTTATTTTTACATCTCTCTGTTCTTAATGCATTAATCACTTGCTTTGGGAATATTTTCCTTTTCTAAATAGTGACTGCTTAAAAGCTAGTTTTAAAATACTGTTTTCTGGTTCTGTAACTAGAAACTTGTGTCACAGCAGATGCCACTAAACCTGACTGAGGGGAACTGGCAGGAGCTTGTGCTAAAATTAATGTAGTTATGCTTTAAAGGAGGAATTGACATCATGTGTTTTCCCAGTAGTGTTTGTGACTAGCAGTAGCATCTTGAAACTCTTAACTGTTCATGCTCCTGCATTCCTGAGCGTAAAGACAATGCCAAAATCTCTCAAATAGCACAGAATCTGATGATGCAACTACCTAATAATGAATGGTTTACTTGAGCAGGATGGTCTCAAGTCATGTTGTGAAAAACAGTCATTAAGTGGAGAAGTGTGCAAATAAAAAAGCTAAATAATCTTATAATGCTATTTCTGTTGTCCTGCTGCCTTACAAGAGTGGCAATTCATGTGGTGCTCTATTTGCTTTTGGCTTCTTCGGTTCAGTGATGTGTTTGTAATACTGAGCAGAGGACAAATAAATACAGTTGTCACAAGAACTAAAATTATTGCAGGGAAGTGCAGAAGATATTGAGAAAACATAGTGAAATACAGCATATAAATATTTTTGTCAATGTTTGCTTTTTCGTAGGAGAAAGCTGTAGAAGTAATTAGATTGTACTGTACAAATAGCTCCCCAAAATAACATTGCTCCAGTAGAATTTGAAAAAGGTGGGATTTTATCAATAAAACCCTGCAATTATTTTATGATGGACATTGACTTACACAGTAACGTGTGTTAAAGCATGTAGGATTGCTTTCAGAAACAAAATTGCTATAAATATTGGAGACTGTTGCATCTAAATCTTTTGTAAGATATTGTTTGATATTCTTTTTTTTTTAAGTAATTCTTTGTGGTTGGAAGAAGTGACCACATTTTATATAAAAATGTGAAATTTTTTGATATTTCAAACTTTGGGTTGAAGATGCTCAATTAGTACACTAAAAGTGTAAGGAGAGCTTTCATTCTTCTGCAGCAGTTGTGGCAAACTTCTTAGGAAATCACTGGGGTTTGATTTTAAACCACAAATTTATTTTTCATTAAAAATTTTAGTTTTATCAGGATTTGAATTTGGCATGAAACCCTTCCTGATTAGAAGGGAGTGGATTCCCATGATTTTTTTGTCACCTCTTGGTTTCAGCAGTGTCTTTGTTGAGACTAGACATTCCTGTGATGTTGCATTGTGTTTAGACTTCTATTTTAGCAGACCAAGAAGCAAAGATAGCACAAAGTAATAGTCCTTACTGTTTATTTTCTCAGGTGTTTAATATTTCTTTTATTCAGTAAATTTATAACTCTGCCAGCAAAAAATACCTTACCAAATGCCACAAACAAAACAAAAAGCTGTTTAAAACTGTTCAGATTTAAATTACTGGTTAATAAGCTAATGACTAAGCCCTGAGCAAGTTTTATCTTTACCCAGAGAAATCAGATTATCCTGAGCAATATTCCAATGCACTGTGTCTTTCAGGAGTTCATAAAGAGTGTCCAAACAGTTGGCCTGACAAAAAATGAGCTCTTGGACTTGGTGAATAGTTGCTGCATCATATGGAAATTGTGATGCTGTCAGTTAGCTCTTGAGGAGCTTTGAATCAAAAGATGTTTTACCTAAACTTAAATATGGGCCTAGTTCAGATACTTCATAATTTCTGTATAATAGCTGTGTAAAATTAATATGGATTTTCAGTATTAAAATTTCCTCTGACTTTATTGTGTAGGTATCATTAAAATGTGGTGATGACAATAGCAAGAGCTCCTCTGGTGAGTAAAGTTCTTCAATTTTTATTTAAAAACTGCTTTCAGGTGGCAAGTTTAGGAAGAAAGGCATTAAAAATAAATTATCATTTAGGTTCACTGCAGCCTCAAAACCCTCTGAAAGTGAGTATAGACCAGTTAACAAGAGCAGTTGAGGCCCTTCTGCAACTCCACAAGAATTCCTGTAGCAGTTCAGCAGCAGTTTCCCCAGAAGAGAGTAAGAGTACCAAGGAGGCTTGGACTGCCACAGAACATCTCCAATTCACAATATTTGCTGCTCATGGAATTTCTTCTGGTTGGGTGTCAAAGTAAGTGATTTATTTATAGTAAAATTCTCCTTTTGTGGACTTTTAAGATGTATATTAATGGGTTTTTTATGTTTAACTTTTTTTCCTTGTCCAGCTATGAAAAATACTACTTGATTTGTTCTCTGACCCATAATGGAAAAGATCTGTTCAAACCTGTTCAATCCAAGAAGGTTGGCACATACAAGAATTTCTTCTACTTGATTAAATGGGATGAACTGTAAGTGATTTTAGTTAAAACTCAATGAAATAGTTTGTTTTGGCTAGCTGCTGAATAGTCTTTCAAGCAACTCTTGGTTCAGATTCCATTTGAAGCATCCAAATAACAGTGCATGCGACTTACTGATCAAAATCAGAAATATTTTTCCAAATGAGTATTTCAAATCTCATTTTAAGAGGCGGAATGGCAATGCTGGACAAGTGCCCTGTGCTAATGTGTTTGTAGGATACAATTACAGGGAGTTGGGAAGGCCATAACATTCCTTGCAATGGGAATGGCTTGTGCTGCTTTAAGAGGGATTAAAGAATAAAGCTTGCTTACGTGTACTGCTCAATTTATATAAGTGGAGAGGAAAAGCAACTCACTTCTACTAACATAAATGTTGAATCAGTTTTTGTTCCAAATACAGAGAGTAGAAAGGAAGACAGAAGAGCATGCAGAGAAGAGATAGGGAGATAATGGCAGGAGGTATTTGATAACTGAAAGGGGAGCATATTTCATTATCTCTGCCCAGCTTAATCTCTGCCACTTGAGTTATCAGGCAGCCTGTCAGAGCTGAAGCATCATGTGAGCTCCATGGTGCCCCATATCTGCTCTCCTGAGTGTTTTTAAAGGTCAGAGGGAGACTCTGAGGAACACCCTGAAAGTTTGTGATGAACAAATTATTTCAGACCTGTAATGAGAGTTTCTAGGACACCTGCCTTCAGAGAGTACTCAAACTACTTTTTTTTTTCTGGTGATGCATGGGATTAATTTTCAGATCTTTTGCTGGCAAGTACTAGTGTATTACAGTGAAAAGTCTGCTAGACTGCTTAAAAACTGCTGACCATAGTAGTGCTTTATAGTGAATTACCATATTTACAGAGAAATCAAACTAAAAGAACATTTTTAGGCAGTAAAAACAGTGTAAACAAAAATGGAAGCTTGAATAGCTCAGTGAGATGTATACTCCTCAGCTGCTTTCTTTATAGGTTTTGTACCATGAGAATTTAACTTTCAGTAGTTCTTTATAGATTCTTTCATTTGGATGTGAAACTATTGTCAGCTGACCCTTTCAGTCTGAAAAATTAGGAGGTGGCTAACGTGGAATTGTGTGTGTCCTTCCTAGTGAGTGGAGTGGGAAAACTGGTTGTTGCTGGACAGGTCAGTTCTGTGCAAGGAATGGGATTTAATAGGCAGAGATTAAAAAGGGATTACCATAATCTGACTGCAGTGCAGAAGTGTAATTCAGCAGGTTTTACAAACTACTGGTGTGGGAGATGAAGTGGAGTGAAATATGATTGCATGGATATTTAACACTTGTTCTCCAATGTTAATTGACTTTTTGAAAGCAAGAGGCATAAATGGATTATATAGATAAGCCTGTAACTTACTAACTGCTGCCTTTTTTCTAATTGACTTATTTTTAATACCTTTATTTTATAGAATAATTTTCCCCATCCAGATTTCACAGTTGCCTTTGGAATCAGTCTTATGTCTGACTTTGTTTGGAATCCTAAATCAAAGTAGTGGGAGTTCCCCTGACTCAAATAAGCAGAGAAAGGGCCCAGAAATTTTGGGTCAGGTTTCTCTACCTCTTTTTGATTTTAGGCGGTAAGTATCTAAAACATGGGTAAGATTATCAGTGTGATATTCTCTGTGTAAAGCTTCCTCCACACCCATAACTGTAGAAATTGCCTCTCTGATATTGAATATAGTAGGCCATGATAAAGGTAAGAATTGTCAATTATAATGATACAAAAAAAAATACATTTCATTAAATAGAGGACAAAACATGATCCTGTGTTGTAGGATTTCCATCTAACTGGCTGAAAAAACTGCTGGAGGAAGTTGAGTATTGTTTGGATGAGTATATCCCAGAATATTCTAAAATTATTCCTTTTGATTCAGAGCTGGATTTATTTTTAAAAATTAAAATAAAAGAATAATTAACAAGTGTGTTAAACTTGTGGTATATTTCTGGTTTGAACTGGCTTTTCTTCAAATACAGTTGCTGGATGCTGTTAATAAGCTGCTCACTAAGAATGAAAAGCCTTCTGTAACTTTCCTAAGCTGAATGTTTCTGGATTGGTTCAAGTTGCTTTGTGCTTCCAACTTTGATTAGGAAGTGCATTTCAAAATGCTTATCACTTGGGCAGCTCCTCAGTGAGACATTAACCAGTGGGCTTGAACCATGGGTGCCCAAATTAGACCTCGTGTTGCAGATGCAATCACACCATTGCAAAACAGCTTCTGCAGTTATACTTAAGGTTTCCTATTTATCTGTGCTGTTCACTTCTAGCTCTTACTGGAAGCATTAAATTGTCAAGCAAGGCTGCAGAAAGGCAGCCAAGCCTTTTCTGGATAGTTACTGCTGCTGTGTGTTGCTTGAGGCTTTTTCGTGTGCTTTGCATCCTCTGGTTCTGGATTAGACTTCACTTCTTCTGCTTTCTCTTTTGTCTGGTGATGATTCCAACAGCTTGAGGGTGTCACAGAGTTTAGGATTTCCTGCACTGCAAAGATGGCCTGCAGCTGCTTTCAGTCTCCACCAAAGCTTGGATTTCTTTTCATAAATGATGTTGATTTCCACCTCCTGTTTGAATGTTGCATTTCAGTCTCCGGTCTAAATACCACATTTCACAGTGTTTGAAAACACGGTTTTTGATTTAGATTGCAAATTTATCTTGTCTTCATGGTGTTCTCATAGGAGTTAGTTTGGGGAGAAAACAGTACTTTCTGTTTATGCAGAGCACTACAATGGTGTGTGCTGTGCCAGAGCTTGCTGAGTGGCCTGTATGTAGCAGCTGTAGAGATGCTCAGTGCTCCAACCCACTTGCAGTCCACATAAATTAAATCCAGACCTAGGTAATTGAAGCTGCAGGCCAAATAATCCAGTTACAGTTGAAATTAGCATCAATGGCAGGCAGGAGCTAAAACTTGAAACTGACTAAAATATAGGGGGAACAAAACTGTGTTTTGGAAGAATCCATAGCCAAGTTAAAATTCCATCTGCTGAAGTGCGTGTGGAGTAGTTTAAAACATCATTACGTGTGGATGAGACAGAAGGCTGTGGCAACTGTATTAAATTGGAGAATTATTATTAAGAATAAACTGTTCAGTTGTGCTTTAGTGCCACGATTTGGTAATTTTTATTGGCATGATAGGCTCCCAGTTAATCAATATTTACATATAACAACGTGTTCTTTATTTGAAATACATATGAACCCTAAAACTTCTTTCAAAATATACTTAAAGCTTGGCCTTCAAGCAGTCTTTTGAGCAACATTTTGATTTTAAAAGACTGATTGAAGTTTTCTGTAACTAGCATTCAACACTTAATTGATTTATGAAGAATCTTCAGTTGCGCCCTACTACAGTTGGAAATTATATTAATATTGGGAATACACTGGCAAATGCAAATATCATTTGATATGCCCTTGGAGAATCTGGTAATGTGGGAAGTCCAAGCAAATGATGATGCATGTAAGATTCATATGCCTGGGTCTTTTTTCTAGAAGCTAAGAAGAGAGTGTGAGAGTGTGTATGTGTGTGTTCAGTTTATTCCTTGGAGGCAAAAGTATTCCTTTTCTGACTTAAAGAACAGAGAACACCTAATTTATATGTGTCAACTGGGTCAACAATTAACTTTTTCCTTTGCCTTTTCCACCTGAAAGTTGTGTGCAGCCCTTTAAAACACTTAAAGTACAGATGACAGCCAGCGAAAACCAATAAATTCATTTGACAGCTAACGTCTTGGTAAAGTAAACAGACTGTGATATTAATAACCTGTAAATGTTCTTTTCTCAGATTGTTAACTTGTGGGACAAAGCTCTTGCAACTGTGGACCTCATCACATCCTCATCATGTGTCAGGGACAGCCAGCAAGAAAGGAAATATACAAAGAATAGTGTTGCAGGTTATACATAATTCTGATTTACTCTATGCTTTGTTTGAATGTTGTGGGGAGAGGGAAAGTACTGCTGAGTAATATTTGAAAGTCAGCATAGAACATAAACTGTAAGGGCCAAGAATGGGGAGCTCCTGGAAGTCTTTCTTCATCTGTTATTGAATAACTGTCTGGAAGTAGTAGAAATCAGAGGGGTTTTGGCATTACATGCTGTCAGTACTGGGAGAGAATGTTTTTAGAAGCAGTCCATAGAAATGTGTGCTGAGATGGGAGTTGTCTGGACACAAGCAGTAGCAAGTCCGGTTCCTTTACAGAACATAAGCACCTCTCTTTCTCTATTTAGAGTCCAAATTTCTCTCCAAAGAGAAGGTGCCTTGCTAGGCATGGCTCAGCAGTCCCAAAACATGGTCTGAGTCAGTGGTTGGGTGGAAACTGGTGTGTGTTTGAACAGTTCTGTGATGATCTGTGCTCTAAGCATTCTCACTTCTCTTCTGAGGAGTGCTCAGCCACTGCATTGTGCAGTAACACAGCTGTACATTTAGGAACCCTAGTCATCAACTGAGATGGAAAAAATTATTCAGCAAACAGTATCTGAGGACTGTTACACTTGTAGAACTAAAGAGTTCAGATACCCAAACATCTGAGATTGCTGGAAGGGTGAGCTTTCTCTACTCTGCTTAAGGACTTGTATCATCCTTTTTCCTTTTCAGATTGACTTCCCATCCCATGCTTTTGATATTGAATATAAAATTCCTCAAGCTGCAAAGACTACTGTGCATCACTCTGTAGAAACATTAGAAAAACCATTAAGAGAACGTCTCCTTGCCATTCTCTCCAAGGACAGCACCATTGGGTATGTCCATCTCTTCCAGCTGGGCTCTTTTTGCCCAAGACAACGTATAGCTAGGGTATGGAATGCTTATATATTCTTAGGTTTCTGTAATTTAAGTATTTTGAAGACCTGTAGAGACTTCAACAAGCGATTGAATAAACATGTGAAATTGTGGTACTGACTTAATGAATTTCCTTATGCTTTCCATGGCTGATGCTATAACAGTTTCTTGCTACAAGACTGCCCCTTTGCCTGCCTGTTATAGTCACCTATTCCTGCTTGGCAGTTTCTCAGTTCCAGGGAGCAGCAGCAGACCCAGCAGTGACTGTTCATGGTCCATGGAAGCTTTTCTGGCTTTTCCACTCACCTGCACCAAACTAAGATTAATGCTTTTAGTTTATTACAGATTATACTAAAAGTTAATTTTGTCCTGCCCAAATTATAAATTTGAACAAATATTTGAGGCTTTATTTGGCTTCTTGTTTTAAATTTGGTGGAGGAAACAGTCATTCAATGTCATTCCATTCTGTGTGTTAAATTATCTGTATGAATACAACAAATAGTGGCATTGGGGTTATTCAGGAGATGGTTTTCATGTGCCTTATAAACTAAAATGCTCTTGTCTGCAGGCTGTCGAAAGAAGATAAAGAATTTTTGTGGGAGAAGAGGTATTATTGTCTCAGCCATACTAACAGCCTACCAAAAATACTGGTTAGTGCCCCTCACTGGGACTGGGCAAGTCTTCCAGAAATATATTCATTACTTCAGCGGTGGCCTCCTTTATCACCCTTAGCTGCACTGGAACTACTTGATTCGAAGTAAGAAAACCAGTGTAAATCAACTCTGTGTTTTGTTATGCATTAAATGACTCTTCTTCGGTAGAACATCCTGGAATGGTGTTCTGTGGAAAAATATTGCTGAATTTCTTGTGACAATAGTTAAATGTTGTTAAAATTTTAAAGAACCCTGTGTTTACTTTATTGATGTAGGCTTAACCAAGTTATGTAGTGAAAGCACAGCAACAGTGGTCAGGGTTCTGAAGTTTAACATGCAGCAGGACAGGAGTTTATAGAGCCAGAGTTTTGAGAGGATTAGAGTGTGTGTGTCCTAAACATGCACTTGCAGTTACATCTTTTGTGATGAAAGGGCCTTGTACTTGTAGGTCCCTTATTGAGCTTTTAAAGACTTTATATGGTTGCTTTTCTATCTAGATGATCTCAAAAAAAAAGAATAAGAAAAAAATCCTACACGAACAAAGAAAACTGAATGTGGATTTGTGGTGACTTTCTAGGTTTGCTGATCAGGAAGTACGAAACACAGCTGTGAAATGGATGGAGACATTGAGTGATGATGAATTAGCAGATTTCCTCCCTCAGTTTGTACAGGTAAGACTTTCTGCCTACACAGAGGTTTGAATTTTGATTGCTCTTGAAAACCCAGAGAAATTGCTTCTGACTGGTAGCAGAAGTGCAGTTGTGTGCCTCTGTAGTGCACAGTAGGGGCAACAATTGGAATAAATAATCACTTTGTGACTGTCCAGAGTATTTGTGGTGATTCTGTCTGTGCATTAGTCACAAAATCTGTCTTCATTAAGAATTAAGTCCAGACCTGATTTATGTCATTTTCATTGTATTTAGGCACTGAAGTATGAAACCTACCTTGACAGTGCTCTTGTGAAATTTCTTTTGGCCCGGGCACTGGGAAGCATTCGGATTGCACACTACCTGTACTGGTAAAGGCTTCTTTGTTCCACGGCTCGTGTAATGTGTGTGCCAGGAGATTAATATTCCCAGGAAAAAAGAAATCCTTCTTAACATCATCATTCAGTAACCTAACAATGGCTGTTACGAATGGTGATTGTACAGAATGTAGATCCTGGTTGTTGTTTGGATTTTTTTTAATGAAAGAACAGATAGTGCCTCTACAAAGCACAAACTTCTTGCCTTTTCTATCCTGTATATCAGTAAGTTCAGACATAAGTAGTACTGATTCACTAAAACATATTAATGTCTTAATATTGCATTGTTTGCTGTATTTTCCTTAGGAAAATTTAACTTAAATCCTTTATTTCAGGCTTCTTAAGGATACACTATATGATACAAAGTTTGGTGTAAGGTATGAGCAAATTCTTGGAGCTTTTCTTTCAGTCTGTGGGAAAAGGCTGAGGGAAGAGCTGGAGAAGCAGACCAGGCTAGTGCAGCTCTTTGGAATGGTAGCAGAAAGAGTAAAGCAAACAAGTGGATCTGCTCGGCAGGTGTGTATATTTTTTTAATTCAGAATTTTAATTTAAAACTAATCCACTTAATGGTCTTTTTAGTTTAAGTTCAAAATGTTATGTAAATGTATAGGAAGGTTTATGAACCCATTGCTCTGCAAAACTTAATGAAGTTGATGTTTCTGTCAAGTTTGTCATCTGAAACATATGGTGGTGAGGTGATAGGGTAAGCAAGCATAGGATGGTTTCTGTGTATGATAAACTGGAAATTAATTTAAACCTATTACTGCTGAAGAATGATCCCATTATGCAAAAGAATGGGATATCTGGTTTTGTACTAATAATAGAACTTAGAGTTTGATAGAGTGGGATGCTTGCATCTGGTTCAGTCAAAAAAAACCCCCATGAACGTGTGTGATGAGTATTACATTGCTGGGCTTAGGTATTTTTAATAGCTAAGCCAGCAGCTATACTTTCTAGCATTCCTTTGACATTGAGGAGTTAAAGTAGGGCCTTGAGGGTAGCTTTGTCCAGAAGTTTTCTGTAGATGCTTCAGTTAGGGAAAATATCAGCTGAATTTTCTTTTTGTCTGCAGGTTGCCTTGCAGAATGGCATGGAGCGTGTGCAGTTATTTTTCTTGAAGAACAAATGCCGTCTGCCTCTCCATCCCAGTCTTGTGGCAAAAGAGTTAAATATTAAGGTACTGCACATTCAGGATTTCAAAACCCTTTTGTAAAAATTATATCTAGGTAAAGCTTCTAGAAATGAAAAAAATTATCTGAAGTGCTTGAAAGCTCTTTATACTGTAGAGGTGGGATTTAATCAAAAATTCTGATTGAATAAGGCAGCAAAATTCACTACACAAAGACAAAATGCGTACAAATACAGTGTAAAACCAACAAAGGCACTTGTGTTAAAAAATACAGACATTTATCTGTAATAACTCCCTACATCTTCAGACACTGTCTCTTGAGACCAGCAATCCTGGTTATAGCAAACCAGGGGACTACTCAAAGTGCATGAAAAAGTCCTGTGTGCATTAGTAATCAAAAGAGGAAATTGACCAAGAAATAAAGTTCAAGCAATGAGTAAATACTGTGAAACATGTGAAACTACCTGATTGTGCTCAGAGATGCCAGGGAGGGAGGCAGTAGCTTTATTTTATTGTGAAGGTCCAGCAAGTAATAATGTAGGAGAAGCAGGTAAATTATTTTTCCAGAACTCGGCAAGGTTTGACAATATCTGCTCAACCACAGTCTTGATTATATCATCGTGCATGACTGAAAACTGAAAGGTCTGTTCACGCTTGAGCTAATCCTGTGTTGGAGAGACAGCTCATCTCCCTTCTCTTCTCTGCTGTAACTATTAAATCATCAGCAGGGACTTGAAAGCAGAAAAATGAGAAGATACTGTGAAACACACAAATACGCATTTTTAATACATCTTCCAGGTTTCAAAAAAAGCTGCTGATAAAATATTTATTCGTATTTTATTCACTCTTCCCTTCAGAATGTATAAAACATCACTGTGCAGCACTGTTGGCTTTTGTACAAGAATTCAACAAATAACAGCCAAAGGGCTCGTTATTCAAAGGAAGCACGTATTCACCACAACTGAAATGTTAAAAGTCTGAATAGACACATTGTGTGTCAAACCTGCTTGCTGTCAGAATGTCTTGTTTTCTGGGCTAGCAGGAATAGTCCTTTTTGACCACTGACACTAAATCTACTTGCAGGCCTGTTCTTTCTTCAGCTCCAATGCAGTACCACTCAAAGTCGCACTGATAAATGCAGACCCGCTGGGAGAAGAGATTAATGTGATGTTTAAGGTAGGCCTTACATGTGTGTCGGAGAAGTTCAATGATAATCACTATTTCATTGGTTTTAGCATAGACCAATAAGCTTAGTTATTCTGTGAGTTTGCTCCTGTGTATCTAGAAAACAATATGTGAACAGGCCATAAAATATAAAAGTCTACCACATGTGAAAGCTTAATTGTAGCCTGTTTCTCTTTTAAGCCTGTTGTGTCTCTGGTTAACTTTTATTTTTCCATTTCAGGTTGGAGAAGACCTGAGACAAGATATGTTGGCTTTACAAATGATTAAGATTATGGATAAGATCTGGCTTCAGGAGGGCCTGGATCTAAGGATGGTTATCTTCAAGTGTCTCTCAACTGGAAAAGACCAAGGTGCTAAACCAGATGCTACCTTTAATCTTTGCTCCCCCACTTCAATTTTTTGTCACACTGATAGTGAAAAATGTCTGTGTAGACAGGCCAAGGAACAGTTCCGCTGCAAGGAACTTCAGTACTTGACAGTATAATAAATTAGATTGTTCTGAATTTCCTGATGGCTGAGTGGCATCCAAATGTGTTTCTTCTCTTGAGTGTTCTGTTGTCAATGAACAGTGGGACAAACAAACAAATGCAGTGTTTCGGTTTCTCAAGCTAAGGTTGCTCTTGATGCTCTTACTGCAACACAGGAAAAATAATGATGCTATAGCAATGTCGCCCTGGTTTTACAGGGCCCCATAAGTTGTGACACTGTAACTGTAGTTTCCCATGTTTTTTTTGTAAACATGGTCCTTGTTTTTTTTAACCGGCCGGGATTGTTTTGCACTTGTGAAATTGTTTTTCATTCCTTTCCCTGGGGTGGAGAAAGATGATTGGCCATGTCTTTTTCCTGTAAACCTTCAGGGGTGTTGACCCTTTTCACCAATCCTTGATTGTCTTTAAAAACATATAAAAATAAGTAAATAAAGAAGGGTGAGCCTTTTGGTCGGTGCTGCCTGGAGATTCAACTGCTGCTCTGAGACCCGCGTGTTTCTTCTGTTGCCAGCTGTGCAACATAGCAATCCTTATTCTTAAAGTTTATTCATGGTAAAAGCATTCCAATGCAAACCAAAATGCTGAAGTATTTGGAATCTGCTGCAGTTGAGTCAGAGAATATCATTCTTGTACTGAAACGTGCAAAAGGAAGAAAAATTTAAACCAACCCTTGCCATGCACACACACACTATCCCCTAGAATTAGTGTCATATGCTGGTGAAAGTTCCTTGGCAATATGAGGCTGTCTCTGGGATTTGAAAGTAGGTCACAGAACTCTGAGTGCAAATACTGCCCTGCACCTTGAACATGCTTTTTGCTAGTGTGACCTAATTCTCTAGAGCTAGCCAATAGAAATCAAAGACATTTAAGAGGATAAACAATAACTTAAATACTTCTTCAGTCAGATGAACAGCATGACTAAAGCTCTTAAATACATGAAAAAGATGAAAATTTAGGTTGGCAAAACTAAGCAAAAAGTTTCTATTTATGTAAGAATTGCTTTTTAGAGAAACAGATGGCTTTTCCTCCTACTCTGAAGGATGACTTGATTTATGTAGCTTTTTTTTCCCCTTGCTGCTAATATTAGTGTTCTTAAAGTACTCAAAAGATTAAAGGGGAAAAGTAAAATGGATGTAAATTATGGAAGTACCTTTAATAGCTCTTGCCAAGATAAAAGTAAAATTCTGTTAATCAACTAAATGTTTTCCTTTTACAATTTAGCTATACAAATATTTTTAGCAAATTATATCTCCGAAGTAAGGCTACTTACCGGTCTGTTGCAACACTTGACAGCAGATAAAGTTACTAGATTTATTCACTGTCAGTGTGTGAGAATTGCCACCATCAAAGTATTTTGCCCAATTTAGACTAATGGGAGTTTATGTGGTAGAAATTAATTATTCAAAGTATAACTGAAATGTGTAATCTAACAATTGTAACTGGTTGTAGTAAAACAAACAAAGTTGGATTGCTACCTGTGTTTCATGGTTTGCTTTGTAACATAGTCTGTGGAAATGCTTAGGGGACTAATAGAATTATTTTTACACCTAACTGGGTTTTGAAGGAGGTTGGTCTAAGACTGTAAAATTCATCATTGTTAGCAAAGTTTCTATTGAATAAGAAAAATGCAGTATAACTTAAGGAGATTGCTAAATACACTTTGTTTTATTCTATATCAAGGCATGGTAGAGCTTGTTCCTGCTTCAGACACACTAAGGAAAATTCAAGTGGAATATGGAGTGACAGGTTCTTTTAAGGACAAGCCTCTGGCAGAATGGTTGCGGAAGTATAACCCTACAGAGGAGGAGTATGAAAAGGTAAGTTTTCAGCACTGTTCTTCTTAGGAGATCTTCGAAAAGAGCTAAATAACATCTGATGAAAGAATGAAATTAATTTTCCACATCTTCCATGGAAATTTTTCTTTTTTATATTTAAGAAACTTCATTTTTTTTTCTATACTTGAAAAAGAGCAAATTAAAATCCCCCCTATAAATAGGAGCCTGATGGATTCTCAGGATTCTCATCAGGAGTTTTTATTGGATACAGAAAAAATGTACCTTAAATTTAAGAGAGGAGGGAATAGTGGCTGCTCNAAATAAAGAAGGGCAGGACTTTTGGTCGGTCCTGCCTGGTAAAACCACTGCTGCTCTGTGACCCGCGTGTTTCTTCTGTTGCTAACTAACCAACACTATTCCTCTTAGGAGATCTTTGAAAAGGGCTAAATAAAATCTGATGAATGAATGAAATTAATTTTCCGCGTCTTCCATGGAAATTTTTCTTTTTTATATTTAAGAAACTTCATTTTTTTCTATACTTGAAAAAGAGCAAATTAAAACCCCCCTATAAATAGGAGCCCGATGGATTCTCAGGATTCTCATCAGGAGTTTTTATTGGATACAGAAAAAATGTACCTTAAATTTAAGAGAGGAGGGAATAGTGGCTGCTCTTAATTGTAGTTCAGGAGCAGTGGCCTCTTCTTGTACACATGAGATTCAAAAATTAAAATGTTCTTTTGGGCTATAATAACATTACAATACTTTGGAAATACAAATCTTGTACCCTTTTCTTTGCTAATATAGTTTTGTGATTTGTCTTCAACTTCTCTTTTCACTTTCATTTATGTAAAAAACAAAATAACCATTTTTTTTCTGAAAAGTGAGATACCTAGAGATTTTGGCTAAGCTATCTATTTGAAGAATGGTATTTGGAAAAAAAAAAAAGCAAATTTAGGATCTGTTTAGCCCGACTTGGATTTCACACTCATCAAGATTGACTGTTGAATACATGAATTATGTTTTTCCACTGATATTTGGTCTCAGTTCACTTCTTTTCTCTCCCTCCCAGGCTTCAGAAAACTTCATCTACTCTTGTGCAGGATGCTGTGTAGCCACTTATGTCCTGGGAATCTGTGACCGCCACAATGATAACATCATGCTCCGGAACACTGGGCACATGTTTCACATTGACTTTGGAAAGTTTTTGGGGCATGCACAAATGTTTGGTAGTTTTAAAAGGTATTTTCTGTACCTAAGCAAAGTAGAGAATGAAGTGATTGTTTTTGCAAGTGTTGCTCTGAAGATCTGCTGTAGGTCTAGTACCATGTGAATGTGCTGTGTAACCTGAGACAGCACTTGGGAGAGGAACCCAACCCAAACCAGTGAAATGGCATGAATGAAATATTTAATATCATTACCTCATGGTGGGCATGGGGGGCAGCAGGAAGCACATGACAGTGAAGAGATCTGATGAAGAACTCATGAATTCTGTGCTTTTTGAACAGGGATCGAGCTCCTTTTGTGCTGACATCAGATATGGCTTATGTCATTAATGGCGGGGAAAAACCCACAATTCGCTTTCAGCTTTTCGTGGATCTCTGCTGCCAAGCTTACAACTTGATAAGGAAACATGCCAGCCTCTTCCTTAACCTACTTTCATTGGTAATCATTTTTCAAATTCAGTTGAAACTTGATATATCTGTCATGCTGAGTGTATTAAAAACTGTGCCTTTTATGCTGAAGAAACTGTTAATGCCGGCTTTTTTTAAAAACCAGAAACATCTGGTCTACTTTTTAGGAAGCTTTATTTGGAATTTTTTAAGCTTTTTACTGCCTAACTCTTCCCTGAAAATTTAAAACTAATATAATACCACAAATTACACTCCAAAGAGTTTTTTGACTGCTTTTAATTCAGCAGATATAGTGAATAACTGCTGATTATAAGTAATTGTTGTCTATTGCTGTTAGTGTTTAGCAATCTAGTGCAGCTACAAATGAATTTGAGGATCTAAGTCTTAATCATTTCAGTATAAAATCATATTGGGTTTATTGCATTAAAACTAAATTTCAATTTCTTGCAGATGCTTTCTTCTGGGTTGCCAGAGCTAAGTGGGGTTCAGGACTTGAAGTATGTCCAGGACGCTCTCCAGCCCCAAACAACAGATGCAGAAGCCACCATTTTCTTTACGAGGTACTGAATAAGGGAAAACTAAAATTTGTCCCAGTATCATCCTCTTAAGGGGAGATTTCTGATAGGAAAAAACTTACTAGGTGTGGTCACAAACTAGTCTGTACAAGTTGAATAGTTACACTGTACCATCATAAAATACCAGTTAACTGCATAAGTAAGATAGTTCCATATAAGAGTAATGCTTGATCTAAAATACCTTGTAGATTTTAGGAGTGACCTTGTGTGAAAAATTGGTTTAAAGTGCTGAGAGTAAATAATTCTGTCTGGTTGTTCAAGATTGTATTTTAAACACATCCTAAATCATTTAATAGCAGAGTATATGATGGAAAGCATTGTAACAAAGTTCTCTCTTGGAGAAGTGCTTTTGCACACTGGGGGAGGAGGGAGGGAGGGATGGTCCATGTCTGGAAAGATCTCACTTCCTCAATAAAAACCTATTCCAAAAATTTGGATACTGAGTCTTCTAATGAATGTTGATGTGATACTATTTATATAGCCCATTGATCACTCTTAAAAACCTTTTCTTTGTCAGTAAGAAATAAGGTTGCTTTGTATTAGACCTCAGTCTGTTGTATTGACAGAACCACTTTTGTGTGCCTTGATGTTTTCTCTTTCTAGGCTGATCGAATCCAGTCTGGGAAGTGTCGCCACAAAGTTCAATTTCTTCATTCACAACTTGGCCCAGCTGCGTTTCTCAGGTCTGCCTTCTAACGATGAGCCCATCCTGTCATTTTCTGCAAAAACCTATTCTCTCAAACAAGATGGCCGAATCAAACAAGTGTCTGTGTTTACGTATCAGAAGAGATACAACCCAGATAAACATTATGTAAGTATGTGGGAGCTGTTTCCACTCAGGGAAGATAATGGTGCATTTTCTTCCAGCAAGACACAGCAGGGACAGCTGACCAAAACCAGCCAGAGAGATAGTCCACAGCGTATAATGTCACTGTCAGCAATAAATCTGGGGGTACAGGAAGGAAGCAGGGTTGTCTTCCAAGGTGACTGTTTGGGAACTGGCTGAACACGGATCTGCTTGTGGGCTGTGGTGATTGTCTTGCATCACCTTCCCTCCCCAGGACTGTATCTTAACCCACAGCTCTTCTCATTCTCCTTCTCCCCACTGTCCCACTGGTGAGGGGGTGGGAGTGAGCAAGCAGCTGTGTGGGTGCTGAGCTACTGGCCAGGGTAAACCAGCAACAGCACTGCTGGAGTACATACTGGCATTTCTAGCATCCCATAATATTCTTCAAAATGAAAACACCTCTTAAAACTCATCTAGAAGGAAGTAGAAAGGGCAGAAGTAGTGTTGGTGGAGATTATTTTAAACAACGGGAATTTGAGTCATGTTCATGGGCTTTTATGTAGCTGCCTTGTGTAAAATGGCTCCTTCCTGAGTAGGAGTTGTTCAGTCAGACACTCTGGTTTTGATCTGACCTTTCAATAAAGTTTCATTTGTTCCTCCTGAGTAAAAGCATCATTTCCTGTACTAATGCACTTACACTCTTAGTCCTACTAGAGGCACCAACCATTGCCATTTGCCCTCAGGATTTTAATAGACCTGGGTTACACTTTGAGACTTAATGTTTGTATTCATATGCAGATGTGCAAACTGTATCAATTTTTTTTAGTTGTTTTACTTCTCTGGTGCTATTTGCTGGGCTGGACTAATCAGCTCATGTTATATTTTCCTGAACTTTTTTATAAAGTGAGCTATACTGATAGATGCAAATGTACATCTCTTTCCAAGCTGTATTTGCTGTAAATGTCTTAATCCGGTAAGACACCAGCAAGGGAAGGTAGAACAAATCTGACTAATGCTGGAAGTGAAGAGCTTTGTACTAAATCACTGTATAATAAATGTATTTGAGTACTCCTCAAAGCCAAAACAGCTTTGCCTCTTCCAGAAAACTGTTAGGATGGTCTAGATTCTGTCTAGATTTTTCAAAGTTAAATTATATATTATACATTTAACTCCTCTACCCATAAAATGGTTCCACTGAACTGAATTTTCTGTGCAGTTCTCAAACTTTATTTCCCTTGAATAACGTGAATGTATCCTGGGATTGAACCTCCAGTACTCTGAAAAATTATTTTTGTATAATGCAGTGCACTTGCATCCTCCCACCAAATGGTCATTTTAAAAGTGGAATACTTCAGAATTAGGAGGGAATTAAATAGAAAAAAATAACACCTGAAAGGTTCTGTGGTAGTTCTGGCCCACAGACACGTCTCTATGTACTCCTGCACCAGGGTTAACATTTTGTATACCTGGTATGAACTTCCAATGAGGCTTTAAAGGGAGAGTGTGCACAGCTCATCCTGCCTTCATCATCCCCGTGTCAGCTGTGGATCTACCTTATGGGAAGATTATGTGATGTTCCTTTGTATTAAGGGCTGTTTATAATTCTAACTATGAAATGCAAATGTTGGAATAAGGGATATAATAATGGAATATGTATTCAGGAGAAGGATTACTACAGAAGAAAGAGTTATTGTGAAGAAATTCTATTGTTAAGTCATTTTATAATATTTTTATATAAACTACTTTTATTTTTGTGTTTTGGGCAGATCTACGTAGTGAGAGTTTTGAGAGAAGGGCAAGTTGAGCCAACATTTGTCTTCCGAACATTTGATGAGTTCCAGGAGCTCCACAACAAACTTGGCATTCTCTTTCCTCTTTGGAAGTTACCAGGGTATGTTCCTAACTCGCTCATCACTACTGCAAAAGCAACAAAACTGTTCCCAGCTGGGTGGAGGATGAAATGGAGACAAAACTTCTGAGGGGCAAACTAGACCTCAAAGTTGGCAATTAAGGGAGAAATCAGTTCTCTCTAAGTTTTAAGGAGGAGATCCAGGAGTACCTCACTGTTGTGGTCTGTGTGTCATATCACATATAATAATCACCTATAAATACTTCTTGCCTTTCTGTAGTGTCATAACCTATTGGCATGCTGTGTTTCCACTCTGGATTGGCAGAAAAAAATGGATGCGAGCACTTCAGGATGGAAATGACAGTGAAATCCTACTGTACCTGCTTCTGATAAATTAACTGAAAACTCTGTGTTGTTCTTCTCATGTAGCTTTCCTAATAAGATGGTTCTGGGGAGAACACATATCAAAGATGTAGCAGCCAAAAGAAAAGTGGAGCTCAACAGCTACATACAGAGCCTGATGAACAGTTCTTCAGAGGTGGCAGAAGTGAGTACAGATGATTTAAATCAAAGGCAAGTTTTCAAGTTTTGGCGCTTTTTAACACTTAAACTAACGTGTAACATTTCCTCCAAATTTAGTGTGATCTTGTTTATACTTTTTTCCATCCATTACTTCGTGATGACAAAGTAGAAGGAATAGATGGAATAGCCAGACCTGCAGGTAAGGGATGTTTACAAATTGGATTATATTAGTATGACACATTTACAGTGTGAATCTTTGAAATGTTTTTATGTTTTTTACTTAACTGCAGTTTTCTCTCATTGAAAACTGCATCACTGTCTTTTCAAATGTGCCCACATACAGTTTCAAGGACACACATACCAAAAATTGCAATAATGTGTACAATCAATTGGGGTTGTTTATGGCTTGACTAAATTATTCAGGTTTTCAGTCCAAACCTCCAAGCTGGTTCCTGCAAGAGAATGCAAAAACCTTTAAAGCCTATAGCCTTGCCCCTTGTAGGGAACTAGAAATAAAATCAGGAACTGAACTTGGTCGAAGGCTTGTATTTTTTTTCCCATATGTGATAAGTCAGTGTAGTAGTGATGAAAATATGCCAATATTACAGAGGAAATAAATGTCTGTTATTTCAGATACAAGTCCATCAAGTCCTACCTCTGGCAAAGTGGGAGGAGAAGTGAAGCTATCCATATCCTATAGAAATGGCACTCTATTTATCATGGTGATGCACATCAAAGACCTGGTAAGTGGAGATACTGCACTCACTGCCAAAAACTTCCATTTTCTCAATTGCCATCTTGACTTAGATTGATGCAGGAATGGTGAAACTCTCTTTTTTCATCTAAATTTTCCAACTGCCAGCTTAATTAACTGCTGCTTTTCATTAGCTTGATTGCAAAGTCTAGACACTTGAAAATAAATATGAAAACAGTTATGCACTAATTAGTTTTCTAACTTATCTTGTTTCTTTGGCTGTAGGTTACAGAAGATGGTGCAGATCCAAATCCCTATGTGAAAACCTATTTACTTCCAGACATGCACAAAACATCCAAACGAAAAACCAAAATCTCCCGGAAGACAAGAAACCCAACTTTCAATGAAATGGCAAGTTAAAGTTTATGTAGTACCTTCCTATAGCTTGCTATAATCTCTTATTCTAAGCAGTAATTAAAATATTGTCTGAAAAAATCTGTGAATATGTGTAAATGGAAAAGGAACTGTTTTGAACAACTTAATGCCCTGTTTAAATATAAAGCGGCTGAGTTAGATCAGTGTGCTATTATAAGTAAGCAGAAATTTCTCACACTGACTCTGAGGAGTGATGTGGAAAAGGAATCTTAAAAAAATCACCCTGCCCTGGATTCACTGACTCATGATATTGAGAAAAATGAATTCAGAAGTCTTGGCATGTAAACTACTTCAGTGAAAAAACACTTGTCCTTTTAAACACCTAACACTGGGAGCAGGAAATAAAATAGGCATGTTCCTCAGCCCATTGTCTGAGAAACAGTCGTACTGAATGGTCACAGTGTGCAGTTCAGACACCTGTCAGTGGCTGGGCACTCAGAAAAAAGGGCAGTCTGGGTAATTCCTTTTGGCTAACCAGAAAATTCTTGCCTTCTCACCTCCTAGCTCGTGTACAGCGGATACAGCATGGAGACTCTGAAACAGAGGGAGCTGCAGTTGAGTGTGCTCAGTGCAGAATCGCTACGTGAGAACTTCTTCCTGGGTGGAATTACACTCCCACTGAAGGACTTCAACTTGAGCAAGGAGACTCTGAACTGGTATCGACTGACTGCTGTACCCTATTTGTGAACTCAGTAAGACCAGAGCAGTTGTATTCACTCATGCTTTGTGCATCTTCCTACTTGAAGATAACATCTTAAAACAAGAGACTCTCCATTTCAACAGATATGTTGGACCAATGTTCAGGTAGCCTAATATGGAGGATTGCAAAAAAACCTGGTTTATGCCCATGCGATGTAATCAAAGCATCGTTTGTAAACATGGAAGAGTTGTGGGTAAAGGAATGGGTTTTTAAACCATCATTGGAAGTGAGATGAGGTGTTTGGCCATGCTGGTTGGTTGAACCATAACTCAATCATTAGGCCTGTGGATGCAGTGCATTTTTGCTTTTACTTTGTTGCCGCTGTTGTGTCATCCATGATGTGATGCTGGAGGACATCAAAGAAATGGCATATTTTAGGGTTACAGTCCCACTACTGCTGAGACATCACAGAAACAGCGACAGGTAAAATTTTGGTGGCTGCACACACACCTGTAGAAGTGAAGGTTGAAGGGCTGGAAAAATTCCTTAGCATTACATTTAATCCCAGATTCATGCTTCTCTGAGACTTATTGGAGTGAGTGCCAATAGTGGAAGTTGTAAATAATGGTGCCTTATAATTCAAATGCTTCTCTTTTATCTCATTCCTGGTATTTAAATATGTACACATATTAACTTCCAGCTCCTTATAAAGGGGGAACATTCTCATATTTGATACCTTGCAGGTCCTACTGGAAGCCTTTTCCCAAGATGTGTTACTTACAAATAACATCACTTACACTGATCTTCACGATTTGTTCAACTTAAATACATTTTTTTCTACTCAGTCTTCTACCCATGGTTTCCAGAAACTGAATGAAGACTGGCTGAAGGTGGAACTGTAGGAAATGTGCCCAGCTTCTCAGTGGGGATTTTTGTTGCAATTTCTAGAACTTTTCAATAATGCAGTGATTAACTGTGGAACATATTCAAACACTAATCCAAAGTGGAATTTTGCGTCTGTGCTTACAGGGAAAGGGTGGCTTTTAGATGAAAAGCACCACTGCTGGATGAATTGCAGGCCAGAAATTAGTTCAGTTAACAGCTTTGAGAGAGGAACTTAGCTGGTTTTTTTCCTTTAGCAGTTCCCAGCAATACTGTTTCTCACTCCCAGTAAGAACTACTCCCACTAAAATCCTTAATTCCAAGCAACATTAGATTTGAATATATTGTGACAGTGGAGTGCAAATGTCACTATCTCCCATTAATACCACTGGTTACTTAATTAGGCCTTTCTGCACTACAGGTGTCACCTTTTTGTTCACCTGATTTGGGATTTGAGATGTCCGTGTTCTGTGTAAACAAAGCTCTAAAGCTGCACACTTCTTTAGTATAAAATCTTGGAGCAAACTTTTTAAGTGAAATATGCAACTATGAACGAAGACACAATACAGGGAAATACTTCTGTCCACCCAACACTGAAATACACCTATTTTATAATCCTTCCCCTGCTACTGACCAATCTCCCTTCTATACAGAAGAGAGAAGTAAACTTGAATCTCCTGGTGCCTAAACGATTCATGGTCCAATTTCATAGGAATTATTGCAGATAAAAAGCTAATGATACCTTGAATGTTAGAAACTGGGCCAATACTAATGGGCGCTAACAAATCCCAGTTGTAGTAGGCATCTTCTGCATATTTTTCATATACTATATAGCCTGTAAATAATGAACTATATAACTAACTTGATACATTTCCTGCTCACTTGATGCTTTTGAGACTTACTCCATTCCATCATTAGTATCACAAGTCACTTAAACACAGGAAAGTAGACTACTGTTTTTGTGAAATGTTCCATTGTGAAATAAAATGAAAGCAATATGGACTGCCTTTTTTGCAGTTTGCTATTAAAGCACAGTGTCTTACAGCACAAAATACAATTAAACTAAAATCATTTAAAAAATGATTTGCAGTTTAAACAGTGGTCTGGACTAAAAAAAAAAAAAGTATAGTACTGTATTATTGTTAGCACATGTCCTGACTTCTGATTTAATCTTCATAGTTTAACTCATTTTGTGCCTTTCCCTTCCTTTTCGAAATCGTCACTGGCTGGAGCTTTTTATGGTCATGGATTTTATGTTGTCTATGGGATCTGGCCTTGGCCTCTCCTCACGTGTAGAGGACGAGCACCAAGCTTGCACCTCTTTGCACTATTCTCAATTACGAAAAAACATTGTTGCAATAAGAATTTACCGTGCTACATTTAAAACCAAGATGGATGTGAAAGAGGGAAATATTTGATTAGGATGGAATTTACCAGTATGCTAAGTAGCTTGGAAATGTAGTTTTAACAGCTTTTTATATCTTGTTTAATGAAAAGAAAAAGAAATCTTTTATGCACCGTTTGACCTGCAGCCCGAAGTGTAATTGTCCCTCCAGACCCTTGTGTTGGTATTCGAGAGCAGCAGCTTGCGCTAGGACCTCTTCCTCTACTAACCTCCAACTTTGCACTGAACTTTTTATTACTGCCTTTGTACGGCCTACAGCTGCCTGTCTCTGGACGCATGTGCGATCTTTGGTAAACGCTCGTTTCTCTATTTGTACAACTGTAGGGTTGTGTAGAAACCCCCGTTACCTGCCTTAAGGCCGGGGCTTGCTGGGGCCCGCTGTGTCCCCCCTTCCCGGGCGCTCCCTGACGGGACAGGGGTGCAGCGAGAGCGGGGCGCCTCCCTCCGTCTGTTTATCTCTGAGAACCAAATACTTTAATTAAATCATAATAAAGATGTACAGTACGGCCCCGCGCCGAGCGGGTTCGCTGTGACTCCGTAACTCTTCTGTAAGTACATTAAACACTATTCTGGCATA
>VZTZ01009926.1:246073-256934 GCA_013400955.1 Drymodes brunneopygia | reverse complement strand
GGGCGGGCGGGGGCCGCTCGCGGCGCTCGGCACCGGGTGCGTCCTGCAGCTGCTCGCCCTCCGCGGCCCTGGGAGCGGCCCCGACGGCGCCGCCGTGGCCTGGCGCGGGGACACCCGGGATGTCCTCGTCGCCCGCGGAGGAGTGCCGGTCGCCCGTGGGGCTGGACTGCTGCAGCTGCTGCCTGGACCTGGCCAACCGGAGCGGGCTGGAGGAGGGAGCCGGGAGCGAGAACAACAACCCGGGCAGCCCCACCGTGAGCAGCTTCCGGCAGCTGCGGGAGCAGCCGGGCCGCCAGACACNNNNCAGAACCTTAACACCGACAAGCTGAGCTCCATCATGCGCCAGGACTCGCTGGAGCCCGTCGTGCGGGACCCCTGCTACCTCTTCAACCAGGGCATCTGCAACAGGAACATCGACCAGACCCTGCTCTCCATCCTCCTTCTCTTCCACAGGTGGGTGTCACCGCCGGGAGCCTGGGAGCTGCCGGAGGCTGGGCGCCCGGGGTAGCGGGTTCGGAGCTGGCAGCGGTGTAGGGCTGGAAAGAGAGGGGGCTTGTGCTTGTGTGACCCTGGGGCCGGAGGGTGTGAGCGCCGGTGGGATCTGGGTGGGGAAAGGCCGCGTCTGGCACGGAGTCCGTACGTGGTGCCAGCCCATCCCTGGGTGCGGGTCCGGGTGGCTCTGCTCCGCCATGCCTGCCGTGCCCGTCTTGTGGTGCCCTGTGTCTGCCGGGCAGTGACAACAGCCCCCAGCTGTGTGTCTTGGCCGCTGGACTCTGTGCTCATCTCCCTGGCTACCTCTGTCCACACAGACAGTGCCCGCAGGGACATGGATAGTGTCCAGCGACAGACAGGCATCGGCCCCATCCTGCGTGGAGAGAGCTGGTTCCTTGGGAAGCAGCCGTGCCGCCTCGAAAGCCATCTTGAGTGTCAGTGAGAGCCTGAGTAGGGAGCTCGAGTGTCCCAGTGCCAGCTCCTGCCCTTTCGGCGGCTGCCCTGGCCCTCCCCGGAGTGGACACAGGTTTGACCTGGAGTGGTACTTCCCGTCCCTGGAAAGTGGCCCTGTCCTGCCCGAGCTGGTCTCGGGGCTGCTCTGGGCAGGCTGCCTCACAGCCGGACGTGCTGAGGACTGCTCCCATCCATTCTCTGGCGGACTGAGGAGGCAGGACTGCGGGGTCTGCCCTGTTCCCCTCCTCTAGCAGTGACGACAGAGGACGCTGAACGGGAGGTCCCAGAGGTTACCACTCCGCAGGCTCCCCAGCCCTAATGAGGTGAACCCCAGAGGCGAGGAGTGGACAGAGCTGTCTCAGGTCCTGCACTGGCGCTGCGTAGGGCTGGCTCTGGTGACGGAGAGAGCTGGTGACACCCTGTGGGGGAGCAGCCTGTACGGGGACCAGCAGGTCTGGGTCTCCCCAGTTCGGCCTGGGAGAGCCGAGCTGGGCCAGTAGTGCCGTAGGTGCCCGAGGCTGCCAGTGTCTTCAGCAGGTGGGACACATCCGCCACCCTGAGGGGACCTGTGGCCCATCGGTGCGTCAGGTACAGATGTCTGCCTGGCTGGCACGGCAGGCAGCGGCTCTGGGGCTCGCTACTCCGCCGTGGGAGGGTAACACGCAGGAGGAGCAGCACCCACGCGTTCAGAGGCACCTCGCCATCGCCTTGCCACCCTACACGCACATGCAGCGTGGGCGAGCTGCAGGGCCGTGCGCGGAGCGGGAGGCGGGTGGGCTCACACGTGGCTGCCCCACGCGTGTGAGCCACCCCGGCGCACGCCCGCCTCCTCGCCCAGCAGCGTCTGACGCCGAGAGGTTGCTGCCTCGAGCCGGCCTTGGCGGACACGCTCTTCCTGCACTTACATAACACCGAGCTGCCGCTCAGGTGGGAAGGGAGGGGCTGGGACACCCGCCAAGGTGCCGGTACCTGGCCCGTACGGGGAGCAGCGAACCCACCCAGCTGAGAAGGAATAGGAGTAAGAGGTTCCCCTCCTCCCTGGGAGGCTGCAGCATGTTGGCACCGTGGGTGAAGGGGGAAGAGACACTGTCCCCAGCATGGGCTGCCAGGGCTGGAGTCAGAGCCAAGCACCTGGGCTGCTCGCTGGAGAACTCAGTGACAGTGCCTGTGGGCCAGAGGTCACTGATATGGGCACAGCAGGCTGCTTTCGAACACATCCCTGCTGGAGCAGAACCTCTGGTGCTCCTGGTGAGGTAGGGAGTGAGCAGAGATGCCAGGGGACAAGGACTTCTCCCTGCCAGTGTCCCTTAGCACTCCTTGCTGCCTATCTTCCATGCCCTATTGTGTGATGTGTCCCAAGAGGCTCCAGGCATTGTGTTTTGACAGGCTGTGCCATGGTGTGGTGCTAAACTGTGTCCCTCTGTCACATCCAGTGTCCAGGCATCTTGGTGTGGAGGCTGCCTGGGTGATCCCCATCACCCCTAGGTGGCACAGCATGGGGGAGCCTGGTGCACGGCCCAAAGCACTGGAGCCAGGTGTGCCCACACCTGTGTTTGCAGTTGTTTTGCTCCAGCCTGAACTTTCTCCTTCTGGGGAATGAGCCAACACATCCAAGAGGAGATAGCATACACAGCAGAGGATTGTGGGTCCCAGAGGAACACCCCGATAACATGCCTGATAAGGGCACCCTGCTGCTGACACCAGGGAACCCAAACCATTTGGTGCTCCTTGTTTTGGCTGATGTGCTCCTACAGCAACACAGGAGGAGGGGAGAGTTGCATGGATACACATCCTCGTGTGTGGCTGACATCCAGGACAGCACGGGATCCTCAGGATCCTAAACCCAGAGTTGAGTCTGGCTCTGGGGCTGGCTGTAGACAGCTCACTCAGGGTCAGATCAGTGCTGGACTTCTCAGACAACACACATTTCAGCATATCCAACCTGTCTCTGGAGGTTTTTCTGGCTGGGTGGTCCCTGCCAGGCTCTCCATACCCTTTGCTCATAGCAGGGATGTTGTCAGGGATGCACAAGGAAGGGATGCTCTGGACCAATTGCTTCCAGGGCTTGTGCTCCTGCAGAAAGCCCTGCTGTTCCAGGAGTGCATGGGATCCTGTGCAGAAAGGGCTTCTCCCCACCATGTCCTCACACAGGGCATCACAAATTGCTCTCCCAGGAGATCTCAGCAGTACCAAGGGACCAAGCTCATATGGAAGCACCAGGTATAGGGAGGACAGCTGCCACCACCCTGACTGGGCACACCTTCTCCCTGCAGATGCCAATGAAGTGGGCCGAAAGGTCTTTGCCATCCCTCTGTAATGCCAGCATTATCCCAAGATTGCTCATCCCAGAGCCAGACACAAGCCCAATTGAGTGTAGGTCAGGGAGAGCAGGCCCATGGCCACGTGGCACCTTTCCCTGGGCCAGGGGACTGAGGGGAGCCAATGGTGTGGGAGGAGGTGGGCACTGCGGGGGAGGCAGCACCCCGGGCATGTGCCAGCACGTGATCAAAGCCTGGCTCTGGGTGTGGAGAGGAGGCACATGCCAGCCTGCTTGCCCACATCAGCCAGCCACAACAGCACTCCTGTCCAGCCTGTCCGGGCAACGCCTGGCCAGCCTGTGCCCATCCTGCTCCGGGCTATGAGGGGACACCTCTACATAGCCAGATCATCTGCTGCTCCATCCAACAGGGTGGGCAGTGACCCAGCCTTTGTTCTGAGCCATGAAAGGAGCTGGGGGCCACCTTCTCCCCGGCCTGAGCAAGCCACGGGAGTCACAGGGAAGCAGGGAAGCTCTGTGTGAGGGGCTGGGGGAAGCATGAATTTGGGCAAAGCAGGGCAGCACTGCCTTTCCCGCTGTAAGGTCAAGCCAGCAAGCAAGAGCTGCCTGGGCAGCAGTAGCAGGGTGGCATTTGTGTCACAGCACCACTTGTTCCTGTCTGTTGGGTGTCACTTTGCAGCAGCAATGCAGGAGGAGAGAAGCCAGGGCATAAAGGGCAGCCTGGGGTGGCAGGGCCAGGGCAAGCATTCCAGCTGGTCAAGTGGGCTGGAGCTACAAGGACACATTGATGGGGAGAGAGGCCATAAGTGAGCATGAGAGAGGTGTGGGTGTGGGACCAAGCTGTCCTACTCTCCTTCTTCTGGCCCTGGGACAGCTCTGCCAGGGAGTGGGCCAGGAGAGTCCCCCTGCCCTCCAGAACCATGCACCAGGGCTTTGTATGCTTTGGTCCCATAGGACAGAGCTGCATGTGGCCTGACCTGTGGCCTGCAGTGTTGGTTGCAAGCCCTGCACACCACCGACGTGCTGGGGAGATTTCGTTTCAGTGGCAGTGCTGAGAGATGCTGACCTTGGCATACCCAAATCCTCCCACCCTCAGGAAGATGTCAGGCAGGGAGCCGGCTGATCCTGCTGTGGTCTCCATCACGGCCATCCTAACACTTTGGGACCCCCAGCCCATGGCCCAGCAGACTTGGGGGCCATGTCCTGGCAGACCAGGCTCACAGGAACTCTACCACAGCACACTGGGTTCAGCATGGCTCAGCAGGGCTGGCAGCAGCACGTGCCACATGACACACTGTGCCTGTCCCTGCCTGCTCCTGCAAGACCCAGCTCCCTCGAGAAGGATATTCCCAACATCCTCTGAAGCACAGGAGAGCCCTGCTCAGCCCCTCCAGCCCCTTGGGAGGGAACCATTTGCCCCTGACCACAAGGCTATGGCCAAGGAGGCTGGCAGAGCTGAGCCAGTCTGGTGATGCCAACGTCAGCTTCTCAGGAGCCTGTCATCTTAGTTCTCTGGGGATTCTTCAGCACTACCCATCTGCTAGGGCAGGCACTTGGCTCTGCACAGGCAGAAGTAGGTGTCCCAAGATCAGGCAGGGATGACCACATGGCTCTGTGGGGAAAAAGGTTGGCCAGGATGTTTTTCCAGGTTTGAACTGTAAAGATGAGGAAGAGGTTGGAGCTGGAGGAGGCTTCAGGGGTCTGCCCTGATCCCAGCATCATGCCACTTCCCTCCAGCATCACACTTTCCCTTCCTCGTGTGACATGGCCTGATCCTGGACAGCCTCTGCTGGGACTCGGCACCACCTCCATGGCCACTGCCCAGCACAGAGAGGGTTAAAGCTGACTCTGTACTTCGGGGGAACACTGTGACCTGCATGGGACCAAAGGGCTTGGAAGTGCTTGGGATATATGTTGCCAGAGACTGGCAGCTGTGTATGCACCCAGGGGACATGACGGTGCATGGGTCCGCGCGCTTTATGTGGACTGCCAAGGCCAGTGAGGCTCCAGGTGGATCCTGCCCTTGGGAAGGACTGAGACCCTGTTGGTAGAGGGCAGAGAATCGCAGAACCCATTAGGTTGGAAAAGACTTCTGAGATCATCATCTCCAACTTTACCCCTGGGGTGTGTGTTGGGAAAGAGGGCTGGAGAGGTGAGAGAAGCTACAACCCATCCCCATGCTTTGCANCATTTATTTGAGGGGACTTTTGTTGCAGAACAACTCTGGTGGCAGAGAAGAAACTCTGGGCCCTCCAGACTTCAGGATTAGGGTGGGATCCAGTTCTTGCCACCCCCACCTGCAATTCCCTGGGGATGGCAGCCCTGTCCAGATTGGCAGAGGGTGGCAGATGCCATGGGGCTGGACAAGACATCTCTATGTCCTTAAGTGAACCATCACAGTGATATGCTTGTGAAATGGAGCAGGACTGCTCCGGGGGGGTTGGAGGTAGGGGATGGTCTCAGATTGTCCCCAAGGGTTGGCACAAGCGAGGTGAGGGCTGGCTGCTGAGGTCGGGCACACAGAGAGTCACGGCAGCACCACAGGTATACATCCTGCCAGCAACCAATTGTCTTTTACATTGTTATTGTTCTGAAATGTCAGTGACGGCAGGGCTTAGGGAAGGTCCCTGATTTGAAATGCCCGGGATTCCTTGCAAAGGCCAGGCGGGGTATTAATAACCGTCTGTGCTGAAGCTGTGCCGCCCCTACGTGTCCTTGCCTGACCTTCTGCGGGTGCCGGCTCATGTGCCAGCCGAGCACAGCTCCTCTGCCCCCAGCCCCCGCCGGGTCAGGTCTGGCCGGGCTCCACACCCCCGACGGGGTCCGGCTGTCCCTCGGACACTGTGGGGCTGCTGGGGCTCCCCCCAAGCACTGGGCTAGGCAGGAGAGCACCAGGCTCCAGCACCTGTGAAAGGGGCCAGTGAAGGGCTTAAGGGGTTCCATAAACAGAGCTTATTCTGGGCTGGAACAGCACATTTGGGTAGCGTAGGGTGCGCTGCACAGCTCTGGCAGCTCCCCTGCCTCCGTCCTCATTACATAACGAGCTGCCTCCCAATTAGCGAGCGGGCACTCCCGCACGCCGCAGGGCAGCAGCTGCCAGCGCCCAGCAGGGCTCCGGAGCACCCGCTCCTGCGTGAAAAGGGGCCTGGGATTGTTTCTGGAGGATGCCAGAGGCCCTGCTTTGGGGTTCCTCTCTCGGGCTGGGGATCCCTGCAAAACTGATGAGGGGCTGGGGGAGGCAGAGCCCAGGCTGGCAGCCCCCTGCCCACCTGCTGTGGGGTACAGGGGCACCGCGTGGTCCTCGTGCTGCAGGGCATCCCTTCAGTGTCACAACCACCTATGCTCTATCCCCTGAAACTGGACCAGAAAAGGGCAGCCAGGACATGGGGATGATGCAGCTGGGGCTGTCCAGGATGACACAGTAAGCTAAGAGGCAAGGACAGTTCTGGAGTTCAGAGCCATAGCTGGCGGGAGCACCAGGGCAGGGCACAGGTAACAAGGAGGCGATAACACCGAGTTCAATGACAGGACTCCAGCCCCGGCCCGTGGGTGTGAAACACTTTGCTCTGCAGACAGAATTGTGGATTCAAGCTCTGCCAAGGGTTCAGCCTGCCATCCTCCTTGGGGCCGGGCATCCCTGGCCCATGGGAGCAGGTAGCATGGTGGGGGTTAGCTGCACTATGCCAACAGCCAGGCATAGTGCTCAGAGAAAGATGCAGGGTTTTCACTGGCATCCTCACCTCAGCATTCAGCAGCTGTGGGACCCTTTGTGGGGAGCAGTGAGGTGCAAGGGTACCCCACCACCCCTGGCAGGGCACTTCGGGGTGCTTGCACTGGGTTGGCAGCAGCATGGGGCTGGTGTTCACAAACACCAGCAAGGTGGGATGTTTGGCCACATGATCCAGGGCTGGTAACAACCCGATGAGCCCTTTTTCCTCTTTCTCTCCTACACCAGCATTCATGGGGAAGCCGTGACTCTGGGGGCTTCCGACATGGTGAGAAAGGCTTGGCTGGAAGTGGGTCCTCTCTGACCTCCCTTCCTCACACCACTGCAGGGAGGCAACTGCACAGGAGGAAGAAGGGGGTCTGGTGACAAAGTTAAAGAAAAATTGCAGCTCTCAGCAGGCTGGCTCGAGGGTGTGCACTCCCATTCTAGAAAAAAACAGAACTGGGAGTACAGCCAAGTACCTTTATCAGAGGAAGCAGTCAGCCCCACAGCTGGACACAGGAGCCTGCCAGGGCTCCCTCCACCATCCCACACTGCCTCCAGCCTGACAGGTTGGAGGAGTCTCCACACCACAATCCCTGCCCATGCCTGCTGCCTGGCGGAGTGGGTCACCTGTGTCCATTGCCCATGGACACAGAGCTCACTCTGCCTCCATTGAGCATGAAGGGAAGGAGGACATGTTCCCTTTTAGCCTTCCCAAGGGTAGGTTCCTCTCCAGCCTTTCCTCACTGAAATCCTCCCTGGGCTTCCCCAGCATGGCAGAGGCCACCACCTCTGTGCGAGCCACACATGACTCTGGTGTCCCCTGGCTTGGGACTGGGACCAGGCAAGGCCAGCAGCACCAGCTCTGCAGGCATGGGGTGCATTCCTACCCAGGCACATCCAGGCGTGCCCAGGAGTGGTTACCTGCTGCTCTGGAGCAGCACATGCCCTGGGTTTGGAGATTTATGACCTCTCCAAGGCTCTGATGGGCATGACCTGGGTCCCCATGTCACAGGGCTCCTGGTTGTATGGGTCTTCTGCATGTCCCACACAGTTCCTGGAAGCACCAGCTGAGCTGGGGGGTAATGCCAGGCCTCAGGGAGCAGCTCAGCCAGGGAATCTCCAGGAGGAGGAAACCGAGATCTGGACAACTGGTGTGCTCTGGCAGCATTAGGCCCGCAGCCCTTGGGACTGACACTGCAGCCCCACGCCAGTGCCATAGGGCAGGCAGTTGGTGTTCAGGATCCTGGGATTGGCATGGCAGATGACCCAGCTGCCTGTTTGCCCATGGGCAGCCCCTGGCATTACTTCTCCTTTCCCAGAAGCAGGATAGAGCTGCTGGAGAAGACCTGGAGCTCCTCAGCCCTGTCCCACACCCAGCCCTTCCTGCCACAGGCTCCCACAGGCCCCAGCTGTCACCAGTGTCCCCAGCCACACTTCCCTCTGTTCCTGCAGGGCATTGCTAGGATACCCTGGCAGTGGCATCCCCAGTCCCTTGACTGGTACTACCACAGTTGCAGAATTTTGGGCTGTGACAGGCAGTGTTTTCTTAGCTGTGTATTTGCAAGCAGTAGCTTCTCCTCTCCCGCTCTGCTCTGACCCTTGGAGCGGGAGATCTGACTCTGCAGAGCAGCCTGGGCAGCCTTGGCTCTGCGCCTTTCCCAGTTTGCTCTCCAGTGTCTCTGAGGCCAGGCTATAAACATTTCCCACGCCTCAGACCCTCTGAAGGGCCTTCCTCCCATTGAGCTGAGTCCTTGGGAGAGAGCAAGTCAGGAAAACTGCCACGGAGCTGTGAGCACAGCCTGGAGCAGGGGGAGAGCCAAGTCTGGGGAGCCAGGGCTGCTCCTGAAGACTAAACCACCCCTCCAGTTCCATCAGCTGCTGCCGGGACAGGAGCATCCTTTGGTGTGTGGCACTGCAGTGCCTGGTGCTGGTCCAACACACAGGGTTCAGTACAGAAGCACATCTTCTCCCCGGGGCTATGGGGAGAGTGCATGTCTCCTGACCCACAGCACTGTGCAGGTGTAGGATACCAGGCAGCGAGAGATAATCCCCTCGTCCTGCTCCCTATCACCCCATGCTCCAGCCTGGCAGAGCCCTGTGGGGGCTGCAGAACTCCAAGTCCCATTGCTGAGGAGGGGGTTGTCACTTAATGTCACCCAATAGGGGGGCTGGCATCTTCTGGGCTGAGGCACAGGCTGTATAAGGGCTGACGGGCTGCTGACAGCTTTGGGGTGTCCTGCAGGGCCACTGCTGGGGTGATACCATCATTAGCTGGTGTCACCACCTCTCCTTACAATGCTCAATGCTCCTGCTCAATGACAGCCGCGGGTGCTTTTTCTTCCCCAGAGAGTGCAACAATTAGTGTCACAATTACCCTGTATTGCGGCTGCTGCCACTGTTACCAAAATAACAACAGGCACGGGCTGGGCCCAGCCTGATGAGCCTCCTGTGTGTGGATACAGGAGCTGCCGTGCTGCTGGCTCGGGGATGCAGTTCAACCACTGGCCCCTTTCGCCCAGCCTGCTCCCAGCGCCCATCTTGGTGGCCTCTGGTGCCACAGGGTAACTGAGAGCCCATGGTACCCTGCTCTGTAGGAAGAGCAAGGTGGTGTGTTCCCCACCCTGCTCTGCTTGGAGAATGGGAGAGGAGGCAGCTGCCAGCAGCCTGGCAAGGCCAGGGCTGTGGTGTGCTAGGAGAGGGCCCCCCCCCACCACTTGGTGTGCAGCTGGAGCCCCATAAAGGATCCTGCTACTGTGGGGGCATTGGGGCAGCTCAGAGGGGCTCCTGGGGAGAGCTGGCACAAAGCAGGATCCAGCAGAGTTGGGAGCTGCTGCTCCCACTGTGGAGGTGTCAGCAGGCCTGCAGGTGACACCCGTGGGCTGGGGGTGCCCTCCTGCTATGCAGGGGCACACCAAGCTGCCCTGTGCTGTGCTGCTGGCACCAGGTGTGCAGGCAGGGCTGTTGCCTCAGCTGTCAGTCAGGGCAGCACTCATGCACCATCCTGCCTCAGAACAGCGGCACTTGTTTGGCACACAAAGTGTGTCTCACAGGGTCACAGAGACATTCAAGCCAGAAAAGACCCTCAAGATCATCAGCTCCAGGTACTAAAGGAATGTGCCCGCACATGTGTGTGAGCAGGGTGCACCAATGTGCACATGCATGGGCAGGGTGTACCCCTGTGTGCAGGGCTCACACTCGTGGGGGCTGCAAACACACATGTGCGTGCAGGGAGCGTGGGTGTGGGCGTGTGCTCTGTGCACACACGTGTGCAGGCAGGGCTTGCTTTAGGGGCTGCAAGGTGTGCCGTGGTTGTGTGTGCCCCGTGACACATTCAGGAGCCCCCCCCACGTGAGGGTGCGGGGCTGGGAGGGGGGCTGCAGCCCCCTGCCCAGCCTGACCTGCCCTGGCCACTGACTGCATAAGGATTCCTCATTTACTGAATGCCAGGAAAGAAACTTCTGCTTCTTCATCCCTCCAGAGCATCCCTCGCTGTGGCCTCTCGAAGGCTGGCAGCATCCTGCCCAGCCTCAGAGTGAGGAGCCCATGTCCTGAGCAGCAATGTGGGCAGGGCTGGGGGGAAAGACCCAGGAGGACTGCAGGGAAATCAGTGACTTACTCCAGTTTATTTTTGCAATAGTCTCAGCTCCATGGGAAAAATATTGGAGGTGGCAGAGCAGAAGCAATCTCCCCCCAAAGCATTTTCCAGCTTCCCTCCAGCAGCTGCAGAAATCTTTGGGTCTTTTTTTCTCAGTCCTTGGTGCCTGAGTGCTTCATCAGAAAGGTTCCAAGCAGGGACTGGGAACCTCAAGCTGTGAGACAAGGACCACCACCCAGGCTCTGGTCTGCCGGCTCTGGAGCCCTTGGTCCCTGCCACTAATGATTTAGGGCTTCCTTTGGGAAGCAGACTGAGCCAGGACTGGGGCGGG
>VZTZ01009926.1:205187-242689 GCA_013400955.1 Drymodes brunneopygia | reverse complement strand
CCACTCCGCAGTGCGCAGGGAGCGAGGATGGACATGGAGGGGGACTTTTGGGGTCTGGGGTTGACCGAGCCGGGTTCCCTGGGTGCTCAGGAACTCCAGCCCCTCAAACTCCCGAGGCAGGGTAGGGGGCTGGAGAGTGCTTCTGGATGCAGAGAAACCAGAGAGATGGTGGCTGAGGGAGCTAAGCTGGGTGAGCACCAAGCCCTGGCCAGGGTTCCAGGGTTGGGGTGGGGAGGGATAGTCCTTGGGAAAAGCTTCTGCAGCATTTGGCACTTTCCCCAGCACTTGGGAATGGGAGGGAGCAACCCCCAGGGCATTACTCTCCACTGATCGTTTTCTTCCATGGCCTTTTTTCAGGATCTTGTGAAAAATCATCTGATGTATGCTGTGCGGGAGGAGGTGGAGGTCCTGAAAGAGCAAATCAAGGAACTGTTGGAGAAAAACTCCCAGCTGGAGCGTGAGAACAGCCTCCTGAAGACCCTGGCCAGCCCTGAGCAGCTGGAGAAGTTCCAGTCCCGGCTCCCAGCGGAGGTGCTGTGCCCTGAGGAGCAGAGCCCCGGGGTGGCTGCCCCGGCCCAGCACTCCGGGGGCTCTGCGGTGTAAGGTGGCTCTGTCCTTGGGGTGGGCAGAGCCACAGAACTCTTTCTACTTAATCTCCTGCAAAATCGTTTCCGCCTTCATCTCACACGAAGGACTGCCAGACCCTGGCACCGAGCCGTGCCCCTGGGGCAGCCCTGGCCAGCCTGCAGAGCCAGTGGCTGTCTCCTTCATGAGGATGTTCTTCTGCAAGGAAGACAGGGGCAGCTGACCCCCCCTCGCCATCCAACCACCTACCAGGTGCCAGGAGGAGATCTGTAGTGCCTGTCCCAGGCTCTGCTGCAGAGCAGAGCTGGGCAGTCTGTGGCATCATGATGGTCACCTGCGGTTGGAAGGAGCGCATGCCAAGCCCCAGGCCGTGGCTGCATTCTGCAGGGGTGTGTCTCTTTCTGGCAAAGCCTGACGTTGGAGGGAGACTGATGTTTAGTGAGCGAAGCAGATGTGTCCCGCAAGCCATCCAGGAGCCTGCTGGAACCCGACCCAGACTGAGCAGCACCAGGGGTGGCAGCTGCAGCACAGTCCATGGCTGAACGCACAGCAGTGTGGGGATTACAAGGAAAAAAAGCTTATTTTGTTAGTTTGGTCATCTTCTGTTGCTGTATCTGTGTATAAACATGCGCATGAGAGGTGTCTCTGAGGCTGTGGGGTGCCCGCTCTGGGCCAGCCATGCCCATCTGAAAAGCTGGAGGCAGACTGGAATAGTGAGCGGCTGTCAGTGGGCGGCCAACTATTATAAGTGGCACCAAGGAGGGGGCAGATGCACTCCTCTCTGGCACCCCACGTGACAGAACCCTGCGGCAGCACTGGGACGATCTGGACTGACCACTGGGCAGAGCCACAAGCCAGGCTGTGCTCTAACCCACTGGGGTGGAGGAGCCAGCCCGTGCTCCTGGGCTCCCCTGTCCCTGGCCTGTTCTCTGGGATGTGAAGGGACATTGCTTTTGATGTCAGAAGCGGTGACACTGTTGTGTAAATCTAGATAGAAATGGCAATAAACTCTACTTTTTATATATACCTGTGCCCCAAGCTGTGTCTGTGGCTGGGAAGAGGGGGGAGAGTGATGGCACTGGGGAAGAGGCTGGGACTTGGCTGGAATGGGATTGGTGAGGATACTGGGTTGGTGCTGTTCCCCAGCTGGGAAAACCTGGCAGCTCCCCACCTTTGCAGAGGGGTTTAGTTCCCCCTAGATGGCCCTGGCTGAGCCAAGATGGGTTTTTGGAGATATGAGCAGGCAGCCCCTTCCCAGGGGCTGGGTGTGTGGTAGGGAAAAGTGCCATGAAGCTGCAGGTCTCTGTCGCCTGTGTCACACCTGTGCAGGGCAAACTTGGGGGCACAAGCCAGAAGGAGGCCCTTCTCAGGCTCTGTGAAGCTGTATGTACGCCCAGCTCTGCTCTTCCTCTGGTGTTTTTCTCACTGCCATCACTGACATTTTTATTTTGGTTTCTTTTTCACTTTGGGCCATCTGAAAACATGATGTGAGAGTAAGAGGATGGGTCATCTGAATTGAGCAGCACTAGACAGGGGCAGAGGATGGCCAAACTTTGTTCTAGGGCACAGCCACCTTTTGGTTCAACCCCACGGGGTATGTGAGGGAGGGCAAAAAAACCCCAAATCTTCCAACTCTGGAGCTGCTGATGACTACTACAGGTTAAAGCCTGGAGGTGTTTGTGCAGAGCCCCAGGCTGGCAGGATGTTTGAAGCAAGGTGCAGTATCCTTCCTCGGGGTTTTCTACACAGTTCCTGGGCCATCTGGAGCCATCCCTGGGCTGGCAGTGACTGGGGCCAGGGGAGCAGGTAGGTGGCCAGACCCGGTGCTATGGCAGCACAGCTCCACACGGTTTCAGGTCTCTGCTGTGGTGAGGGTGGCTCAGCCCCAGCCCTGTGTGAGTCATGGTGGAGCTGCGGGTGGTTGGCACCCTGGAAACGCCAGATAAACAGCAAAACACAGGCCATGGAGGCTTGAAATCATTATTGGGTGTCTTTCTCCTCTGTCCTGTCTGTCCTGACGTGGTGACCCCCACAGCAGCCTTGCACAGGCAGCCCTGCAAGTGTACTAGTGCAAGGATATAAACATGTGCCTCGTGAGTATGTGTGTGTGATGACTTTCCCTATGTGTGTGTAAACAGGTTCAGGCGCGCCTACTACGTCCATACACATCCCTGGCACACACAAGCACTGCAGCAGCCTGTGGGACACACACACAGCAGACCCCCAGTTCTGCCAGCCTCTCAGGCTTATAGCTGCTCCAGGAAGGGCTGTTCCACAAGGCAGCTGGATCCAGCTGTGCTTGCACTGGCCAGGTCACTACGGTGGGTATTGAGGGTGCTGGGAAATGGTCCAGCCATCCTTCTGACCCTTCTTGGCTGGGGAAGCTTTGGCCTGCAGCAATGAGCTCTGTGCCCCATTTGTTCTTCTTGCACCCCTCCATCTAGCTGCATTCAAGGGGTGCAGTGATGGTCTTGGGAGTGCTGTTTGCTGCCTCTTCCCATCCTCTGTCCCCTCCCCACAGCGTTGGAGCTCCACACAGCATGGAGGCACATGGGGACAGGCAGTGGCAAAACATGCTCATTGCAGCCGCCCCCCCCAAACCACTTGCTTCAGAGTTCAGCCTTCCTCCCACGGGTAGGCAGAGCCTTTCCCATCCTGCAGCATGGTGTGACATGGTGCCAGCCAATGGCACAGGGCAGCCCTTGCAGAGCCCCCACCTGCCTGCAGCACCGTAGTGCCCCAAGGGTTAATGCACACCCCAGCATCCCGCACCCCCTGGAACCCCACGCCCGGTCTCCCGTCACCCCCAGTGTCCCCCAGCCCACCCCTGGATCCACCCTGACTGCCTCAGCTCAGGGGCATCATAGGACAAAGGGCTTGGGGGCTGCGTGTTGTTGCAGAGGGTGGGAAGCCTGTGTAGGTGTTGCTTAGTGCCGGTGAGCAGCAGCCTGGGAGAGGGCTTGGAGCAGCACAGGGAGGGCAGCAGGATCTGAGGGTCTGCCCAAGGGTCAGGATATTGGGCAGACACCCCCAACCCTGCATGTTCTCACTCCTTCACTGGGTTCTCCTGGGGAGATTCCACTCCAGCCAGGCAGAAGTGCCTTATGCAACATCCCTCCCTGCTCCTCGAATCGAACACCATGTCCCAGCCCAGCCCAGCCCAGCCCTGCGGGAGCCTTGCAGACAGATGCATGTGTGGGATTTTCCATGCAGTCCTTGGTGCCCAACACCCTCATAGATCCAGCACCGCAGCTGCCCACGGCCACTGGCAGGCCTGGGGACCCTCTCAGAAGGAGAAGCTGTGCTGCACAGTGGAGGTTCCCACTGGAGAGTGGCACAAGCCATAGTGCCAGCCCTGAGCGAGCCACAGCTTGGTGCCATGGGGGTTGGAAAGAGCAAGAACCAGTGGGGGCCTACACAGGCAGCCAGGGTGCTGGGGCTGAGTGCAGCAGCCTCTCAGGACACTTGCGCAAGCATTCCATGAGCACTGGGACCCCCCATCTAGGCCAGCTGGAGAGGGAGAGATGCAAGTGTGAGGATGCACCACCAACAAGCCAAGCATGCAGAGCCCATCCCCCAAGAACCCCTGCAGCAGGGTGGGTGGGGTGTGCAGAAGGGGTGCACCCCATTTGGGGCTGCACCTGGGCTCAAAGGCTGCTCAAAGCTGAGGGTCCTTGTCTAGCCTCTCTCATTCCCCACAGCTCACCCACCCTTCTGCCATGCCTCAGTTTCCCCTCTGTTCGTGTCCCCTGGGAAGGGGGTTTTTCCAAGGCAGGGTCAGGCAGAGACCCCAGCATGCCTCCAAGCAGTCCCAGCTGGGTCAGAGATTTCATGTCTCCACGATAGGCAGGCCCAAGTCCAGGCAGAGGGAAGGGAGCTGTTCCCAGCACATGTGCATGCCAGGAGCTGCTAGCAGGGTTGCCCAGCACAGGCACACTGGCAGCCATGCCCTTTGCCAGCACTGTCAGCCCACGGACACTGGTACCTGTGCAGTACTGGCAGCACATCCCAAAACGGCACAGGCAGTCCTTGCGGAGCGGCTGTTGTTGTCCCAGTGCTGTGCTGCCCTTATGTAACTGGGGAGCCAGCCCAGGCCTGTGCCCTCTGCTAAGGGCTGGGACAGCACCCAGCAGTGCCAGCCGCCAGGCCCCTCAGGGCTTTTGGCCCCATGACAGGCCACAGGGCAGTCCCCCCTCCCAGGAACACTGCCAGCCCCTGTCCCCCCCACAGCCCCAGTGGGATGGGGACTCGCCAGAGCAAGCCCAGCTGGTGCAGAGGGCAGGGGCTGCGTGTGCCCAGGGCTCGGTGTCGGGGTGGGGGCTGGGGCAGGGCTGCTCAGTTGGGTATGCAGTGTTCCTGGGCGGTTTGTGTCCCCGGCACCCTGCCCTGACACCCAGCCACAGGCATTTGTTGGTATCAGGAAGTGAAACAAACAGCAGGCAGTAACCTGGCAGCGAGACCGCAGCCGCCCCAGTATGCACCGCACTCCTGCCGAGACCTCACTAGCACCAGCTGCCCTCGGCACAGCACCTCTCCCTGCCCTGAGTACTGCTAGGGATGCCTAAGGGGAGCAGCTGGCTCATTCTCTCAATCCTCAGGTATCCTTCCTGCATCCTCCTGTGCTACAGGATGAGTTTTTCCATTGGGAAAAATAAAAATAATGCCATGGTTTGTGGCCTGTGGGCTGCAGCTGCATCCCCAGCCTTGTCAAGTCCTGTGGGGGGAAAAGCCTGTTAGCAGGGCCTGTTGCAATAGGACAAGGGGACAGAGTTAGATTGGATATAGAAAAGGAGTCTTTTACAATGAGGATGGTGAGGCCCTGGCACAGGGTGCCCAGAGAAACTGTGGTTGCCCCATCCCTGGAAGTGTCCAAGGCCAGGTTGGACAGGGCTTGAAGCAATCTGGGATAGTGGAAGGTGTCCCTGCCCATGGTAGGAGGGTGGAATAGATGGCCTTTAGAGGTCTCTTCCAACCCAAACCATTCTGGGATTCTATGATTCTATGACTCTTTGGTCTGGTTGGGTCCAGCTGTTCCTGCAAGAACCTGCCTGTGGCTCAGGGGTGTCATGCTTCTGGGAGCTAGGCATGCTGGCTGCCCTTTCATCCCCACCCAGCTGGAGAAAGGGTGGCCCAAAGAGGAGCCATCTGCCCACATTCTGCCATGGGTCAGCACACAGGGAGCCACAGCTTTGTACCCGTGGTGAGGTGGCTTTGTGTGTAATCCCCTGGATAGACACTCCTCAGGGCTGGGGCAGCTGTGGGACCTGCTGTGGCAAAAGGACTTCAGCTTCCCAGGTAGAAACAAGGTCAAACATCCCCAAGGACACAAGCTCAGAGGAGGAGACAAAAGGGAAGGGAATGGAGTGTGTAGGATTGTGTTAGGTAAAAGCAGGAGATACTGTTGAATGACAGCACCAAAGACAAAAGATGCTGAGGCAGGTGGAAAACAGGTGGGTCATGCAGGAGGGTGACAAGAGTGCAAAAGACACAAACAACCCGAGATGCCTCCTGCCTGTCCATGCCAGAGCCAGCACGACAGCCTCTTACGAGGTTAATGGGATCATTACTGGTGATAAGGAGGCAGCTAAGCAGTAAAATGTTCCTGAGAAAGTGAACTTCCTCATTCCAGCCAAGAAAGGGAGATCGGTTCACAGCAAACAGCAGCAGGATAAACAACTCAATTAGAAACAGCAAGTTCTCGAACCCAGACAAACAACCCAGACCCGGAAGGTTTCATGTGGGAAGAGCCACGCTTGGAGCAAACACTTCCCCATGGGACTGCCACTTAATGAATGAGCACTTGGAGTTACAGAAGGTGCAAGGGATTAACTGGGATTTAGGGGCCTGGGGGACCTGGCCAATTTGCTTTAATTGATCATTAGAAACAGCATAATCCCAAGGAAAATCAGTGTGGGAAATTCAGGCACCAGGCTCCAGACTTTGCCAGGACTTATAAGAGGACACAAGTCACGAAGGGGTTGTCTCCATTGAAGAAGGCTTTGGAATGAGTGGCTTGTCTTGTACCTGACCCGCTGGGGGCTGCCCATGGCCTGTCTCAGTACCCAGCTGCCTGCCTGGTGCCCTGCTGCAGAAGCAGCTGCCCACACTTCCTGGCCTCCAGAACAGAGGGCAGAACAGAGGGACAAGGGTTGGCCTGCACCCTGGGCAAGGCTCTCTCTGTCCTGTTCCTCCACATCCCAGTGCAACTCGAGCCCAGGGCTGTTTGGAGGCTGTGCTGAGGCAGGGACAGGCAGCTGGTGATCTTGGTGTGGGTAACACTGGGGGCAGCCCTGTGCCAGGTTTACACCATTTCCAGATGCTGACATGGGCATTTTCCCCTGAGCTCAGCACTTAGGTCTCCCTGGTATTTGAGGTCTCTCCTGCCAGCCTTCCCAGCCCAGTCAATGATTACCCAGGATGGAGGTTACCCAAGAGCCACCAGAACAGTAACAGAGCAGGAATGACATCCCCAAGCAAACACTGGCCGTGCTGTCCAGGGCAGGGTGCCCGGTCCCAACAACTTCTGCACAGCTTTTTGCTGACACAGCCAAGGTGTGTGGGGCCACCCCACTGCTGGCTGGTAGTCTGCAGCAGGACAGACCAGAACCCCAGAAGGACCCAACCCCCTTCTTGCCTCTGCAAAATCAAGATCTCATCCTCACTATGGGTCAGCTGTGATGGCCCCTCTGCTCCCATTGGAGACACTGGCCTCTGCTGCTGGGGGGTCACAGGCTGCTGCATCAGAGATCAGGGCCTTGGAACGAGATCACTCTGGCTGGTTATGCCATGCACTGGGCAAGTGTGTTTGTTGTGTCTGAGCCCTCCTCTGCCCCCGCTGCCCTGCCTGGCTTGGCCTGCTGCAACTATGGCTGTAACCCTGGCAGGGCTACGGCTTGGGCTTGGCTGCATGGCAGATCTCCCAGCTCCGGGATCTCAAGCTGGAGTGATTTTTTTAGTGTTTGCTTTTTGCTGTGGAGCCTCCCTGGCATTTCAGAGAAGGGGACCTCAGGTGAAGGGCTCACTGCAGCAGGCACCAGGGCTTGGAAGAGATAGCAAGAGGTGGGCTGCAAAAAGCCACCACTCTTCTGGAGGATGGGTGGGCTCTGTTTGTACTTGGACAGTGCAAAGCAGCACAGCACTTCCAGTCTTTCCCCTCCACCCCTGGAGAAACTTCCCCCTCAACCTTCCTGCACTCTCCTCTCAGTCAATCAGGTAGTTCTTTTGTGCCCACAGCAGAAGATACACTGGCAAAGATAAAGATGGTCTTTGGCCACCTCTGAGCCAAACTTAGCTAAACTTCCTGTCCCAAAGGTCCTGGAGGCATGAAATGGGACTCCTGACCTGCTGGGAGCATTCTGGTGCTCTGGAACATGGAACATCAGCATGGCCCCATTTTTAATGAGCAAACTGGTAGAAGCATCATCACAGCAGAACTGCTTCTGCTCCTGAGCAGCCCTGTGCTCTTGGGAGAATCCCCAAGGGTGCTTGAGCCAGGGTGATGCAGGCAGGTTTGTCTGTGGGTGCTGGAGGCCCTTAGCTGCCCTGGCCTCCTCTCCAGTCCCCCACAGCATGGGCTGACCATGAGTGACAAATATGATGTGGTGGCAGGAGCACTGCAGCTGGGTTGGTGCCCTGGGGAGATGGTCCCACGGTGAGAGGACAGGCAGGGGATGGCCACTGCCAGGCGTGGGGCTGGTGGCTGCAGCCTTGCCAGCAGCCTGTTATTCATTCTCCAGGAGGGAACCTTTGGACTGTGGAAGGTTTGAGGCTCAGAGAAGGCAGGGGCAAAGGCAGAGTCCAGGCTGTCTGTCTAGCATCCCCCAGCGAGGTGACTGCCAGGCTGGGAGCACTCATGGGTGAATGCACTGCACAGGGGCTTGTGCAGGGTGAGTGGGTGTGAGCACAGGGCACGCAGGGCCTTGCCTCTGTCCTGGTAAGGTCCAAGCCTGCAGTGCCATTCCATCTTGGTGTGAAGGGGCTCCAGCAGCCTAGTAACAGTCTCTAGAAAGAGGAGAGAGCAGGAGAACTTGCCCTGGGTCTCTCCAGGCTGTCTCCATCCCAGCACTGACCCCACAGCGGTGCAGCAGCCCCTGCACCCTTGCACTGCGCTCACGTGGCTGTGGCAGCAGCCCCTGCCCTGTGCTGGCAACAGGAAGGGACCATGGGCACCGCAGCTGCGTGTCGGCTTCCAACCGGGACCAGCTTCCTCCCATGGCGGCTCCCAATTAAACCAATTTCTTGGACGGCTTCAGCGATGCAGGAGCCGGAGGCTTTGTAGCTGTGCGGCCTCTTGGGCCACCCCCGGGGTCTCCCTGTTCCGCCGACGTCCTCCCCATCCCCGGGGCAGCACCTGCCCTCTTGTGTAACACGTGGCCTGATCTCCTGGGGCAATGCCTCCACTGGTCCTGCTGCTCTCCATAAGCCTTATTGGGAACATATCCCAGCAGGAGCCAAGTGCTGGGGACTGTCCTGGCCTCAGCAGGCACAAACAAGGCAGCGCCATGCTGGGATGTGAGCCAGAGACACCTCTGAACCTGCCACCTGACCCAGGCCTCACTGGTGCCAGCCCGCTGTGCCCAGAAGCTGTGGCGCCAAGCAGAGCAGCACATCAAAGCCCTTCTTGCCTCAGCTCCCCACCAGCCCGGCCAGGCACAAGCAGGCAGTGGCAGGGAAGACGGGCAGGCAGGGCCAGGGCCCCCATGGGGCTGGGGCCAGGGACACAGGTGCCTTCTCTCTCTGAGCAACCCCTTCCACTCACCAGAGCTCAGTTCCAGCCACTCAGAGTGGCTGGGGTGGAGCTGGGACGGGAACACTGTAGGGGCCAAGGCAAGGCTCACAAGCACAGCCTGCACTGATGGCCGGGAACCAGGGCGGCCTTGAGTAGGCTGAGCTGGTCACTGCAGGGCACAGGAGCTGCAGTCCCACAAGCCCAAAATGGATAGACAGACAGCACAGTGGCAGGGAAGAGGCAGAAAACTTCTGGGGTGACACTTCAGGGAGACAGACCCAAAGGTGTCCTGGGCTGGGTAGGACAGTGCTCAGACAAACACCAGGGTGCCTGTCAGTGCCAGTGGTGCAGGAGCAGCTCTGGGGGCACTGACAGGTGAGACATGGGCTTGGACCACCTGGCAGAGAAAGCCTGTGTGGCAATGGCAGTGGTGGTGCTGCTGCTGGCCCTGGTGTCCCCAGCACTGTGGGACACTTCACTCAGGGACATGCACTCAGCCCTGCACCCATGGCACCACGTGCTTTAAGGCACATGCCTGGCTCCATGCTCAGTGGGACCAGAGATTCATGGTCCCCCAAGCAGCCTTTGGGGTGGCTGAAGGCTCAAGAGGTGCAGGTGAGACCCTGGTACAGGGAGCAGAGTGTGAGCAGTTTGGCTGCTGCAACCACACTTTGGGAATTTGGGTCCAGTGGCAGACATGGGGCGGAAATCCTTGGTACTGACACCATCCAGAGCTCTGGTCCCTCCATAGCACAGTGACTCAGGGACCAAGGGGAGCAGGACCGGGACATAGGCAAAGAGCCTGAATGGCAAAGCACTGAGCAGCAGAGGCCGCAGGCTCCTCAGATGGGTAATTATTGTTATTGTTGTTATTATTGTAATTACAATAACAGCAACAGCTAGAGCTGGCTGCCGTTGCACCACTGCTGGCATCATAGTCATTGTCATTGCAGTAGGAAAGTGATGCCCCAGGGCAGGAAGGGCCTCAGCCAATGCCCATGCAGCCTGTCCCTGTCTGAGGGCATTCACAGCAGTCTGCCCCTCCCTCCAGGGGCCCGGGACTGCTCTATTTCAGAGTCCAGCCCAGCACTGTGCTCTGTGGAGACTGAAGAGGACAGATGGGTCTGGAGACGAGCTAACAGCTCCAAAGCTCCCTGCCGATCCCAGGGCTGTGCCTCTTTCCCAGGTCAGTCCCTGCCAGGGACCAGCTCACTCTGTCCCCAGGGCCTGGCATGTTGTCATTTGGGGTACAGCCAGAGCGGGTGTCACTGCTCAAAACTCTGCCACTGCCAGGGAGAATGCCCTGCTCATGGGATAGGCCCACGTGGCTTTCCAGCTCTCCTCCTACCCCAGAAAAGGCTACTATTAATGGAGGGATTGTCAGGGAATTAAGGGTTGGAGCAGCAAGCAGGCTTGGGCTATGGGCTGCAGAGGGCCAGGGATTACCCTGGGACCAGGGAGCTGGCACTGCCAGAGAGCTAAGCCCAAAGTGCTGCAGCCCAGCCCAGCTGGCAGTGCCCAGGTTTTGCTCCTTCAGGAAGTTGGAGCAGGGATGCTGCCCACCTCTCTCCCTCCATGTCACCTGGTCATGCTTAACCTCCAGGTCCTGGAGGGGTTCTGCTGCACAGCTGGAGCTCCCAGCTCTACTGGGTAGTGAAATGGGGGTGCCAAAACTCTTGGGGTGGTGGAGCAGTGGCTGGGAGCCAGCTTACCAGCTGTCCTGGACAAAGGGAAACACCCCCCAGCCTCCTGTAACTGCTCATTCTTCTGTAATTTCACACTTAGAGAAGCACCCAGCACCTATGGACACCCAGCACCGACAACCTGCACACAGCGAGGGCACCCATCCCTCCTGCTTTGCCCCCAGCTATCTGCTTCCTTCAGGATGCCGTGGGGCAGCGGGGCTGCTCCTGTTTTCTCGCAGGGCTGAGCACCCCAGGAGCACCCTGAAGCATTTCTGGCAGCCCCAGCTGTGCCTCACCGTGGCAAATGCAGCCGTGACACAGGTCATGCCTCTCCTGCTGGATGCCACCATGTCACTGGTGGAGGAAGGTCCTTCTCAGCCCAGGAGCAAATCCCTGCTCCAAGCCGGGCCTGGATTACGCTAAGGGGTTTGTGGCAGCAGCAGGTCTGCCAGCAGTCCACCCAGTCCTGCTTGGCTGCGGTGTCATGCCTAGGGGAAGGAGCACATGTGTGGGGACACGTGAGCACATACGGAGACCCTGTGTCTTTGCTGTACCTCAGCAGTACCTGAACCACTGAGACTGTGACGTCTCAGAATTCCTATATTGGGGAAACAGAGAAGGAGCATGTCATTTTAACAGCTCTGACCTGGCTCCGCTCCCCTCTGTCTGCCCCCCACAAAAGCTCTGCTGGCAGGTACCATGGCAGAACTGGCCGGGGGCAGGGGCAGGGGTCACTCTGCACACATGCTGGGAGCAATTAGGCAGGCAGAGGCTGCTGCAAACAGCACTGCTGCAGCATGGGAATGCCACAATACTAATTAATCCAGGCACTGGCTTGGAGCCAGGATAGACTTTCCATGGGTGCAGGAACTCAGGCAAGAAGACAAAATGCCCCTCCAGGAGGTGGGTGTCTAACCAGGGCTTGGTGTCATGCTTCTGGGAGCTAGGCATGCTGGCTGCCCTTTCATCCCCACCCAGCTGGAGAAAGGGTGGCCCAAAGAGGAGCCATCTGCCCACATTCTGCCATGGGTCAGCACACAGGGAGCCACAGCTTTGTACCCGTGGTGAGGTGGCTTTGTGTGTAATCCCCTGGATAGACACTCCTCAGGGCTGGGGCAGCTGTGGCTCCCTTAGGCTGCATCTGTGCCCCATGTCTTGGGATCACCAGCTTCTGCCTAGGGCTACAAGAACCAGACCCTGCCCCTTGCCACCACCCTGGGGACATTTCAGCTCAGTCCCCGTGGCCAAGAGGGGCCAGCAGCTGGGGGTGGTAAGGTAACAGGGCTTCATGGCCCAAAGACAGCTTGGAGGTCTCTGGCCATCTGACCCCCACCCCAGCCACAGGCCAGTCACCACAGTGTGCTCAGCCCTGTGGCATCCAGGAGCCAAGTGCCAGGAGCCAGGCCCAGTGCTCTATGTAAGCACATCTGCTCTCTGTCTGCTGCTCCCATCGCAGTGACAAGAGGGCACCAGGCCAAAAATGCCTTTCTCTTCCCACCTCCACAGGGCAGCAGGACAGACAAAGGTGGAAAGCTCATGGTGAAGGTTGAGATAAGAAACAATACCCTCAGGCTGGCCTGGTACCCCTGCTTCCATCCTATCTCACTGCATCCCAACCCGGAGATGGTTCCATCACTGGCAGGTTATGCTGCCAGGGCTCAGCCTTCAGCCTCCTCCTCCTCCTCCTCCTCCTCCTCCCATGAGCTTGCAAGTTGCCCTGCTCAGCCTGGCTCTGCTCACCACCTCTCACACCTTCTGCCACCAGCTGTGAGCAGCACAGGGCAACCTGCTCCAGGACATTTGCTAGAGCCGAGTCTGCAGCCCTCAAAATCCCCCTTGCCTGAATCCTCCTCATCCCATCCAGATGTCTTGGTGAGGGACCATGTGGAAGTGGGGAACACATGTCCCCACATGTACTGACCAAGGCACTGGGGCCTGGGCAGGCCAAGGAAGAAGTTGAAGGGGCTTTCCAGCCCAAACCACTTCCAGGAAAGATCAACTCCCAGACATGTCAAACACAAAACATTTTCTTTCTGATTCAAGCTTAATTTTTGCATCAGGCAGGACTGATAATTTTTAATGAACTGTAAATCTGGAAAGAGGCACTGTGCTTCTGCGCACTGTTTCTCTTGGGAATCTCCCAATTTTCAGGTCTAACAGATCCCACAGATGATGCCTCATTAGCATGGATGGAGTCTGGTGGGGAGGGCCTCTGGGCTAAAAGCCAAGATGTGCCGTACCCTGTATTTTCAGACCCATCCCTACCTTGCTCTGACCCCAGGAACTCTGGGTCTCCAGGCTGAGGTGCCTTGGAACATCCAAAAAGCTTCTGTCCCCAGCAGTGTCGTACTGCTGCTGAATGCAGTCATGTAGAATAGGGCTTACTCTTTTATTAAACTGGTCTCTTTGGATGTTTGCCATGGAGGTAATATTCCCATGTCTGTCTTGTCCTTCCCCGGCCAGGGAGCAGATTCGGAAGGTGCCACCGGTGTTGCAGGGGCTGACGCACACCACATGCCTGGGGTGTGTGCGGCAGCAGCGCTGGCAGGATTGGGCTGTCCTCGTTTGTGCCCAGCCAGGCACGTCACAGCCATGGGATGACAGCGTCAAGCCTCTGGCTGTCCCACTGCTGACTCTATCTGCCCTGGGAAGGGCTGCTGTATCCTCACTGCAGGGTCCTGCAGAGCCCCTCTGTGCCCAGGCACCACTGCTGCAGCCCCTTCCACGCCTGGCCTGCCGAGCTCTGGCCCACGGAGGAGCTGCTACTTGGCCATGACCATGTTTGGGTGTTTTTGAGCTGGTGGATGACTCAGATCTCTGTTCCCGGGACTTGTTTACAGAGATGGGTGGGAGCAGTAGGAGCATGAGGCTGGCGCTGTGGCGGCCATGCACTGCCCAGTGTCCCCCCACGTGCAGCTGCCTCTGCCACCCACTCCTGTCCTTGTGCCCGGCCTGGTCAGGGACAACTTCTGCTTTTGGAGTGGGAGGTTGCTGGCCCCCATCGAGCACAGGGAGCCCTGGGGTAGGATATGCTCAGGCTCACATGGAGAGGCAGAAATAGACCCGGGGGTGCTGCTCCAAAGCAGATCGTTCCAGGCTGTTTTACCCTCTCCTTGCAGGATCAGCCCAGCAGTTCCTTTTGTCCTTACTTAATGCTGAAGCTATGCAGCCTCTTGCCAGTGCCCAGCTGCCAGCTCTCCCAGATGGCAGATGGCACCATGCCCTCACATGCCTGCCCCGTGGAGCCCAGGGGGTTTCTGGGAAAACAGCCCACTTCTTGGCCTGCCTGGAAAAGCAGCTCAGAAAACACAGTACAAAAATCCCCAGGGCTGAGCAAGAAGTTGCTGCTCTCCAGCAGCTGATCCCACAGCCCTTGCACCAGGGCAGTGTTCCTGGGCCTCACCAGCATCGCCCCCAGCTCCCCACCATATTGCACAGCCATAGGCATCTTCCCAGCCCTCCTGGCCGCATTGGCTCTGGGTTCTCCTTTGGCTGCTCTCTGTGGACATCCCAGGGCTTCCCTCCACCCTGTCCCACCCTGGCCACCCTGGACACCTGTCCCAAATAAAACCGTTGCTCTGGAAGCGGGAACCAAAACCTGTCACTTCTGTCTGCCCACGGTGTCTCACAGCCAGGCCCAAAACAGCTCAAAAAAGCCCTAAAATATCACTGCCCACTCAGCCCAGCTAGTACCCTGAGGAAGACGTAGGAGTGTGTGCAAGGCTAAGGGTGAGCAAGCAGAGGGACCAGCCCAAAAACGTACATCCCATGGGATCATCATTTCCCCAGGCATGCAGGAAAACAGTTGTTGCTGTGGCGACAACTCAGCGCTTGCTGCTTCCTCCCACAAAATCGGGTGACATGACGTCATCAACCGGCCGGCCGCCGGTGAGCGGGGCCAGGGCCGTGACTCAGAGCTGGCCACCGGCCCCGCCTGGTCCCCGACCTCCCACTCCCCTTCTCACAGTGCCCGGACACCTCTGGCTTTCCTAGAGCACCCATCGGGCAGCAGGATGTGGAGCCTGGGTCACGATTAGCACGTCCATCCCCCACGGGGGCATCCCCGTCTCTCCAGCCCGGTTCTGGATTAACCAGTGCCTCCCCACGGCGTGTCCCCGCTGTGCGAGTGACAGTAACTCAGTCAGAGCCACCTCTTCACAGGCTCTCTCTGCCTCCTTTCCCTTCCATCCTGGGCACACCAGGGCACCCAGCAAGGACCAGGACGCTGCTGCCCTGAAGCATCTTATTTACAAGTGAAATGCTTCCCAGTGCCCTCAAATTAATCCTGATTCACTGCCAAACCCTCCAGGGGAGATGCCGGGCTGGAAGCATCCAGGGTTCATGAGCCAGGGGAGTGGGTTCAGGAGAGTAGGTTTGGGGGAAGCTAGGTACAAACAGTGCCTGCCAAGGATCAGCCAACCTGAAATGCTCACAGCATCTCTGGAGAATGTTAATCCCCTTCTATTAAACTCAGATCACATAAAATCCCTGTTTCCAGTCCTCTCTCCCCAGCTCTGCTCTGCTGGAGGATCCCCCAGCTCCCCTGGCTCCAGCACCAGGCCAGTCTCCAGGCTGGGCTGTCCCACATCTCCTTTGCAGACCTGGATACACAGGAGCACTCCTGGGAGAGTCTCCCCCATGGCCAGGCACCCCAGGGTCTCTCTGCTTGTCCCAGCACACAGACCCAGAACCTGCTGAAAGTGTTTTAAAACTGATCTGTTCATGAACAGGGGGAATCCTGGGGGAGGTAAGACCAGAGCTGTGCCGTGATGCTTTTCAGGAGCAGTTTTCTTGAGAAGGCAAAGAAAAAGCCCAAAATCATGGCTGCCCTATTGCTGCCCATTGCCACCCACTGAGTGCACCCAAACAAAGGAACGGCTGCTTCCAGACCCCCTGGCTCTGCCTTGGGCTGCAACATCTCAGCTGGCAGGGCCTGGACTGCCCCAGGAAAGCTCCATTGTGCCCATCCAGGACACAGCAGCATCGGGCTCCCTCAAACCTTCATCTTGCTCCCCTGAGACACAGAGTACCTTCTTGGTGGCTCTCAAGCAAGCTCTGAACCCCCATCCCATCATGGAGCAGCATAGATACCCTGAGCCTCCTTATCACCAGCCAAGGATCCAGGGATCAATTCTAGCTCCCCTGAGTCTCCAGCATACGTCCTACTCCATCCAGGATCCCCTTGCTGCCCTTGTGCTGCATACTGCCTGTTTGTATGCTGCTGCCCTGGTTACTGGCCACTGAGTCACCACCAAACCTCTCTCAGAGGCAGGGAAGCCCAGACTCATATTTTCCGTGGGATTCCTACAACTCATTCAACCTTCTGAGGTGGGGAGAGATGTTGACAGAGGTGGACAGAGATGCTGACATCACAGGGATGTCCCAGGGACCAGGGCTGTCTACACAGGGAGCTGCCAAGGGCATATCCAAGCTCTGCAGGAATGTTGGGGCTCCTTGGAGCTGTATGATAGGGGATTCCTTCATCCTTTTGCAGATTGGATCCAGGAGAAATCTTTCCCCAGGAGCTGCTCTTGAAGCTGAACAGCCTTGGTGCCTGTGTGTGGATTCACTCCTGACATGTGCTTTGTAAACTCACCCTCACACGGGTGCTGAGGCTATTCACCCCTCCCCTTTGTATCCCCAGTTTTGCAAAGCTGCAAAATTATCCCCAGCTCCCAATAGCCCTTCCAGCACAGGTCTGTGAGGAACCAGCATCTGGAAGGGATCAGCACAGTAACCACTGCAGGGAAAGGGGAGGGTTATAAATAGCAGCAAGTTTCCAAATCAAAGCTTTGGAAACAACAACAACCAAAGAACATAGGCTGAGGCGCTGGCTTTTTGCCCGGCATGTTTATATATATAGTCATTTTTTTATTCCTAGCTTGTTTTCAATCTTCCCTCATTGCTGGGATGTTCTGGGTCTGTCCTCTTTCCCACTGGGCAGCTTCCCAGAGACATGTTTCTTGGAAGTTTGTAACCTCTTTTAGCAGATTTTAAATTAATCTCAGGCAGAAATGTCCCAGGACTCATTTTCTACTCATTTAACAAGATAGGCTTGTCCCTGGTTTGGGGGTGCCACAGGGCTGGCTGTGGTGGCCCTGGGGTGTGGTGGGCACTGCCAGGAGGATTCCAAAGTTCCATCCAAGTGGGGGAGTGGTGTTTCCTGGGGGAAGCTCACTGGTGATGGGAAAGTCTCAGCACCTGCAAGGAGAGGCTGGATGCACACCTGAGTTGAACTCTCATGGCTAAGAGGTAGTGCTGGTAGAAAATTGAACCTGGGAAACATTGCTTGGGGTCTCCTTTGGAGCATCCAAAGGAATAGATGAAGGTTTCCTTTGGACCATCCTCAAACAGTGTCCTTTACTCAGGAATGGACACTCCTTGGAATAACCCAACACAATCCCAGCTGTGGGTCCCCTAACCCTAGCCCTGTTCTGGGAACAGGCACTGTGCCTCCTGAGTTCTTCCCACTGTCCCTGTTGGAGCCCATGGGCTGGCACAATCCCACAGTCAGTCTCAAGCCTCTCACAGACACTACAGCTCTAGCAGTGCATCCTTCCTGGATGATATGTGGCCCCAATGGCATCCAATGTCCAATGGGACATCTGTTCTGCAGAACAGTGGCCCCCAGCTCCTGGTAGGGCAACTCGGATGTTGCAAGACAAGGGAGCAAGGAGAAATTGCACCTTTTCCCCAGCAAGTTACTCTCCAGCTTGAAATATTCAACCACATCTCAAACTCCTTGAGCCCTGGTGTGTCCCTGCCCCCTCCCCCTGCCCAGGGTTCCTCAGTGACTGTGAATAGCAGCAGCCTGGCCCTGGGAAGTGTGGATGCAGGGCCTCTTGTGCAGACCAAGCCAGTGCTGCTGTGTTTATCCCAGTTTTATTGCCTACTAGAGTTGTTTTGCTGGAAGGGCTGCGGTCTGGCAGGCTCTGCCCTGGCAGCAGTGCTGTGGTGCAGCCAAGTCAGGATGGCATGACACACACATTTGAGAATTAACCTCATAAATTTGCTTAATTAAGTCAATGAATCATTCCCGCTCCCTGTGGGCTCCCTTCCCATGAGCCAAACCTTACTGCCCCTGCTCTGGAAAACAACACAGGCAAAAAGTACCCAGGCAGTATCCCCTTAGCAACACCAGCAGCACTGCCTGCTCCCTCCCCACAGCCCTCTGCCCTGCCCAGCACGCTCAGCCTTCCTGCAGAATGCTGGGAGCTGCTTGGCACCTTGGTGCCACATCCCCAGACTCCATGGCATTCCACAGCCAGAGCAGCCAGACACCTCCAGCTCCCCTCTCCTGGCCTCCCCAGGCCCAGTGGGGAAGAAGACAGCAGGCACTGGAAGCAGACACAACTGAAAAACGGAGGGACAATTTAGCAGCCACCCCTTGGGATGCTAGCTGCTGTTGGCTAAAACCAGGTGAGAGTGGGCCCAGCTTTCTGGGGACCCACTGGCACCTGAGGCCACAGTGATGGACTCAGCACATGGCTGACACCAGCATGAGCTGCCGGGATACTGGCAGCCAAATGATGAACAGCAGGACAGCCACGAGCAGCACCTGCAGACAACAGCTTTGTGTTCCCATCTTCAGGCAGAGCACAGCAGGTTGTACTGGCCCAGCCCATGCCGAGCTGCAAGGGGCTCTGCGCTTCCCTATCACAGCAAGGACTGTGCCATCAGCCTGCAGTACTGTCAGTGTGTTACTTCTTCAAATGATGGACACTCTCCAAACTCATCCCACAAGGAAGCAATCAAGTGGGCTGTGTGCATTTGAGGATGGCACAGCCTCGCATACTTTCCCTTGTACAGTAGGAATCAGTCCTACCCTACAGCAGGGACAGGATCCTGGGGGACCTGGCAGAACCCTTCGTCAGGACTGGGATTACCATGGGAAGAGGAAGGCTGGGTCACACTCCACCATATCTATCTGGATGGGTGAACGTATCCACCGGGTTTAATGTCACAGCTGACACTGGTGTCAAAAGCACCAGGAGCAGTGCAGAATGCTCCCATTCAGGCCATGGTCCCTGCCCTAACGTTGGCAAGGAGCTGGTGCTCCCAAAGGCTGGGCCATCCATGCAGCAGCACTGCTGCCTGCTCGGGTCCTTGCTGACGTGGGTAGGTCATCAGCCCTCTCCATCCCCTCCCAGGGTGGGTACACAGCCCATGGTCCACAACCTCTTTCTGGGGGAGAAAGGACAGAGTGAGGGGTCTGGATGTCTGACACCCACCGGTGCATTGGCAGGTGTGTCCCACAGGTGCTGTGGAGCTGTAGCACCTCCCTGTTTCTCCTGGTGCCAGCATCCTGCCCGTGTTGGACCGGGTCTGCCCCATGTAAGAGGCACATGAGGGGCCACATGGACATGGGCAGTCGTCATGTCCCTGAAACAGCAATGACTTGAAGCCATGGGCTGCGGGTCCATGCTGAGGGCTGTGGCTGCAGGAGTCCCAGCGTTACGTGACAATCCCAGTTTTCCTTTTAAAGACAATGACACCGAAACGAGTTTCCTGTGAGTTTCCTGCGTTCCCAATTATGGAGGAGAAAATCTGAGAACCTTTCTAAATCCATGCCAATAACATCAGCAAAGGAAATGTCGTTAGAGGGAATGTCAAAAGATGCAACAAAACCCCAAAATCCCATAACACCCTGGGGACTTGAACTCCCAGGATCACAACCTGCCCGGCTCCTGTGCCTGTGGCAAACTCCGCCCCTCTTACGTGACCAGCTCACAGCATCCCCCTCAGCCGGTGCCAATCTGGACAGCATCCCAGTGCTGTGCCCTAGGGAAAAGACTTGTGGAGATGGAGGAAAACCCAGGATGAACCATCAAGCGCTCTGCTGACACTGCACAAAGTGGAAGTACTCTGCTCTGTGGAAGCACTTGGCCAAGTTCAAGGTTGAGGGCTGTAAATTCCTTGTTATTTTTAACTCCAGGATAGTAGCTGACTGAAAACAAGAGGAAGAAGAGCTAGGATTCAGAGAGGGAGGGGAGGTGCAGGGTAGGTGGATGCTTTTGCTGTTGAAATAAGGGTGAAACCTTTAGAAAGAGGCAGAAGGGGTGGGAGAAAACAGGTGCTGCAGGGTGGCAGGATGACCCCAGAGAAGGGCTTCCAGGATGAGCAAGGTTCCTATCTGTGCCCCATCAGTCATGGAGTTGCAGCTGGACATGTCCTGATGGCTGAGGTGACCTGCGAGGACACGTGCTGCTGTAGCCTGGGGCCATGGGAGGATCAGCGCATGGAGTGAGCTGGGCTGAGGTGTGTGCTGGCAAACACGTGTGCAGCTGGTGATTTTCTCTCCCTCTAGAAAACAGCAGCATGTGGCTGATATTGGGAAAGAGATTTTTCTCCTGCTTGGTGCAGTGTCCAAATGAGGGTTGGCATCCCAGCTCCCTCACCCTGCCCTGCCCATCTGACAGTGGGCAGGGGTGCTGCACTCAGGGCTGGTGGTGCATCTCCAGCCACAGCAAAGCCACAGAGCCCACGACACAGTGTCCTCTGGCCCAGGTCTTGGCATATGGCTCCATCAGATGGACATTTCCAAACCAGCCCACACATCAGGTCACAGCACCTCAGCAACACTGAGCGTATGCTGAGGGGACAACACTGAGACCACATGCCTGCAGCTCCGCACATCCCCCATCCCACACAGGCACCAGTGTGGCTGCCAGGAAAAAGCAGTGATGTTCCCAGGGTGTGAAATGATTAAATGCTGGGGTTTGAGGAGAAAAAAACAGCCAAGAAATAAAAGAAGAGAGAACAGCCTTGCAGTGATCACTGTGAGCTGCGCAGAGCAGAGCCATGCACAGAAGCGTGCTTGCACAAACACCCACACCCACTCTCCTGCTGGCATTCAGATCCTGTGGGATTGAGCTACGTGCACAAGGCATGTGTGCACACACGTGCGTGTGCACACCCTCTCAGGTGTGTATGATCCCTCGGATCCAGCTCCAGGCAGCACGTCTGTGTGGGTTCAGGGTGTCCAGACACAGCTTTGTGACCACCACAGTCCCTCTTGGCTCCAGCCCCACAGGGCTCTGCCCCAGGTGGACACCATGTACTGGGGCCAGTGATGGTGCTCAAGGGGAAACTTCAGAACCTTGTCCTTGAGCCCAGCCAGAACAAACTAGGCAATTAAAGGGGATTTCCTTGCTCAGAGCCTCTGCTACTAGCACAAACCTGTGCGTTGGCCTTCTCCCAAGCCTGCTCTCCTGTTGTGTCTCGTGCTCCAGCCCTCCCTTGCCATCATCTGCTCTGACTTCCTGGCTTCTCCATACACCCTACAGACACACTGGGAGCAATCCCAGTCCCAGCCCCATGATGCTGCTGGGGTGGGAGGTTCTGTAGCTCCTGGCTCAGGGCAAATCCTCCCTTGGGAAAACCAAGGCCTAACTTCAAAGACACCCAGGGCTGGCACTCTCTGGGTCGCCCAGGGACAGCCCACAGATGGTCTCTGGGCAGCTGGGGTCTGAGATAGCCATCATCACCCATGGCCCCTGCCCCATCTCAGCTCTGGGCTGATGAAGCTTTCCTGGGTTGAGAGACAGTCCTTCCACCACCACTCCATGCCCAGGAAGCCCAAGAGCCTGAGGGCTCACATTGCCTTTCCTACCCTGCCACAGTCCTTAGGGGACACCCAAGCTGCCAGAACATCACCCTTCCTGACGTCTGCACCCCTGAACAGCACAGCCATCGTGCCCCAACCCACACCACTGTATGGGCACAGGCAGTGCCACTGTTGCATGGGTGGGGGGACACAGGCAGAGGCATTGCCCCATGGTGCTGTGGGGACACAGGGGACACACTGCTGCAGAGATGCAGAGGCTCTACCAGCAGAGGTGACAGCCAGCCAGTGTCTCTCCCTGCCTGGCAGTGCCAGGCTAGACAGCTCTGCACATGAGAAGATACTTCATGGCCTGGTCAAAACCAGGGCAAACATAGCAGCATGATTCAAGGAGTGAGGGGCAGACTCTGCATGGTGACAGAGCCACTCTGCTGGCACACAAAGGGCCCTTCACTGCCCTGGAAAGATGAGCAGTGTGTGCAATGGCATTGAACCTGGGACAGGGACAATCATGGTGTGAGCCCTCCTCAGACAGAAAGGCCTTTGTGGGACAGGAGCATTCCCAGCTCTGCAGTCACCATTGCTGACCAAGCACAGCCCAAGCCACAGGGCTGGGCTTCCCTGGAGCCAGGTCATGCCAGAGCCACCCCAGACACAGCCTGTGTGATGGCTGAGTGTGATGGGAAGTGCTGGAAGCACCGGCTGAGCTCTGTCGAGGCTGGATGGCGCCCAGGCAACGAGGGAGCCAGGACCTGGCTGCTTTCCACAGCTCTGCCAGATCACCAAATCCCTGCTCAATCCCAAAAGCCCTCCTCTGTCCCATCTCCTATTGACGTGACTTATGACACATGGCCCCTCAAGCTACACATCGGAAGGGCCTCGGCCCCACAGCCATCCCAGTGCCTCTGGGTGCTGCAGGCAGGCGGGAGAGGCAGCACCCACTGAGTCGCAGCAGCACCCAGCTCCAGCCTGCAGCAGACCCAGACGTGCTGGGCTCCTGGCACAGAGCAGCCCGGTGACCCTCTGCTGCTGGGAGATGCACGTGAGGTTTCTCTGGGGTGCCACCCACCCGGCATCACCCTTCCAATGTCAGGCATATCAGAACTGGCCAAATAGGGCATGAGGCCATCAACAAGGTGAGATAGTAGCGTGCTCTTGCTTTGCATCCAGAGTCAGGATGCAGAGGGCTGGTGCGGCAATCCCCCTCTACAGACTGGCTACAGACTGGCCTGGGATGCACAGTCAGGGGCTGCTGCACCCCCCACTCCCTGATCTGCCATGTGTGTCGCTCAGTTCACCCAGCCAGGTGATGCTGCTCCTCTGTGAAGATTCAGTCCAGGACCCATCCTGTGCCAGGAGAAGGCCGAGACAGAAAAGGAACCAGACACAAAAAGCCCCAAGTCTTTTCCAAAGAGGCTTGTTGTTTCTCTTCTGGGATGTGGTGAGGTGCCAGGGCCATCACATGGCCAGGCCACCTGAGCTCTGTGGAAGGGCAGAGCCAGCACTTGCAGTGGGGACAGGTGGCACCACAGGAACCCCAGGCAGAGGCTGTCCCAGGAGAAGCCATGCAGGGTGCAGGGGAAGAGGGCGAGAGGAGGGACAGGGCTGTAGTGCTCAGTTAACAAGCCCAGGACTCATCATAGGGCCCAGCCATGGCTTCACAGTCCTGCCTGGGGCCCTGCTGCACCAACATGGGTGTTCCTCCATCTTTCATTCCCTGAGGAAGGACCACAGCTCTCAGGCACCTGGAAGAGCCAAGCCTGGAAGCCACACTATGCTCCAAGGACAATGCAGGGAGGACATGCTCTGCTGCCAACAGCTGGTGCCTCAGCCCTTGTTTTCAACTTATGTAGGCAGGGAACCCAAGCCTGCTCTGGGACATGGTGAAATTGGATCCATACGGAAACAATTAGAAAGGGGAGGGATAAGGAAGAAACTTTGCTTTGTTGGCACAACTCTCTGCCCAGGGAAGAAAACAGAGCCTATGAGCCAGCTCAGATATATTTGTGCTGGGGAAAAACAACCCATGAGAGGCACGGAGATGGAGCTCACTCCACACCCCACTCTGGGATCAGCTTCAGCTGAGAGTGATAGGGGCAGGTCCTTGAAGACAGAGAGGCTCTTAAGGAGTAGAATTATACAATACCCTGAGGTGGAAGGGACCCACAATTACCTTCAAACTCTAACTCTCCTACCAAGGAGGAGATGGTATCTCACCAGGGAAGCTCTTCTCACTGGGTTGGAGACAACTCACCTTTAAGCTAAACCCAGGGCAGTCAAATGAGGACTGTGAAATGCCTGCTGGGATCCCCTCTGCCAAGACCACCTACAGGGTCCCATTCCCAGTGGCATGCTGCTCACACAAACCAGAGGTCACCTCTGCCCTGGGGACCCATCCTCTCCACAGGGCAGGGAAATGACAAATGTTTTGCTGACACTCTGGGTTACAAGCCCAGCCTGCACCCTGATGCACCCCAGCTGCTCACACAGGTCCCATGGGCCCCCAGGTCCTCTGGGATGTGTGATACCTGCAGGGCTTATTGACAAGAAACACTGGCCACCACAGCTGCTTGGGAAAGGCACCCCGCAGGCATGGGGTGTTTCAGGATAGAAGCAGACTGTGAGTCAGCTCAGAAAGTGGAGTCTGGATGGGCATCTTCAGGAGTGATTCCAGGATTGCATCACTGCAGTTGGAGAGGTTCACCCTCTGCCTGTGCTCATGGAGAAGTCTTTGGTCAGCCTGTGTGGGTAGGTGTCCACCTGGACAGGTGAACTGGGGCTGGTGCTGCAGGGTGATGCCTCTGCCTGCAGCACAGTACCCTCAGAGCCACATCAGCTTCCCACCCCAGCTTCAGCACCCTCCTCAAACCTTACCCTCCAGCCACAGACCCTGCACAGCCCTGGGCCAAACCCCCTCTGCTCCCACTGTCCCCAGGGCAGCTGAGGAGAACAACCTGTTCTCAGGGTACCCATGTAATGTAGCTGTACTCTCCAGCTCTCCTGCCAGTCTCCCCAGAAGGACAAAATGGCAACAGCTGCTTCCTCATCCCTTTTTGGGACAGGAGGTCCACGAGACAAACAGGAGCAGAGCCGGGCACGGGGTGCTGGCTGTGCCTCACCCCAGTGAAACCTGGGAGCCTGATGCAAGCACGTGGGGAACTTGCTCTGCTGGCAACTTCCACTTTGTCTTTCATCAACCAAACGGTCTGTTCCAGGTTTGTGTCTTTCATCAACAAACTCCTTCAGAGCGGGAATCCTGGGAGGTAAGTATCTGAAATGTGTTAGGAACAGCTAATCCCTGGTTTGTCCTTCCCCACAGGAGAGAAAGAGCAGGGCAGGTGAGATAGGGCTGCAGGTGCTGGCTGGCTTCCCAAGCTGCTTAGCAGGAGCACAGGCTGCCCTCTCAGCAGCAGCACGGACCCACTGCACTGAGCAGGGGTCCCTCCTCACCCTGACCCTGCTGCAGACCTTCCACAGGGACCATCTGCACCTGCGGCTATTGCAGCCAGAGCCTGCATGTGACACTTTGTACCCTTCTCCCTTGCAAGGGAACGTGGTCTCTGTCAAACTGCTGGTGTCCTGTCATTGGATGTGTCCCTGCTGTCATAATCTGTGATGAAGCACTCTGGATCCCCAGTCTGTCCCTGGCTGAAGGCTGTTCTCAGTCGATGCTCAGCAGGGTGAGAGATGGGATGGGGCAGCAGAAGATGAGACCTGCCAGCCCTCCCAGGCTCCTGGGACTCATCCAGGGGCTGCTGTGCAGTGTGCTGTGCTGGAGCTGAGACCCCCCAGGACATGTGAATGGCTCAAGCCAGCACTGGAGCCAGGAATCCATAGCCACAGGACAGAGGATGTGACTAAAGGGTGGCAGAGCCAGACCAAACCACTTCAGTCTTTGGCATAGAGCTCACCCTGCATGGGAGGAAATGTGCCCATGTTGGACCCAGCTTGCCTCTTTGACAAGTCACCACTGACACTGGAGCCACTGTCTGACACTTCCCACCCTGTGCCCACCAATGCTGAGCTCTTCAAGAGCTGATGGCCTGCTCCAAAGTGCCCTAAGATACCCCAAAACCTCTCTCTCAGTTTGGCATACGTTGGGCTTCCCTGGGTGACCAGCAAGACCACTTGTCCCAAACCAGGCAGCCCAACCTCTTTAGTGACCCATTCAGCTTGCTCAGGTGGCTGTTTCCATTCCCTCCCCAGCTCCCTGTCAAGTGTGGATTGGTTTTGAAATTATGGATTCCTTCTTTACTTCCAAATGTGAACATTGTTTTCTCTTGCATGTCTTTTGGTTTTTTTGTGTCGGACATGGAAAGTTCCCCGCACTTGTCAGTCTTGGAGCCCAGGCAGGGAAGAAAAAGCAAACACTGTGCTCAGCTGAGGGCAAGGATGCTGGAGTGGCTGTAAATTTTAAGCACAAACTAACCCTGAACACTTTCTACATCATTCAGCCAGGCCTGGACTGAGCCTTTCACAATGTCCAGGTGTCTTCATGCAGTGACATAGTTCCTCACTCCTGGCTCACCATTTCCCACGAGTTCCAGAAATCATGGCCCAAACTGGAGCTACCTCGGCCTGACCTGGATGGTGTAAGTCACGTGAAGGAGAATGTGAAGCATGTCCCAGAAGGACACAGCCATCTCCACCCCAGGCCACACACCTCCATCTGCTCCAGGAAACAACCTCCAAACTCACTCTGGTCCTTCCCTTTCTGTCCTGTCTGACCACTGCACCAGCACTTCTCCAACACAAGGACCTATCAAAACCACCTCTCACCCTTCCTGGTCCCCCCAGCAATTCCCAGCATTGCCCTGACGCTTTTCTGCTGCTTCTCTTTTCCTCCTACCCATGGTGAACATGCACTCATGTGCTACAAGGAACCATCTGCCTGCACCTAGAGATGTAGGGCGTTCATATAGACATTGGTGCCTTCTGAGGGCATTCTGGAGTGCCTCTGGCACAAATTTCCTGAAGATCAAGGTCCAATAAAACTCCCAGGTGTCCATTTAGCCCATTGAAACACTGAGCATCCCGGACCTCCTTAGCACAATGGAGAGCAGTTACCCTATGACAAAAATCTCCTGGAGGAGCTGCAATGGGCAGCCGTGGTGCTGGGTGCCAGCCCCAGGAGCTCTGCACTGCTGTCTCCAGCTGTGCCCATGGCAGCCAGCAGTTGGGTGCGCTGCTCACCACCCAGATAATTATAGCTCCACTGTCTATATACCCTCAGCCCGTGGCCACAGGAAGGAAGGCTGGAGGACNCCCCCCCCGCCGTGTGAATTAGGCGTGTGTGACAAGACACCACTGCCCAGCATTGTTTGTCAGAGCTGGTCACAGCCCGTAGCTTCCCCTTTCTGTCACCCATGGAACCCTGCTCTGGGCTCTCTGGGCACTCTGTCCCCCGACTGCACCATCTGCAATCTCCTCCTGCTTCTCTCAACCTGGCAGCTTCTTGATCTGGCAGCTTGACTGGGGACATGAAGGCTTGTCCCTATCCCCATGCATGGCTGAACCATGTGGGTCCTGCAGCCTGCGCCCATCTTCAGAGCTGTGGGGGCACTGAAGCACCCAGTGATGGTGGCTCAGTGCTCTCCTCTCCACACAGATCAGCCGTGGCATCTCTGTGTCAATCACGCCTCCCTGCCGCAGCAAACGGCGTCTCCACGGCAATCCCGTGCTGCATGCTGGGCCCGAGCAGGACCGAGCAGAGTGCAAGGGAGCTTCCATCTCTGCAGGGACAAGTGACCACCAGATGTCACTGGGGTGATCCCAAGGAGCTGCCCAGGAGGCATCAGTGGTGGCACTGGAAGGGGTTGCACAGCTGCGGTGAGGAACGGGGGAGCAGAGCCCCTTACCCACCTACGGAGAAGCAATGACCCGGCAAGGCTGGGCTGCAGGATTAGGAATGGGATGGGCTGTGTCCCGCACGAACGGGCCAGGCCAGCCAGCTGCGGCTGAGCCAGCACTTTCTTGTTTGTTTGGGCTGTTAGATAACTTCGAAAGCAGAAGCTGGAAGGGCTGGCGGCTGAACAGTTTGTTCTTTCCACACGCTGCTGCCTCAAACCTCAACGCTGTGCAGGGCTTAAACCACAGCCCTGCTGTGCCGCTCAGAGCCACCCCGACCCCTTATCCTCACCCCAACATGTCCCTGGAGCCCCTCCAGCCTGGCTGCCCTCCAGCCCAGGGCCGAGCTCTGCCTCTTCATGCTGCCAGAGGAGGAAATAGAGCAGTGGGAACGCTTCTCTGGAGGGGTCTCAGCCCCACAGCCCTGGCCTGGCACAGTTTGAGGGGCTGCTGCCATCTCCTGGGCACGGCTCCGGCTCAGGACAGCCCAGGGACAGCACAGCTCAGCCCAGCACAGCCCAGCCCAGCCCAGCCGAGCCCAGCCCAGCCCAGCCGAGCCCAGCCCAGCCCAGCCGAGCCCAGCCCAGCCCAGCCGAGCCCAGCCCAGCCCAGCCGAGCCCAGCCCAGCCCAGCCGAGCCCAGCCCAGCCCAGCCGAGCCCAGCCCAGCCCAGCCGAGCCCAGCCCAGCCCAGCCGAGCCCAGCCCAGCCCAGCCGAGCCCAGCCCAGCCCAGCCGAGCCCAGCCCAGCCCAGCTCAGCACAGCTCAGCCCTGCACAGGTCAGCATAGTGCAGCAAAGCACAGCTCAGCACAGCTCAGCTCAGCTCAGCACAGCTCAGCCCTGCACAGGTCAGCATAGTGCAGCAAAGCATAGCTCAGCACAGCACAGCACAGCTCAGCCCAGCACAGGTCAGCATAGCGCAGCAAAGCCCAGCTCAGCACAGCTCAGCTCAGCTCAGCACAGCACAGCACTGCACAGGTCAGCGCAGCTCAGCCCTGCACAGCTCAGCATAGTGCAGCAAAGCATAGCTCAGCACAGCACAGCACAGCAGAGCACAGCACTGCACAGCTCAGCTCAGCTCAGCACAGCACAGCACTGCACAGCTCAGCACTGCACAGCACAGCACATGTGCCACACCGTGCTCCAGCCATAGCCATGGCAGGGAAGGAGCGAGGGTCATGGTCATGCAGCCTGTATCTGTATCCGTTGAACACCATTCACTGGGAACTGGGGCAGGGAACAGCACAGGACAAGGCCACTGCCAGCCCTGTTACAAGGAGCATGTCCTACAACTGTGCCAAAGGGCAGCCATGGGAAGTGGGTCCGGGTTACCTTTGAGCAGCTGAGCCTCTCCAGGAACAGGCAGCCTCACCTCCCCAGGTAAAAAGGACAGCTGGGGCTGCAGCACTGAGGTGTCACCTCCTTGGAGACCCCAGCACAGTGCTCTTCCTCACTTTCCTGGCCATCAGGAAGTGAGGGCATGAGGCACACAGTGCTCTGCCATGAGCAGAAAACAAGCTCAGGATGCTGAGAAACCCTGCCAGAGTGCCCCTCTGCTTCTGGCCATGCTAGCTGGGAACAGAGATGCCTGGCTGCGCATACACAGTTCCCACATTCCCTCAAGTTGCACAAAGTCCACCCCACAAGGGGAGGCACCCCTGCTTGATCAAAGGGAAGGCCATTTTGCCACAGCGGGTCCCAATATCCCTCACTGGGCTGCATTACACCTCCCTTCCAGCTGCTGGAGCTCTGGAACCCCAGGGCTGACAAGGACAGGCCTATGGACTGCGCAGACAATAGAGGGAATGGGGTGGGACGCGTCCCAGACAGGTTTTAGACACAAGGCAGACTGCAAGAGCCAGCGAGGTTTGTCTTCTTCTACAACAGAGTGTCCTGGGAAACAGTGAACCTGCCACAGCTCCACACCATATCCACTGGAGAACAGTCAGGGTCAGAAGCTGCACAAGAGCTGCAGGTTCATGTGCTTTCCTGTAGGCTCAGGGCAGACTTATTTTCAACCTGCCTGACACAAGGGAAGGTTCAGTCTTCTGGGGTTCAAAGCTCTATGGACAAACTCGGGACTCCAGCTCTGCTCTGCATCACCATAGCATGCCCTCCATCGGCTCTCGTGCACTCTGGCATGGCACAAACCAACTGATTTTCTCTGCTCGCTCATGACTTCCACTTGCTCCCTGGGAACCCCTGGCAGGAGCACAAGAGGAGCAGGCCAGATGCATAATCCAGCCTGTAGGATTTAAAGCAATTAGGTCAGACTCCTATGGAGCCCAATCCTTCAGTCACAAGTCTCAAATCCTTCAGGGGTCTCAGGACCCTGTGCTCCCACCCACAAGACTCCTCCAATGCAGTCAAGATGCTCAGTGCTCTGGGCTTTCCTGGCTGCAGGAGGGCAGAGCCACTCAGACTGCTCCCTGTGGGCTCAGGAGCAGCTTCACAAAGGCAGGACTTGGCTGGTGTGGGCATCACAATAGTGGCACCCCTAAGGAATGCGGCTGCTGGGTGCTGAGGAGGAGCAGAGCCCAGAGTGTTTTGTTTACCACTTTGCAATCACATTACTCCACTGGAGGAGCAGAGCCATGACCCAGAGTGAGAGATAAGCTATCGCTGCTGCAGCTGGGCTTGTCAGAGCCACCTCTGCTACTCCAGGCCTGCAGGTGTGTTGAGGTCAAGCAGAAGAGAGACTCCTGCCATGGCGAGCATTTGGCTTTGCTGTTCTCCATGACAGGGAGGGCCCAGCAAAGCTGTTGGCTGTCCTAACCAAGCTGCTCCTGTCCCAGGGAACTGACCTTGCATGCCACAGGAGGGACAGGATGTGCTGGGCTCATGCTGGATCCACTTGACTAGACTCTGTAAATGATTTTTTATATAACTCTGTTTTCTGATTGCTTTCAGCACCTTCCAAGTGAAAGCCACAGGCATCCATAGTCAGCATGCCTGGTTGCTATGAATGGGATGAAGGAGTTGGTTCCCCCACTCACTATGAAAAGCTGCCCATTCCCGCAGCAAAACCTGGTGAGGCAGCAGTGATGTTCTCAGGTCAGACCCAGGGTACCATCATAGTGAACAGGCTGTTCCCATTACTGTCACACAAGGAGCCTACCAAGCTATCCCACATCTGGGACAGACCCAGGAAGGGGACACACACAGACTGGTTCTCCTTGCTCTGGTTGTTTCTCCCAGGCTTCTCCAGGAGCCACATCCCTGCTCCCCATACCAGCAGCTGCTGGAAACCTGCAGTCAGCAGTACCAGCCATACCCAGTATATCAGGACAAACCCTATCCTGCTATCTTCCACAGAAGAAAAACTCCTGAGGCCACAGGCAGCTGTCCTGGCAGTAGTGGAGAGCATCCTGCTGGTGTAGGGAGGGGTCCCTGCATCCCCACTGGGAGCTTGGCGGGGTGCAGCTCTTGGCTGAGGCTCAGGATCAGAGTTCCCACATGTTGGGCCCACGCAGGTGGCAGCACACTGCTCCTGCCTGCAGGAGACCTGGGAATGTGGCCGCCTGGGCTGGCTTCCTGTGAGCGTATGTTATTTTAACTCCCAGTTCTTCTCTCATTTTTGCCAGGTAACAGTTGGTTCTACTGTTAGCTAAGCAATAAAGAGCCCCTTATTTTTTTTCTCCACCACTATTGCTAGGCTATTTTTAGGCCTTTCTCAGTGGGTCTTTGCCGCAGACACTCAAAGGGCTCTGTGTGCCCAGAAGAAGGGGAGCAATGTGCAGGGCAGGAGATGCCAGTAAGAAGGGCTCCCAACCCAGGTGGGGAAGCACATGCCTTGGAGCACCCGCTGCCCCATGCTGCACACAGGAGCAAGCTCCTCTTCTCCCACACAGCTGTGCTGTGAAAGACTTGGCCTTGCACAATGGACCCATGATGCCCACATCTTCCCAACCCTGCCAGCAGCAGCCTTCACTTCTGCAGAGCCCAACCAAGGCAGCTCCTCCATGAGGTGCCAGCGGAGAGGTTCCTGTGCTGGTCCAGCTGCAGCCCTGGGCAAGGTGAGGTGCAGAGGCGTAGGGAGCAACTTCTGCGGAAGAGAAGTTGATGGGACAGGACCTGGGCTTAGGGTGACCAGAGAAGGTCACACACAGCTGTAGCAGTGCAGGAACTGCCAGATGGAGCCAACAGAGCTGACTGAAGCCAGCCAGTGTCACATTCAGGCTTGGGATAGGGACCAGGCCCCATGAGGGGGAGAGAAGAGTGTGAGTGACACAGTGCCTGCCAGCACTGTGGAGTACCAGTGCCATGGCCAGAATCCTCCCACTGAGAGTACTGATGGGAGCAATGCTGCCCTGTCCCCAAAACAGAAGACATGAGATAGCACATCCTGAACCCCTTGTCACGCCAATGTTCAGGAGAAGAAAGTGCTCTTTGAGCAGCAAAGAAAGAAACAGCTTGTGTCTCCACCAGTCAGGGACAGTCCAGCCTAAGGCTGGGATCCCCCCCACAAAGGCTGTTCTGTCCCCGGGGGCAAAAGGACTCTCCACTTGGGGCAGGAGGTGTTATTGTGTTTGGCCCCACAGCCCTTTGTCTCGTGGAAAATTGCAAAACCCTGAGCTTCACCACAGCTCCAAGAAGCTCAGAAAGAGCCAGAAGCTGCTGGAAGGCAGACACCCATGTCGGCACTGGGCCAGCTCGAACCTTCCAGGCTGTTACACAGCGCCGGAGCCCCACAGCTGCTTGGCAAGGACATCACCAACCCTCCCACGTCACAGCCCGGGCCAGCTGTGTCCAGGCACTGGGCTGGGCTTGCTGTTTTTCTGCGTTATCAGGATCTTGCTGAGCTTGACGGTGAGTGGGTCATGTTTGTGCAGTGGTTTGTGCAGGCTAATGGTTATGTAAGCGCTCAGGGTTACTCCGGAGGCTCGGCCGGCGGTGCCTCCCCAGCGCATGTGCGCGGCTGTGGGGCCGCACGCCGCCGCGGGGACCGGGGACAGCGGCACACACAGCCCTGTGCTCCGTGCAGTTTTATTACTGTCCCAGCTCGTTACCGAGGTGCACGGCGTGTGCCTGAACTGCCGCGATGCCCGGTGTTGTCAGGCTGCATGCCAGGGGGCTGGTGGCCGGGCCACGCACTCGGGCAGCGCTGTCCGAACTCTGCAGCGGCCGTGTTTACCCTGCGCTGGCTCCCGACGCGACGCGGCTCTGGCCGCTGCCAAAACGCCTGCGCCTGCTCCAGTAACCCAGCTCCTGAAGGTCGCTGGCTGGAGGCCGGGCTCGCGTTCCATCTGCCTGCTTTTATTATTGATTGTCCTTATCATCGCTTGAGAGAACAGCATGTCCCAAACACCCATGGGCAGGACGGGGCTCACTGCCGCTGCTGCTGCCTTTTGCCCAAGCTCTGTCTCTCCCCAGTGGAGAGGTGCAGGCTCCAAAAGCTGCGCTGCCACTGTCATCTCTGCCCACATGCACAAGCCACGATGCCACAAACTGGGGCCAAGAGACAGCAGTGTCCCTGTGTCTGCTGCCATGAGCAAACCGTAAGTCCTTCTTCCTCTTGCCACTGTCTGCATCCGAAGCACAGGTTCCCATACAGCAACAAACCCCTGCGTGTGCTCTCAGCAGGACCCTCAGCAAGTCCATCCCATCACTCCATAGCTGTCTTGGCTCCCACAGTGCCTTGGCCCAGCATCCACCGGCCTGGAGGCTGCAGAGACATGGAAAGGGACATGAGACCCTGATCAGTCAGAACAAATGGTGCTGCTCCATCACAGCCCAGCTGGGCTGGGACAGCCACCACGCATAGCATAGGGCAGCAGCCAGGTGTGAAATGGTATGAGCAGCCCTGGGCTGTGAGTGCCTCTGTTGCTGCTAGCCCAGATACCAGGTGGAGAAGCAAGGGAGCACCAGGGTGGCAACAGGGGCATGTCCAGGTGGCAGCAAAAGAGAGGAAGAAAGGGAGGAAAGAGAAACAGAAACAGAGAGAGGGAGGATCCTCCCAGAACTCTCACAGAAGACCTGTGACCTGCCCATTCTCTCCAGATGTCGACTGATGTTTAGCTGCTTTGCCGTTGATGGCACAGCATGTGCCAGGCTGCACTGGGGGACAGGGACACATGTGGCTCCGTGCACAGGTGCATTATCCAGGTCTGTGCTGCCTGGCACGAGCTTTCTATGCTTCTGTTGAGAGCATAGTGGGATGGTAGAGTGGACGAAAAGAACTGCAGCTCCAGGACACACCAGTCAAATCAAATTGGGCTTTCACATGCTAATTACCAAACATTGGCCAGCACAGGACCGAGCACACCCTCTTCATACCACAAACCCGCTGGTCTTTGAGGCATTTCCAACTTGCTAGAAGACACATGTGGGCAGAGCTGACCCAGGCAGCCTGGAGGGCCCTGTCGAGGGTCACCCACTGCCCTCAGGGCATATGGAAAGAGGACCAGAATGACAGGAAAGCTAGTCCTTGGGACAGGGAACAGAGGAGCATACGGCTCACCCCAACTTGGCCTATGTGCTTGGAAAGGGGTAGCTAAGGGGCAGTCCATTGCCAGGACACAAGAATGGCCCCATGGTGAAATGGGGGTGGTGGGGTCTCCTTGGGGATAGTGGGACCCCAGCCCAGCCCTGTAGGGTGCCACTATGCACCAGGCAACCCAAGCACCCCTTGTTTTGCCATGTGCCTAAAGACAGCCCTTGCATGGGGGGTTTATTGGGCCTGACAAGCCAGCTGGGACACCAGCAGATGATCTCTGCCTTGCTGGGGACAGTCCCCCAGCAGGGTCAGACACGCTTGCCACAAAGGAGTGGAAAATTCCTCTCACTGTGCAGGCACTCCCTACAGCCCGGACACATCAGCTGTCATCCTGCAGGACTTGGCATGTCCCGGAGTGTTTATCAACACCATTTCGCAAGAGCCATGGCACACAGCCTGGCAGGGGCACGCAAGCTGCTTGGGCAACCAGCTCTGCTGAAAGCCTGTGCTCTTGGGAAACACTCCAGGCTGGGAGTCCAGCGTGCATTGATGTCATCTGAGTGGCCATCAGCACCTTCTCCTTTCTGGCCTCCTGAGTTCAAGGACTGAGCTGTGAGCTTTGGTCTTGGCCCTCTCCCAGTCCTGCAGAATCCTTCCCTTGGTCTCACCTGGAAGGGTTGTAAATGACCTCAGCATGCTGGTTCCCCACTCACCCACGGCATGCTGCTCCATCCTCACAGGGTATATGGCTTGGGGAGGGAGCTACCCCACTCCCTCCAAGGGGTTTGGAGTTATCAGCTGGAGCAACAGCATGATTGTGATGACAGCACATCTGGCTGAGGGCTGCCCTGCAGGCACAGACCAGCGGCTGCATGATGCCTGAGAGATGAAACAGCAGGGCCAGCCTGTCTGCAGTTAACTCCAGATGTGCACAACTGACACAATCCCCTCAGGCAGGGAAGAAAGCAGACTCATCCTGGATGACACTGGCCAGACAGGACAGGGGACACAAAGTTGCAATCAGGCCCTGGGAGGCCAGTCCGAGCCCTACGGTTCCCCCAGCCAGGGCCGGCTATGCCCACCCAACTCCATGATGCTGTACATGGCCATCATCAGTGGGTGCAGCAGCAGGATGTCAAGAAGGCACAGTGGCAGAGTGTTCTGCTCTGCTGGAGGCACTGTGGAGCCCAGGATATGTCTTAGCTGCTCTTGAAATCTCAAGATGCACCTTAAAGCCCTGCTTAAGTGGGGAAATGGGTGGTGGGTTCGTGGGGTGGGTGTCACTCCCTCACGGTAAAGAAGAAAATTATGCCATACCCCTCACCGCCCCCGCGCCATTTGAAACCCCGCAGCAACTCCGCTTGGCACCAAGGGGCTGCGGGGCATAGCCTTCCCCAGCAGACAAGGTCCTTCCAATGGAACTGGTGGTGCAGGGCCCGGGGACAGATGGGGTGTTCCTGGAGTGGGGACCATGCCAGGAAAGCCAGCTGGCTCCTGAAGCATGGCACAGACCCTGCCCCAATTCCAGTGCAGCTGGAGCAGCAGCAGCGAACAGGCTTCGTGCAGCCGCCAAGATGTTTGCTGGAGCAGAGACACGCATAAACATTTTGTTTAATCAAGGACTCGGAGCGAACACAGTGTACCCTGGCTCCGCGCAGAGGGAACAGCTGCGGCCCTGCGGGGCAGGGCCAGGGACACCGATCGGCGGTGGCAGAGCGACCTCCCGTGGCACGGTCCCGGCCCCGGGGCGCTCGGCACCGTCGCTGCGGCTGCAGCACAAGGAAGCCCCATGACACCCGTGTTCCCCACCCCAGCACCCTGCTCCGAAGGGAGGCTGTCCCCCGGCTGCAGGCGGCTCCGGCTGCTTCCAGTGCAGCCTATCCGGCAGTTGTGCGGTGCAGGGCTTGGTTCGGCCCGGCCCTGCTGCAGCCGTGCCGTAACCGAGGGCGACCTGGCAGAGCCCTGAGCTGCCCTGCCCGCGGGTCTGTGGGTGCTGACCTCATGGCAGTGTTGTGTCAAGAGGGCCCGAGACCCTGGCAGTGCCAGCTGCTGTGTTGCCAGGCGGGGTGGGATTCCCTCCGCACCCTCCTGCCTTTCCGGGAGTGAGGTCTTGGGGCTGGGGACCTCCTGTGCCCCACCAGGCCCCGTGCTCAGCAACAGCAAGGTGACCTCAGAGCTCTTTCTCTGCAACTCCAAGTGAGCAGCACGGGCACCCAACAGCTGCTGATGGATCCCGGGCCAGCACGCAAGGAGAAAATTGATGGAAACAGAGCACAGAATCCCTCCGTGGTGGATCTGGCTAAGGGCAGGCTTGGAGGAACTGCCATCAAATTTAGGGTTTTTTTCCTGGGATCAGCTAGGAATTAAGCATCTGAATTGCTGTGTTTAAACCTGAACCTTTAAACATCCCTTCCTACTCCCCCCGACTCCAGCACTGTGCTGCACAAATCCCAGGTTTCTTTGGAAGGATAAGATTTAAAGGACTTCTTTTCACAAAGAATTGTGCTATCAGGTTCTTTTTCTACTTTTAATTTCCAAAAAGGTATTTTTTGTGCTCTGGGGACTAGATCCAGAAGAGCCTGTGATAAGGCTGTGAAGGCAGCCAGACCGTGCTATTGCCAATCAGCACACGCCTCTTCCTCCTGCCAGCCTCACACCCGGCTGCCGAGCCTGCTCCATGGCTTCCCGGGCAATTAGTTGTTACACCACACATCCACACAGCCGGCAGAACCACTCCAGCTCTCCTTGTCCTTGATAACCTCTTGTGGTTTTTTAAGCCTTTGGTAGTAATGAAATGACTGAGGATAACGACAAACTTAAACTCCCGGAGTGCAAGACTTGGAAACGTGTTTTTTTGCTAAGCAGCTGGTGTTTCTTGGTGGGACAGGTCTGGATGAATGAGCTTCACTCTGTGTTTCCAGCCCCCATGCTCTTGGCAATCAGACTGGAATTAACTGGCTTCTTAGTGTGCATCCCAGGGTGGTGTTTGCTCAGTTGGCTGGTTATGGTAACTGAAAAACAGTCCATATCACTTCAACCTTATGTTTAAAGACCTTCCTGCTTTATTTCTAGAGCACCTTGTATGCCATTTTTTCCATTTTTCATGGAAACAAACTCCACTGGGCTACCATGAGCTCTGGTAGCTGTTCTTTTTGCTTGGCTCCCAGGAAGCTCCTCAGCTTGACCTAATGGAGCAGCAGCCTGATCTGCATTTAGGACAGTGCTGGTGTGCAATGGGAAGAGCAAGGACAGGCAGGGCTCACAGAGAGCAACATGGCAGCTGATCCAGTGCAAATTTAAAAGCTCTGTTCTTGAAATATTAAAAGACAAAGATTAAGGAAGATACTTTCCATGGCAAACAAAATGTCAGAACTTAGAGAAGGTCTCTGCATAGCAGCAACAGAAGCAGAGACCCAGGACAGAAATGTTTTGGTTTGTACCCCTCTGCCAACATTTGGGTAGGATTTGAAGGCAGGAAACCAGCAAATCCACCAAGAAATTGAGGAAAAAAACCTGACAAAAGCACTGCTGGGATTACATTTTTAAGAGGGTAGTTCGAAGAAGTTTTATTATTTTAGCTCTGGAAGACAGAGGACATCTGACTTCCTCTTGAGCTCTGAGGGATCCCTTATCAGTCCCTCCCCTCCCCTCCCCTCCC
>VZTZ01009926.1:67572-205151 GCA_013400955.1 Drymodes brunneopygia | reverse complement strand
TCCCCTCCCCTCCCCTCCCTTTGCACCACGCAGGGAGAGAAAAAGTCTCTTTAATAAGATTGTGAAAAAATAACTACTATCAAGATGACTTCGAAGTCAGCTTAGGTTTTAGGGGACAGAGGTCAGCCGATGGCCTTCTAGGGTGTGTGTGCTGCAGATTGTTCTATAAATGCTGACGCGTTGACTCTGCGGTCATAAAAGATTTGCACAAGAAATGTATCCGTTCATAGCCTTGCTTTGCGCTGATAGTTCAATTGCCAACTATGTGCAAGGGAAGAGATGCGGCTCGGCCTGCTTACATGCTGCTTAAATCCTTGCTTTAAGACATGATTTTCCCCCCAGCATTATCAGTTCTTTTGCCTTGAAGGCTGAGGATTACACAATGCTCTTCCTGTTTCCATAATGAAGCATCTGAACACCTCAGAGCACGTTTAAAAATGAGTGTGATAATAGCTGTATTTTATAAGGGGAATGAGGCTCGGTGTTTATAATGCAAAAGAACATTATAATTTTATGTCAACCTCAAACTGATCGTTGTTAAAGTCTCCTAGGTAGGTAACATCCGACAGAGCGTTTGTGTGCACACTCTGACCCTGAGGACAGGCTTTTAGATGGGGACGGGCAACCTCTGCAGGAAAGTGAAGCGTGTCCTTCACGGTCCACCACGGACGTTCCCGCGGCAGCCCTGAGGCGTTGCGGCTGCTGGGCTCAGTCCCGCACCTGTCCATGTGAGACTGTCAGCGTAGCCCTGCCCGGGCCGCGTTGCGCTGTCCCACACACGCCGCACGTGGGGAGCGCCGCTATCACCTGGCGCCGGCACAGCTCGGCTGCCGTATGCGCCCCGGCCCGGTGCCTTTGTCCTGGAGCAAAGGAGCGGGCCGGCGCGAGGCGGGCAGAGCGGAGCTGAGACAGAAGGTGGGCGAGGCCGCTCGTCCCCTCGCCCCCGCGGGCACCGCGGCGCNCTGTCCCGCTCCCCGCGCCTCACGGCCAGTCCCGCTGTGCCCTGTGCCCAGGTGACGTGCATCGAGGTGGTGGAGGCGTACGTGGAGAGGATCAAGGAGGTGAATCCCCTCATCAATGCCGTGGTTAAGGACAGGTGAGCTGGGGGCAGAGGGCACGCTGGAGGAGGTGGTGGCCCCCCGCCTGCTCAGGGCCCCGCCGCTGCAGCTCTCCAGGGGCACGGCGATCCCCGCCGCCCCCGCAACAGCGCCCGGGGCACCTCGGCCGGGATGCCGCTCCCGGCTGCGGCAGAGGCGCGGCAGTCTCATTCCCCCTCACAAGCTCCTGCCTCACTTGTGGTCCGCCCGCCTCGCTCCTCTCTGATCCAGCGCCACAACATCGCCGGGTGCCTTGTTGCAGGTTTGAGGAGGCCCTGCAGGAAGCCCGGCAGGTCGATAAGCTGCTTTCGGAAGGGTCTGGCGATGACTGCCTGAAGGAGAAGTTCCCCTTGTTGGGGGTTCCCATCACCGTTAAGGAGGCCTTTTCTCTCTACGGTGGGTTTGTTTTTGTGCCTCTCCAGGTCTTGATTTGCTCCCTCTTGGCCAAGTGCTCCCCAGAGTGGTGGGTGGCTGTGGCATGTGCTTGCAGGGAAGTAGTTTCCCTTTCCCTGGTTTGCACCAAGCTCTGCCTGGGCTTCTGCATTTGTGTTCATTTGTAGCACACAAGTGCTGCAGAGCTTGTGGTGCCTCAGAGGAGCAGCCCTCGCTGGGAACCTGCTTCCTGCAGCCCCACATCGTCTCGGGGCACTGGCCCTGATGCCTCCCTCCTGTTGACCTTGGCACCACAGGGATGCCCAACACCTCTGGCTTGGTCAACCGCTGCAATGTGATTGCCACCTCGGATGCCACAGTGGTGTCGCGGCTGAAGCAGGCAGGTGCCATCCCACTGGGTGTCACCAACTGCAGCGAGCTCTGCATGTGGTACGAGTCCAGCAACAGGGTCTACGGACGGACCAACAACCCGTATGACCTGCAGAGGATTGCAGGCGGCAGCTCAGGTGAACCCCAGCACCTCGACACAGTCCTGCATGAGTGGCAGGTTAAAGTGCAGCAAGGGAAGAGTTCCAAGTTTCTGCACACAGCTATTAATGTGTCCCTGGGCTCTTGCAGAGCTTACGGGCCTCTTTCCTGGGTGCTGCTATAGGCTATTGGGAGATGCAGCTGCTTTGCCTCTTCTGGGTGTTTCATCTGGCATTGCTTCAGTTTGCTCTGTCGTACTTTGGCTGGAAAATCCCTTTGGCCCACATTCCCCAGGTGTCCCCCAGCCATCACTAAAGTCAAGGTGCCCCCCACCCCTCTTGCTTTTTAGGCCCCCACGCTCACTGTGAGGTGCTCCTGCTTTGCTGCGTGATTTGCCCCATAAACCTGTGGGGTTTTGCCATGTTTTCTCCTGTGCAGGTGGGGAGGGCAGTGTCCTGGCAGCTGCCTGCTCAGTCATAGGTGTGGGCTCTGACATCGGTGGCAGCATCCGGATGCCCGCCTTCTTCAATGGAGTCTTTGGCCATAAACCCACAACAGGTAAGGCGGGAGTCAGGGTCTCCTTGTCCTCCCTACCAGCAGAAATGCCATGAGGTGGAATGGGGGCTGTGGGATGAACCCATTCAGGACACCTCTGTGCTGGTGACTGGTGGGATTGCTGTAACGAGTCAGGTAGCTCCTTGCATGGGACAAGCCTGTTGAGGGAGCACAGCTGGGGTTGGCAGTTGGGAAGCTTTTGGTGGCAGAACACCAAGCATGTGGGAGTTGAGCAGGGGTTTACCCAAGTATTGAATCTTCAACGTGGGATGTTTTCACAAGGCTGGGATCTGCTGGGATGTTTCTCTGGCTTTCAGTGTCCTGAATGGGTGCTTCTCCTCCCTTCCCCACCCTGTGCACCTTGCCATCAGCACTTGTGAGGTGTGCAATCCCTGTAGAGCTGTATCTCCCTGCACGCAAGGCCCCCCAGCAGGGCTGTCCCCATCTGAGGTGATACTCAGGGTGATATCTGACATCTCTCTGCTCTCAGGGGTGGTGCCCAACGATGGCCAGTTCCCAGACGCTCACGGAGTGCGGACCAGCTTCCTGTGCACGGGGCCCATGTGCCGCTATGCCGAGGACCTGGAGCCTGTGCTGAGAGTCATGGCCGGTCCTGGGGTCAGCAAGTGAGTTGTTCCCACTGCTCCCAGCTGCTGAGCTGGAGTCAGCAGCTCTCTGGTCCTCGCAGTGTGTTAGTCCTTTGTACAAGACAGGTCTGCACCCCACCCAGTTTGCTTGTTACTGATTTCCTTCCTCTGGTGCTGGCTTTGGCAGGACTTTGACTGCTGGGACTGCCCTTCCCACCACCCATGTGGGAACTGGCAGCTATGGGCAGACTGATAGGTCCTTTTTCACCAGTGAGCTGCTTCCCAGCTCTGTCCCACACACCCCTCCCCTGCCAGGGCTGGCCTTGCTCCTGGGTGTTACAGGGCCTTTTTGCTGTTGTTGAATGAGTTTTCCATCCCACACCATGGCCAGTCCAGTTCCTTCAGTTCTTGGTCCATGCAACCAAGGGCATGCTGTGTGCCAGTGAGGAGCAGAGCGGAGATGGCACACATGGGGCAGCCCTCTTTTTTGCCACAACCTGCACACCATTGCTCTGTCCATTACCACTTTGTTTTTTCCCTGGCTCTTGTGCAATCCCAGCCTTGGCTGCAACCAGGGTTTGTAATCACAAGGTGCTTGTGGAGAGATGAGAACTTTCTGACACAAACTTGGTGGGACTGAGGGGGTGGATGTGCAGCTGGATGCTCTGGGGGTGGTAGGTGTCTCTCTGTCTTCAGGGTCTCCCCCTGCCACCCTGGGGGACAGGGCAGGGTCTCCTAAGGACACCTAACAAGCATGTGAGAACCTCTAGCAGCTGCAGAGGAGCTGGGGATGGATTTGTGACAAAGCACCATTCCTTTTCCAGGCTGAAACTGGATGAGAAAGTGTCGCTGGAGAAAATCAAATTCCACTGCATGGATCATGATGGCGGGTCCATTTTTGTGTCACCTGTGGACAAGGAGATCTTGCAAGCCCAAAAGAAGGTAGGAAGCAGCAGAGGATAGTACTCACTGGGGTGAGCCTGAAGATAGATCTTGGAGAGACCAAAGGAGCCATGGGGAGGTGAAAGAGCTGCTTTGTGTGTGGCTTCTGCAGGGGCTGGCAGGATGAAGGGCTGGGGAGGCAGCCTTGCACCCCAGTCTTGTGCTTTCAGGGGTTAAACAATAGAAAGAACTTCTTTAGGGCTAAACAAGAAACAAGGGGAAGATCTTATGAGTAGGTCCCCTAACCCTCTTGTCTGTAGTTCCCATGGGCTGATGGCAGTGCATCACATCCTTGTGGAAACAAACCTGTCCTTGCTCTTCTCTGCAGGTGGTGGAGCACCTTGAAAGTGACCTTGGAGTCCGAGTTCAGCGTGTGGCAATCCACAAGATGAAGTATTCTTTCCAGATCTGGTCAGCCATGATGTCATCCAAGGACAGCGAGGGGCAGGTGTGTCAGAGTGAGCTGGCAAAGGCACAACTTTGGAGGCATCAGGGAAAAACCAGCTGTTTGGGTCTAGCTGTGGAGAGCTGTAGGCTTCCCAAATCTGCCTGGGGTCTTTCCCTGCCCCATTTGCCCCCCCCCCCAACCTCCTTTAATCTCTTCCTAAAGCTTCTCCTTCTCCCTTGCTGTCCTGTGGGATGAGGCCATGGCTCTCAGCAAAGGAGCAATGTGGTAATGGGGAGGGGCAGATTGTTTTGGCACATTGACCTTTTCCATGCAGGTTGGTAGGTCAGCCAAGCAGGGGGCATCCTGCCTTGTTCTTTGCCCCATGCTATATCTTCTGACTTGTAGGCTGGGATTCACCATTTGGGGTGCCAGGACAGGCAGGGGACTAGCAGCTTTCCAGCAGGAGGCTTGCTTGTGTTATTTTTCCCTGGAATTGCAGCCGCTGTGCTATGCTCTGTGCATGCAGGAAAGTCTTTTGTAATAAAATAAACTTCTGGGAGTGTCATAACTTGTGCATTCCTGGCACAGAGGCAGTGATGAAACAGCCCAGCCTCACTGCACTAAGGAGGGCTTGTCTGGCTCCTCTGCCTCCTTCTTCCAGGTCCTATGGTCATATCACAGGAGGAAATGCCTCTGGGACATTATCCCTTGTGTCATGTCAGTTGGGTGCTGCTTTGGGGAGCTCTCCCTTCTCCTTGCTGTGTCTGGCAGGGAGAGATACTCCTGCTGCTGCCCTGGATCGATGTCAGAGCTGTGGAGCACTCCTGATGGGCATCTCCTGTGTGAAAGCAGGAACACCTCACATTGGGATAATGGGACACCTGGAATTTCACTGTCCCTTGCCAGCCTGTGCCTCCCTGCTGCATGTTGGCTGTGCTGATGTGGGTATGTTACAGGAGGCACAAAGATTCACAGACCTGCTGGGGGACCACGGAAAGCCAGTGTGGCCGCTGTGGGAGCTGATGAAGTGGCTTGTGGGGATGTCTTCTCACACTCTGCCAGCTATCGGTAATGCTGGGAGGGGTCCGGGGAAGTGCAGAGGCAGTGGTGGGGTGGGCTAGTTGTTAAATGCAGGTATTACCTTTCCAGTGCCCAATGAAGGAATTTGGGGTTTGCCCTGAGCAGCTTCAGCCTAGTTTTGTAATGACACTCTGTGTCTTTGAGTTGCATGCAAGCTCAAGGGAGTGGATCTTTGATAAATGGGAGTGGGTATCTTGGGGGAAGAAGTGAGGATGATGGAGCTGGGGGCAGGATTCACTCCTGCTGTGAGCCCTGCCAGAGCTGCTAATGGCTGAGAGGGAACAGTCAGGGTCTGCACTGGTCTTGTTTCATAGCGGTAGGTACTAGAGAACCCTAATTAGTGTGGTTGTGCTGCTGTCTAATGAGTGCTGGGGTCATTCTGCCAGTTCTGCTCAACCCCATTGGCTGGAAGAGCTGGAAGGAAGGGGCAGGTTGAATGCCTTTTCCTTGGCAGAGCTGGGGGATGCTGCCCACAAAGCTGTGCTAGGGGAAATCTGCTGTGGCAGTGGGCAGGGAGGGGTACTTGGGGGGTCACACCAGAAGCAGGGGATGTTGCATGTGGTTGGGCAATGTGTTTCTGCCCCACATGGCCCACAGTCCTCTCACTCGCTCTTGTCCCCATTTCTACCTCTTGCTGCAGCTCTGGGACTGACAGAGAAGCTGGTGAACCTCAACCTCAGTGGGAAGGCCAAGCTGGTGAGCATGGGAAAGAGCCTACAGGAGGAGATGGAGGCACTGCTGGGGCCAGATGGGGTGCTCCTCTACCCGTCACACCCCACCATTGCCCCCAGGCACCACTCCCCCATCTGCATGCCCTTCAATTTTGCCTACACAGGTGAGCAGCCCTGGCTCCTGTGGGATTGCAGGTAGGGCTGCTGAGATGGTCTCCCCATGGCAGCAGTGTGTGCTGGCAGCTGGGGTGTTGTACCCAGTGTTTGCATTGCTGACGGTGGGCTATGCAGCAAAGAGAGGCCTCTTGCTGCTCCAGAGAGTGGGGCCAGGGTTGTCATGCTTCATGCTGTGTGGCATCTTTTACCTTTTGCTGAAGGTGCCTGTCCACAGCAGGGGAGGTCTGACTTTGCGTGTGATACTGGGGGCCTCCATGCCCCAGAGGTGTTAGAGCTGTCACTGCAGTTTAGCGGAAACCTGAGAGCTGCCATCTCTTGGGGTTCAGCCTGCGACTCCCTGTGTGGTTTCCGTGCAGTCTGAACACCTCAGTGCCAGTGTCAGTCTTGCCTTGCTTTGGAGTGATGGAGGGGCTGGTGCCTGGGGCAGGAATGTCCCAAATTTGGTGTGCCATCCTCATGGGTGCTGTTTGTACATGTGATGTGGGCACTGGGAATCTCTGGCCAGTGATGTCCCTTGTCACCATATCTTCTGCACTGCTGCATGAAGCACCAGCTCCCAGGATCTTTGTGCTGTATGTGGCAGAGCTGCCTGCCGAGGGTGGGACAGCCAAGCAGTGATGTATCCCAGTGCTGTGCTCACTCTGATCCATCCAACCTTCTCTTTTGCAGCCATCTTCAATGTCCTGGGTCTGCCGGTGACACAGTGCCCACTGGGGCTGGGCAGTGAGGGGCTGCCGCTGGGCATCCAGCTGGTGGCAGCCGCCTACAACGACCACTTGACGCTGGCCGTGGCCCGGTACCTGGAGAAGGCCTTTGGAGGATGGGTTTTACCAGGGAAAGTTTAGCCTTTCCCTGGGAGGCAGGAACAGAGGTGGTGGCAAGTGCTGATGCTTGATCCCATCATGGCACTGCCTGCTCCCTCTGCATCCCCCTATGCCCTGCTGGGAGTTGCTGGTGGTGCCTCCAGCCCCCGAACAGCTGGGCCATTGCCACTGGAGTTCTCATCCCTGTGGCGCCCTCTGTCAGGGAGAGACCTGCCTTTCCTGACCCCCCTCAGGAGCCCCAGTGCCACAGTCTGAGGATGTCCTGCCTGCAGTGGGCAACCACCCACCTTTTGCAGACTGTGGAGCTGGCCAGCTCTGTAATCTTTCTGCTTTCAAAATGCTGAGTGAGAGCTGGGCCGAGGACATGCTTCCAGACTCCTGGGGGCAGCTGCGCAGTACCTCTCGGGGGCCGCCTGGGCCCATGGGGGTCCTCCTTGGTCTGACCCTACCCAAAGGGCTGGACTGTGCCTGCTGAACTCAGGCTTGCCAGTCCCCACAGTTCTCCCGAGCTCCTGCAGGCTTTCCCCCACCCTCTGACCAAAAAAGGAGAGGGATTGAGGGGACTGGAGGAGCCATAGGCCTGCCTCACCAATAGCACTTTGTGGGGTGGTGGGTGCTGGACTCTGCAGTGTGTGCAGCTGTCAGGCACAGCTGAGAGCATTTGCAGCACTGGCTAAAGCATCTCCTGTTTGTGTCTTCCCCTTCTCTCAGGGGGGTTCATCCTGCCTGACTGGTGTCCCCTGCCACCTGTCCTGCTGAGGTGCCTGGCCTCTGCCCCAGGAGCAGATGTGGGCAGCAATGAGTGGCTTGTCCGAGCAGGTAGCAAGCACAAGGTGTTCTCATTGAGGGAGGTATTAAAGAGCCTGTCCAGTCTACTGTGGCTGTGTGTTCTTTTCCTCATGGCTGTTACCCTTCCAGCTCCCACGAGGCCCCAGCCCCGTTTCTGCCAGGGATGTGTCAGGGCTACCCAGCACTGCTGGCCATTGGAGTGGTGCAGGGACAACAGTGGAGATGCTGGCATTGGCCCCAGGAGTGGCACTTGGCCACTCTGAGGCTCTTGTTTGGGATTCCCAAGCTGACTGTGACTGCTTGGCTCCTGGCAGAGCTACAGGGTTCTTATGAGCCACACATGCTGCCATCAATGGCTCTTAGTCTTGTAATGGTTGCACAGTTCTTGGGAAGCACAACTCCAGCTGTGTTTTGTCCCAGTGGGCTGCCAGAGGCCTGGAGCTCTTCAGGTGATGCAGAGCCACAGGAAGGTCCCTTGTGGTCTCCAGGGCAAAATGGAGGGGCCTGTGTGCCCGGGCTGCATCACTGGTCTTGGCAAGGATAGAACCTGGTAGTGGTTTTGTTGGGATGTCCTGGCCGATGTCTGCCCTGCCATGGTCATCCCCGCCCTGACCCCTATGCTCCTGTGTCCCCACGGCACTGCTGGTCCCTGCAGGGGCGGCTCTGATGCTGGCTGGCGTGCTGGGACAGGCTATGCCTCAGCTCTGGGGCGCAGAGGGCGCCGCTGAGCGCCCGCACCCAGCTGCGATGTTGCTAACGAGGAAGCAAGGAAGGAAAAAAACAAATCCTGGCTCAGCAAAGGAGGTGCAAACCACCCAACTCAAATCACGTCTGCCACTGTAGTGGCACAGATAACACAGACCTGTCCCCCATCTGGAGGAAGCCGGGCAGCTGAGCAGACCGTGGTAACTCTTCCTGTGAACACCTGAAGCCAAATGCGGGGATGCTGAGCTGAGGGTGTTTCGTTTAACAGCGTGGTGGGCGAGGGGGGTTCCTGATACGGCAGAGGGGCACAGAAGAAATGCTCGATCAAGGTAGGGGGGAGTGCTGGTGCTTCAGGGTGGTGTGATGGGGATGTAGACAAAGGAGAGGATGTGCAGAGTAGAGGGGGTTAATCCCCACAATCTCAGTTATTGCCACAACACGGGGAGAGTTGCTGGGATTTTTCCTCTGGCTATGGCAGAAGGGGAATGGATGTGCTGGGGTTCAGAGGGGGGCTGGCAGGAACTGGCCTGCAGTCACCCTTGCTGCTTCAGGGAAGCATTGCCCCCCTTGTGCTGCCTTCTGCAGTGGAAGCAGCCCTGTCCCTGCCTGTGCAGACAGCTGGTCCTAGGGCCACCATCTGTTCCCCAGCTCTGTGCCTCCACAAACCCCAGGAACAATCCTGGACGCTCTTTCTCCCTCCAGGCAGAAATTCCGCCCCCTTCGATGGGGTCTGTTGCAAAGCCAGGAGGGCTCTTGCTGGCCTGAGGGTGGGGGGAATCCCTAGACCGACTGCCTGCACTTTGGCTCTGGTGTTTCAGAGGTCTCACCTCAGCCCTCGCCCACAGCTTGCAGCTGCACGTCCCTGCTTGTCGACTGTTCCTCCTTGTTTCAAGCTCTTAATGCTGCAAGGGACAGAGAAAACATGGTGGGGGTGTTTTGTACCCACATGCTGAGGTGGTTGTGCTTGTAACATTAGTGCACAGTCAGTGTGAAATGGGAAGAGCAAGAGGCAGTGGCAGTGACGAGCCAGCCCCACGGGTGTCCCATCTGGTCCAGGGGTGCCCCCACCCCTCCGCTTCTAGAGGTGGCCCTGGGCACCCCACCTTCACGGGGGAATGTGTCCCCACATCCAGAGGGTTGGTGTTGGTGGCCTCAAAGCCCTTGCATGTCTGTTCCGGGAGAGGAAGGTTACCTCCATGACCGGCAAGAGCAGGGACAGATTCCTGGTGGCTGAATGGTGGGGCAAGGCCAAGGTAAGAAGGGACTGGCCAGGTGTCAGATGCAGGTGCCCAGCAGGATCAGCCTCTTCTGTGGTTCACAGTCTGAGGTCTCTACTTACAGCCCAAGAAGGTTCCTCGTTGTACCCCATTTTGCCTTGTGGGTGCTGTCTCACACAGTGCCCTCCCCACACGGGGTGTCCTGGCAGTGGTGTCACAAGTTGTGCCAGTGTGAGTCATGCCCAGAGCTGGGCTGAGTCACCTCCCCAGTGGTGTGAGCATCAGGTGAGGAGCTTTCTCAGACGCACATCCTGGTGATGAAGCCAGTGTGGCTTCTCACCATGGGGTGCCAGAGGTGGGTGCAACAGAAGGTTGCTGCAGCACGTGCACAATGCCATAGCAGTGTGGCAGCTGCCCACTGTCCCTGTGGGTCCACTTACCACCACAGCCCTGAGGGTCCACTTACCACCTGCCCTGCTTGGTACCAGGGAGCAGCAGAAGGTCCCCTGCCCCTCCACAATGGACAACTCTGTGTCACGATAGGCATGTGGACTCCATGGGGCAGTGTCACTGGCTGAAGCTTCTGGGAATAATACCCTGTTTTTAATCCCAGGTCCCAGTAGCCTGTCATGTCTGCGTGGAACAACTCCAGCACACCCATCTCTTTCCATGGCCCCTGGGATGGCAGTGTAGTGTGGGGGCAGATGGATGGGCTGTGGTAGGATGAGCCCTGCCCTGCTCCTGCTGCTGTCCCTGGCCAGCTGCTCCCTGCTCCAGGGTAAGCCAGTGCTGAAGCTGCACCACAGTCTGGGGAGGGGGCCTGGCTGCAAGGGACACCTCTCAGACCTGCTGAAGGTACTTGTGAAGAGGAGGGGCCCAAGTGGTCATCAAAGTGTGATGAGAAAGAAAGCCCCAGGGTCAGCAGCAGCCCGTGTTGGGGTGTTGTCTCTCCTGTTTCGTCAGCTGTGTCTCTGCTTTGGCAGAAGCGTGGAGAGGGTGCTCTCAGTGTGCGAGGGACTGGGGGGATGCAGGTGCTGAGCACATGCTTTGAAGTCAGTGTTTGCCCATGCTGGGCTGAAACTGGGGAACCTGTGCAGCGGGCCCCAAGGGCACCCTGCAGGACACTGCCTCATACCCCTCTGCTCCCTCCCCAGGAACGCTACTGCGGCCACGGCACGTGAGGCTGGAGGCACAGAACTTCCATGTCTGGCTGTGCTGGGAGCCAGACCCCAGCTCACCTAGCTATGCCACCTATGAGGTGGAGTGGAGGACCAGGTAGGTGGGGAGGAGGGGGTGAAGGGGTCTGGTCCTCTTACACCCTGGCAGAGGCAGTTGGGGCTTGACCCACCCCTGCACGTGCAAGGTCAGCTCAGGACTGTGTCCTGGTAGGTTTTGAACAACTTCAGGACAGCCTCCCTGGACAGCTTGGTCCCTTTCCTGGTCACTCTCCCAGTAACAAATTAAGGGGATGGTTTTGGATGGGGGTTTTGGACTTGGGGTTTTTCCATTATGCTAAATGGGATTTCCTTTTATCTCAACCTGTGCCTGCTGCCTCTTGTCCTTTCACCAGGCACCACTGAGAGGAAGGCTCCATCTTCTTTTCATGTTGATAAGATCCCCCCATTCAAAGTCAGCTTTCTCTGAGACTCAGCTGCCACCACTCACTCAGTTTCCCTTGTACCACAGAGCCTCAACAGCCTCAACCCCTTGGTGGGTTCTCCCTGCCACAACTGTGGCAGGTGCCGTCTGTCCTCAGGAGGGAGTCAACTTGCTGGTGACCCCTCTCCTCTTGCATCCCAGGATGATGTTGGCTGATACCTGGGCTTTCCTACGCTTTCCACCTGGGTAGGATGGGGTGGCTGGGCAGCCCTCCCTTTAGGCTGGGAAGATGCTGAAAAGAAGCAATCCCTGTGCTTTCTCCCTGGGCAGAACCTCAAACTGGACCAAGGCAGGTGCCTGCGGGGGGAACAGCAGAAGCTCCTGGGTGTGTGAGCTGTATTTTGACAGGATTCATGATATCTACTGGGCACGGGTGAGAGTGGTGGCCGGAGGTGAGCAGTCCGAGTGGGCCAGTTCCAACGAGCTGCAGCTGTACAGAGACAGTAAGAACTGGGGAGCTCCTCCAGCTGGGCTCTTCCTGGGGAAGCAGTGGGAAGAGGGGTCCTTGGAGAGATCTGATGGGATACACTGGGACACCATATGAGGATACTGGAGGAAAAAGAGCCAAGAGCCTTAACTAGGTGAAAGGAAGCAGAGCTGCTGGAGGAGGGCTGGGTGAAGAGCAAAAGAACAGAGGAGACACAGTGAGGTGATGGATAAGAGGCCCCAGGCCAGCAAGGCACTGTGAGAATTTGGGTCTCTGGGGAATGCAGTGAGATGGGGCAGGAAAGAGGATATGCCTCCGGGCTTGGCTTTTGAAAGGCTCACCTTCCTCCCCTGTCATGGTCTGGGAGTTTTTGCCCCAGCAAGGTGAAGCTGGTGCAGGCCGGGGCAGACCCTCTGGTGATCCGTTCACCCTGACTATTGTGTTTGCCAGGTGTAGGAATGTGCCTCTTCTCAGTCACAGACTAGCTGTTCTGTCCAAAAAACCTGGTGGTCTCTTGGAGCTAGAAAATTTTCAGGACTCTCCTCTGACCTCCATCACAGGGGCTGTTGCAATGAACTGAATGTGTGAGCAGCCAAATGGGTTCTACTTTGGCGTATCGTGTTCCCTTGTTCATTCCCTCTGTATGGAATTCCAGATGGCATGGAAGTGGGGGCATTCAGTTAGAAAGTTAGATTGCTGACCTCGGCAGTGGGTCTCCAGGCCCTGGTGGATGGCTCAGGGATGAAGGTCTCAGCAGTGGGAGCCAGTGATGCCTCAGGTCTGTCAGTGTGAAGAGGAAGCAGAAGCAGTGCTGGCTGTCAAGAAGACGTGGTGGCTGACATTCCTAGAGTTGATTTCAGAGCACAAAGTGCCATCAGGCAAGACCCAAGGAGCTTCTGTACTCTGGGAGGGGAATGTCAGACAGAAAAATACCATTTCTAGAGAAACAAGATGTCTGCCTTCCTTTGAAGGCCTTAATTTTCTATATTTTCCCCCTCCCTACAGCAATTGTTGGCCCCCCCAAATTGTCCTGGCTGCTCCAGGATCAAATCCTTCGCGTAAAGATCACCACACCACTCACTCCCTACCAGAGAAGAACTGGTTCCTACAAGCCTGTTGACCGAGTGCTGCTGAAGCTGTGGTACTGGCTGCACCTGTACGAGGGGGACCTGTTTGTCCAGCAGGTGTGTGGTAGCTGGGCAGGGCCCAGAGGTGCAGGGCATGCACAAGCTTTCCTGGTGTAGCAAAGCCACCATCTCAGATTGCAGTGGTGTGGAGGCGCCTGTGCCACAGCCCTGCCCACACCTGGCTGTGCATGCAGGTGTGAGGTGCTCCGCACCCCCAGTCAGGGCTCCCCTCTAAGCGAGGCAGGAGACCCCTTCCCTTCCCTGGGTAAGAAGAACTGGCCTGGTTCTGTTCAGATGAAAGGTGATGCCACAGGTGTTTCAGGAGATGCTCTGGGACCTGAACACCTCCTGGGGCAATAGAACCAAATGTTGGAGGTGCCTGGGAGGAGGGACCCTGGGGCAAGTGGGATGTTGAGGCTGCACAGAGCAGTGGAGCCATGCACAAGCCCCACCTCCAGTTGCTGTGGCCACCTGTCCCATCTGCCTTCAGGTGCCCTGCAAACGAAGCAGCGAGGAAGCGCCTTGCATCTTTGGGCACCTGAAGCCCAGCACACAGTACTGTGTTCAGACGGTGGCCGCAGGCATTGCCAGGGAGCGGAGCCGGGAGGCTCAGCAGTGCATGGTGACTCCGGCAGGCCCTGCAGGTGCGAGGACTCTCACCAGCTTAGCTGGCACAGTTGCATCTCAGGTCCTGCTCACAGCACAAACTTGTATGGAGGTGTGGGTCCCTAACCCCCAGCCCCTGTGGTCAGGGTTGTGGCCCAGTGCGGCCCAGTGGGGACCTCTCACGGAAGATGCTTTCTTGTCATCTGCTTTGGGCTTGCCTCCTGAAACATCCCAGCCTGACATGGATAGAGGGTGGGCTGGATGTGCTTGAGTGACCCCTCAGCCTGCTGTGACCTCCTGGCAGGCTTTCCTTGGGTCCTTGCCATGATGAGTGCCTTCTTCCTGCTGCTGCTACTGAGTGTGGCCGGACTCTGCTTCATGCAGCTGCACGTCTTCCCCAGTCTTCCGGAGACGCGCCTCCCAAAAGCACTGGTGAGTGACGATCCTCCTCCAGCCGAGCCAGGGTTCCCAGGATTTGCAGGGGCTCAGCACCTCCTTTCCTCCAGCTCTCACACCACCAAGCCCATGTTGGTACCAAGGTGCCTCCCCTGCTCTCTGAACCACTGTCCCCCAAGGAGAAGGTACTGGCGGAGGGCATCGGCCAGCCATGGGTCAGAGCAGAGAACAGGGTCTCAGGCAGTGCAGCCCATGGTGTTCAGCACAGTTTGTCACCCCCAAGCTGGCTTTGACCAGCTGAGCCTGACCATGTCACTGCTTGTGTCCTCGCAGGCTCTCCAGAACAGCGAACTGAGTGTGGCCATTCGGGTGCCTCTCCTCCAGCTTGAGGAGGACCCACTGGCCCTGCTCCTGCAGAGTGTGCTCCCCTCCCACGGGCCATCCACAGCTGGGCAGGCATCAACCACGGTCCCACAGCTCCTCCGAGGTCTTGCCCAGAATGTGAGTGGCTACTGTGCCAATGGGTTTAGCCCAGACTGCCCTGAGGGAAGGGACCAATCCCACAGCCAGCTGGGGCACGCCTTGGGTTCCCAGGTCCTATCATGGCTGGAGAAGGATGGGGAGGCAGGTGACAGGGATAATGTGCCAGAGCAGCTGGTGTCAGTGGAACTGACTGGAAACAGCTGCATAGATGACAAGGACAGCCAGATACCTGAGATATGGCTCCCCCTTCATTTCCAGCTTTATTCTAAATGCCAGTGCCCAGTCCTGGGAGCAGGCAGTCACCTTCCTCTGCCCGTGCCGAGCAGAAGATGCAGCCAGGAGTACCTGCAGGAGAGACTCGGCACGGCTGGGCACTGGGTCCGGCTCAGCTCCGTGAAGCTCCCGGCCAGTGCAGAGGAGGAGGAGGAGGAGGGAGGGGAGCTCCTCTGTGCTCCCCAGCCACTGCTTGGCGGCAGGACCGAGCCCGAGCCCGAAGACAGCACCGTGCAGCGAGGCTGCTCGGAGCAAGCAGAACCGTGTGTCACCAGCCCCTGCCAGCTGCCCCCTTCGTCTCTCGGCGTCCTGCGGGCAGTCGCCTTCTCCGGCTACGAGCCACGGGCCCCGCCTGGCAGTGACCCATAGCGAGGGGGGCACCCGGGCAGCCTTCGGCTCCCAGCAGAGAGCCCAGGGCGCCTCCCGGAGCTCCCCGGCCGTGCCGCGGCTGCCTGTCCCAACCTGCCGGGGGTAGGGATGGGACTGGCACAGGGACAGGCTCCCACGGGCAGGCAGAGGCATATTCCGCGCACGGCCGCCAAGGATGGGCGGGATCCAGAGCTTTCCTTTGGGCGTTTGGTGCTCTTGAGACACAGCGTAAGGAGCACAGACCAAAGCTGAACCCCCAAAACTCTTATCTATTTATCTGTCTGTATGTGTGCATGTATGGTACAGTATCTATACTAATGTAACACTCGTAAACACATATATATTTATAAAGCTCTTTAATAAAAGAATGTTGGAGTTCTTAGTTCTGTGGAAATGTTGATTGTGTGATGGAGTTGTTTTTAAATATCACTAATTTATTATAGAAAACTGGCTTCTCTATTCATTGTTTCTGTGTTATAGACCCAGCACAGTCCTCCTCTGTGCAGCAGTCAGGAAAGGCACTGGGCAAACTTGGGATTTTCCTGGCAGAAAATTGCACCCACAATCTCTGTCTTGCTCTTCTGTGGGAAAAAACTGTTTTTTAGCACCATGGGATACATTTATTATTCCTGCTGCCAGCACTGGGGTGATTTATGGATAAGAAGCCCTGCCCTGCAGTTATCCCTTGGGATGTGTTTTGAGGCTGGGCCTGAAGCCACAGAGGCGAGGGGAAACCTCCTTGTGCTGTGTCGCAGGCTGGGATCAGTGGAGTCAAAATGTGGTGACAAATCCAGGCTCTTGGACTCACAAGAATTACTCTGGATCTGGGAACAGGTGAGAAACTGGTGTCCAGTGTCCAGGCAGCTGGTGGAGGGGATGGAGGTACAGGGGTGCCAGTCTTGGGGAACCTTTGGGGCTGTGCAGGGCCATGTTCCAACACTGTGAGTCACTCCTGACAGCCCAGCCATGTTCCATCCCTGCCTCCTACTGCCGGCTGACCCCTGGAGACCACAAGGGTCCATGAGGGAGCAGAAATCCACCTGCAGCCCAGGGAAGACCCCACACCAGATACCCAAAGGAGGCCATGACTCCATGGGAGATCGTGGCTGGAGCAAGCTCCTGGCAGGCATGACTTGTGGCCCCATGGAGAGAGGAGCCCAAGCTGAAACAGGTTTGCTAATAGGACTTGGGACTTTGTAGGGAGAGTGATGGAGCAGCTTCAGGGTGTGTCTGGCATCCGGCCCAGGTCAGTCCTGCACAGATGATGTAAGGACATGGGTGTATTGAAGAAATTGAGCTGAATTAACAATNAAAAAAAAAAAAAAGGAAAGAGCTGCTTGAGGAACACATGTATTACCCATATGCTTTTTGCTACCTACAAAGTTGGTGTCCAGTCGCCATCTCCTTTGTCCCTCACAGTCTCTGATCTACCTCAAGGTGTCCAACCCCACACCACTCTGGAAGGTCAGTGTGTGCTCCCAGGCACCTGCAAGGCACCTCTCAGCAGGAGCATCAGTCAGAGCTGCTGTTTGTGCCACAGGCTCTGGGCAGGAGCCACACCCCAGGCAGGAGCTTGTCCAGGCCCAGCAGTGTCCGTTGTGCTGCTCCAACCCAGTCCTGGGTGATTTGCCAGGACATGGGACAGGTGCAATGGAACAGATTAGCTCCTGCAGCTGCTGTGTTGTGGATGCTGAGCTTGCACTGGGGCACGGGACAGCATGTCCCAAGGGTGCTGGGGTCCCCATGCATGATTCAGGCAGTCACTCACTGGCAGCTGGGGCTTGCCCTGGCCCAGGGGTGGTTGAGCAGCTGGAATGTCCCCACTCATATGAAAGAGTTGTTCATGGGGAGTGGAAAAAGACAGAAGGCTTGTGACATTTCAAGATGCCATTCAGCAGCTGAAGTTTCCGAGTGGATGCAAGAGGGGGTTTCTGCTTTGCCTCGGAGGTGCAAGCAGTGTGCAGGTTTCTGCAGAGCTACAGAGAGAAAGTGCAACATTCGCTGTGGGGTGAGGTCCCAGCATGTCCCAAGAGAGACCTGTCACCACTATGTGCAGTGTGGGGCCTGGGTGGAGTGTCTGAATTAGACCCCACTTTGGTCTACCGGGCCAGGTGTTATGTGCTAAACAGGCCTGGACTGTGCTGGAGGACAGACCTGGGTCAGGGGTAAGCCTCCAGCCCCAGGCAAGACCTCAGCCCCAGGCAGGCCCGTGCAGGACACCAGACCAGTCCCTCCATCACCACTGCAGTCTCAGTCACGTGCATAAAGCTGCATCCTCCCTCAGCATTCCCTGCTCCCTCCACAGCCTGGAAAGCACTGAGCCAGCGACTGGACCTTAGGCACCCAGGCCACCCTGCAGCACCATCATCTCAAGGTCAGATGCCACCTCTGGAGCTGGCCTCAGGCCCATAGCACAGCACTGTGCCTGCAGGTACTGCTGCGGGGGCTGGTGGAAGCTCTGACTCACCACCATCAATCGGCTGTTCCTGCCTTCTCTCCGTGGTATTTTCAGATTCTGCTGCTGCCAGATCAAAGCAACAAGAGGGATGCAGCTGCAGACAGCTCTTTATTAGAAACAGTGGGTTTAGGACTGTGCAAGAAAATATTTCTTATTACTAATCCTCAGAGAGGGGAGCTGCCAGCCTGTGAAAGTGGTGCACAGTGGAAAATTGCACTTTGGGGGCTAATGGGGCTTTTACAGTCACTGATTGGGAACCATTGTGCCTGACAACCATGAGAGATGTCGTGGCCCCTGAAATGATAGGGCAAAATCAAGCTCTTGTATTTTGCAGGCTGCCAGTACCCAGGACTATTCCCATTTTGAAAACCATGGGAGGCAGATCTACAAAGAGCAAGGTCTTCTCTGACCCTGTGCCCTGCTCTGTCTGCTCTCTGTCCTGTCTGTCACTGCAGCTGCCCTGCCACCTCTCTGGGACAGTCCAAATCCTCACAGCCACCTCAAGCGCTGTCCCCAGCACATCTGTGTATATAGCAAAGACCTGGGACCTCACTGAGGCCCAGTCACTCAGCCTCCCTGTGCAAGTTGCCTTTGTGATGGCTCTGTAGCTCCAGGTAGGTCCCTGAAGCAGCACAGAGCAGCAGCATTGGAGCTGTCCTGCTGGACCCCATCCTTCAACCCAAAAAGGCTTAGTGGTTTGACAGGTCTAAGCTGCAACATCCAGGCCATTGGCTCCTGCTGCACCTCCCTCTCAGTGGTCTTAGCTGCTTGGCTTGGTTGGGAAGCCCACCAGGATATGGGTGGGGAATGTGAGAGCCCCAAAAGCTGGAGCCTGAGTGTGGTATGTTTGAAGGATGTGCATGAAGAGGGCTGCAGGGCTGACAGGCTGCAGAGAAGTGAATTTGCTGGCTCAGACCTGTGTGGTTTCTCTCCAGGCAGGAGCTTTCCTGCACTTCAGTGGATCAGGACCCAAGCCAGGTCACCCCAGAGTAGAGCAGAATGGGTCCTACTTCATGTGCTGCTCTGGAAGTGCCCTCACCTGGGGATGCGTGGCAAGTGTTTGCAGGAGGGGCCATGGGCACCCTGACTGAGTCATACACCACCTAGCTTGGTCACCAGGTCCCCTCATTCCGCAGGACACCCTCCCCTGGGTTGGATAGAGCTGCCTTACCGCTCAGCACAGCTCCTCCCAGGGTCTGGGACGTACGGCCCGTTCTTGTGTTTCCCCTCCTTCAGATGCACATCAGGGGATTTCTGGTCCTGTAGCCTATGGGAATGGCAGCTCAGCTCAACACTTTCCCACTTCCTGGCACTGCTGCAGTAGCTGTCTGCCCCCTAGGATCATTCATGCTCCAGGTGACAGACAGAACCAGCAAGCTGAGTTGGGTGTACATTGGCTCACGGTGCACTCTGAGTTTGGTGGGGTCCTGTGCTTCCTCGTCATGGCATCACAGCAAATGTGATGAACCTGTCTCCAGGGTTTTTTGTTCTGTGACACGAAACCTGGCAGAATTCTGGTTTTTTCCATCCTTTTTTTTTTCCAGAGGATAGAAAACAGGCTAGATACAGATTTTAGTTAGGAGACAAGTTCCAGTTGAGTGGTGTGCTTGGAATGGATGATAGCTTCATCTCAGCTGCTTCCCAGCCATATCCATGCCTGACAGATGCAGACTGGCAAACAGAGGTAACAATGATTTCTGGATAATGCACCTTCAACCACTCCATGAGAAATGAGAACCTGTTTTGTGGTCAGCAGGGTCACAGTCAGCCTTGTGATTAAACAATAGGTGCTTGGGCTGCTCAGCATCCTGTCCTGTCTTCTTTAAGAAAGTCCCAGTGTGATGTCCCACCCCACAAGATGGGAGGACAGAAGAGACTGAGAGACATGGATCTCATGTCAAGACTTCAGAGGAACTTTCCACATGGCACCAATGAAGCAAGCACTGTTCAACCTTTCTGAGCCCCAGCCTTGGTGCAGGTAGGAAAAGGCACGGAACAAGTTGTCCTGTCTCCTCTCCTCCAAAAAAAACACCTCAGCATTTTAAGCTCCTGAGAGCTTAAAATCTTCTTGTGCCTGTCAGTCACTTCCCCACTGCCCTCAGGAAACCCGGTGCTCCGTGAGGCAGGGCATGTGCTGCAGGCACAGCAAGAAGAGCCTGGCTGAGGTCACCAGAGGGACCCATTCCAGCTGGATTTCTCTGAATTAAAGCTTTCCAGGGGAAGAGAAGTAATTAGAAGCAATTCCAGTTGGCTGATAGCAAGGTAATTTGAAACTCAAATCAGGGGGAAAAAACAAGGTCTCTAATGGGAACTGGAAAAACCTCAACACAGGAGAGCTGAGCCAGGTCCCAGCTGACACAGTAAGTGTCAGGCTCTGTATCTGCAGCTTTGGGACGAGTGTGCACCACCTCAGTGCTGTTCTCTCAGAAAAGCCATCTTTCATGACCCTGTGCTTTGGACAGTGCTTTGGGACACTAGTGGACTGCCCTCCATCACTGTCTGCCTTTTTTCCAGAGAGAGAGAGAGGATGGGCATTTCCCTCTCCAAAACTCCCCAGACCTCAGCATTTGCTCTGAATTGCACCCCTTTCCTGTTGCTGTGAAGCCCAGCCTGATCTCTCCATTCTGCAGGGGCTTGGTGGCCTGGACGCCCCGGGAGTGTCCCCTGGATGACCCCAGCCAAGGTGTGTAGGATTACATCAGCCACCTGGAGCTCACAGGCACATCCTCCAGAAGGGGGAACTACATAACCAGTTTCTGGGATGAAGGGGAGAGGCTCCTCCCAATGCCAGCAAACTCAAGTACTGCTCCAGCAGGGAAGCTCTCGGCAGCAGAGGATAAGCCTTGTCACTGGCTGAGTCCTGTCTCCAGGGACCGGAGCACGCACTGAGAATCAGCTTGGGACGCCCAGATGCCCAAAGTCTTTGCCACTGCCCTCGTGCTGCCATAAGATATGAAAGGAGCAGAAGACACGTGGTTGCCCTCAGGAAGGAAGATCATGCAAAAAGGAAGCGTGGATCCACGTGTTTTGTCCAAACCTTGGCCACATGTTCTCTTCTGATCAACCTCTAAACCCCACTGGAGCCGGGTTAACCTGCCCAGCCTTCCACAGCCCTTCCCCCAGACACAACACAGCCGCAGTGAACTAGCTCTGCTAGCTTCTGAAAAGCCAGGCCTTGTGCTGGTCAGCAGGGAGAAGTGCCAAGTCCTGCCTTAAGGGAGGAACAGCCCCAGGCACCAGGACACATTTAACTGACTGTGAGCCAGTGATCCAGGCCAGCAGAGACTGGGGCTACAGCTTCACTTCTGCTAAATCTCAGAGGAGTTTCCACTGCAGGAAAGCCCCCTCCACTCCACAGCACCCTCTATGCCAGCAGCCTTCATTCCTGGCTGACAGCACACCAGAAAGGCATATTAAAACATAGTTTATTGCTGTTCTTAGTTAAAAAAAAAAAAAACAACAAACCAAAACCCATTAGTAATAAACCCAGTCCCCAAACTCAGCACTATCTGAGGCAGGCTTGCGAGGACACACCTTTAGTGCAAAGAGGAAAGTGGCAGTGAGGGCTGAGGGGGCTCTGCTCGCTTCAGTTCCCACAGAACCCACCGCGCCCACTGTACAGTATCAATTTCCCTTGGGGCTGCTTAGGGAGGGCTGGATGAATTCTCAGGCTCTGGTGGGAGTCCTGGGGGAGCTGGAGGTGTCAGAGGGGGAACATGGGATGTCATGGCTGTGCAAAGCAGCTTTGACGTCTCGTGTCAGTGACACAGGACATGAAGGCATGCTGAGCCCAGGGGCACCAGACCTGCCCACACCTTTGCACAGACACAACGCTTTGCCAAAACAGCTGCTGTCTGTTCTCCTGGGCTTTCCAGTGTGGACACTAAACGTGAGCCCTACCCTAGGGCTGCACCCAGCCTCAGGTGCCAGAAATGTTGGTGGGCACTGGGGGGTGTATGGAGCTAGAGCACGGCTGCACCCTCTGCAGGGTCCTGCAAAGCACAGAGGCTTCTGAGCTGGGAAGGGTCACACAGGGCCTTGCAGCCAGCAACACATGGCCCTGAGCACTGCAATCGTGGGAGGGATGCCTTGATCCTCAGCCCTTCATCCTCAGACCCTCTGCAGGTCCCCTGACCCTTTGTTTCCTCCCGTAGCTGGTCCTGGCACTGTTACACCAGGCATCACCCCCAGCACGCACCTGTCCCCATGCCCTGTGGGAAGTCAGACCTGTGTCACATCCCTCAACAGTGAGCACAATTTTTCACTGCGATGAGCTGCCAGGGCAGAGCCTTTCCATACCCTCAGAGGAAGCTGATGTCTTGGAAGAGAGGGCTTCCCAAATGCCAGCCTGAGGTGCTGAGTAGGTTGGCAACAGGCAAATGTGAACAGCTCCAGCCCAGGGGAAGCATTGGGATCCCAGGACAAGCACAGAATGGCTGGGACCACACAGGGCTGAAAGATGGGGATGGGGAGGCTGGGCTGGCCAATCCATTTGGGGGTCTTATCTCTTCCACAGAAGTGCCACTGCAGGAGACTAGTACTTAGCTTTTGCTACGACACCTGGTCACAGGCTGCGAGAGACATGTTTTCGGGGAGCAAGGATGCAGCTACATCCAAAGGAGAGCAGTGAATACATGTGGTCGGCACTGATGCTGCCCAGGGGTTTCAGCCAGCGACATGCAAGGAGGAGGCAGTGGCAGGGGCTGTGAAGCAAGGTGCTGTTTCTGAAAGGCAGGAGCTAGCAATGCTGCAAACCCTCTCCAGTCTCTCCATCAGCTGGTTTTGGTTGTGTCAGGACTGCAGAGTTGGAGGGCTCAGCCAGGGCAATGCTGCCAGCCCATCCCACCCTGTGGTTAGGTCATCTTCCGGGCAACACTGGCATATGTGTGCTCGATCTCCTCATCTGCAGGACAGGTGTGATTGAACTCATCACAGGCATAGGCGTTGTTGAGGTAGCGCCACACACCCGTCATGTCCTCTGGGATCTCAAAGTCACGGTACTTTTTGGCTGCAATCTAGAGGAGAGTGAAGGAGGAGGAGGCTGAAACTTTCAAGACCTGGGGGAGACTCACTCTCTGGCTTTGGCAGGGGGACTCCCTGTCTACTCCTCTTGGAGCAGGTGCCCCTCTACCCTGGCCCTGGGGGCCGGTGCCATTACCTTGATGATATGCAATTTGGGCAGGAGGTTGCAATCAGCCAGAGTCAGATGGTCTCCATCCAGGAATTTCCTCTTGGAGATGGTGATGTCCTCCACGCTGTCCTGGTCAATCTCCTCTGGGAGAGGAGTGTTCAGGTAGACATCCAGGCGCTGAAACTCCCGCAGCAGGGCCTTCTCAAAATCTGGGAGGGCAGGAAACCAAGAGTAGTGAGTGGGTGTCCTGGGCTCCCAGGCAAGCTTTAGGCTGTGCTGGGCTGGCTGAGCCTCCCACAGGCTTTGCAGAAAGGGAAAAAGCCCTCAGGGCCACACCATGGGGACACAACATTGACCCTGGCCAGTCTCTGTTCCTAGAGGACTACAGCAGCATCACTCCATGCTCTGCTGATATCCCTGTGGAGGGAGCAGAGAATTGCATTTATCCTTCCCCTCTGCCCCTCCACTTCCCAAGGAGGCTTTGGTGAAGCAGGCAGCAGGAACCTTAACCTGATGGCAGGATTTCCCTGCAGACAAAAGCATTTCTCCTGCTGCAGCATGGTTGACTAGAGTCCAGCAACCCGCAATCCTTACTGATATTTGCTTCTTTGCGTGGGTTCTTGATGTATGCTGAGAACTTGGCAAAGATGTCACTGCCCACATCAAAGGACTCCTTGTACTTGGGGCTCAGGTGTGGATACCTTGAGAAAGACACTTATGTCAGTGCAGGCAGGGATGGAGCAGGGATAGAGCAGGGATGCAGCAGCATCAGTTCCTAGGCCGTAGAGCCCAGGGCTGGTACTGGAGGATGCCAGGGATATTCAGCTGGCTGTGGGAGAATCATGATGATGTGAATTACTGCAGCTGCCACCCTGTGAGTCGTGTCTTCTATCCTGGGTGTTTGCCAGGAGATAATGTCAGGGCAGATAGTCCACAGTTTGGGGACACTGGTGGCAATGGAGCCCCAGAGCAGAGCTCTGCCTGCAGGCAGTTCTGGCCCAGCCCAGAGGATGCACATTGGCACAGAGGGGTCTCAGGAAGCCAGAAGCTCCCATGACTTCCTCAGGAACTGTCTTCTGTTTGCTGACATGTCCCAGGGTGTGCTGCAAGGGCAGACATATTCAAGGAGGCGGATGACAAATGCATTTGAGCTTCCTCTTCTGCAGCAGTGAGGGGGCTGCAGCCACACAGGGCATGGAGGAGGCTGGCTTGGGGGGCTGACCAATGAGCTCAGGGAAGACCACACCCCAACCACCCTATGGGCCACCTGCATTGGTGAAGTCAAGCAAGGGCATTTGCTTTCACTCAGCTGAGTGCACTGAATATAAACAAGCAAAGGGGTCTCACATTCCCACTCTACCTCAACACTAGCTGCCACAGCCAGTGGCAAACCCACCAGTGCTGGGGTCCCTGCAGGGACCTCCCCACGTTCCCCCTCTGCCCCCAGAGTAGGGGTGCAATGGCTGGTGCATTTCCACCCATTGTTTTCCATTCCTGTCATCCCCATGCCCTCCCTGGTGGACCCAGTCCCTTAGCATTGAAGGCCCTGCCCTGCAGGGCAGGTTCAGGGGCTGGGGTGGCATCCCCCTGCCTGGGCTGCCCTGGGGCACTTCCTGGCACCCTGCCCTGGTTTCCCAGTCTGCCAAGCCCTGGGCAACACTGTGACAGGCCCTGAAATGGGGAAAGAGTGAGTTTGCAGTTACGTGGGTGGACCCAGGGTCTGCTCCAGGAACTCCTCAATCTTGATGAAGTCTGTTTTCAGCTCCTTGTTGAACAGCAAGAAGGGTGGGTTGGTGCCCGGTGCTAAATCTTTCAGCTCTTCAGGTTTCCTGGAGCAGAGAACACAAGCTGGCTCAGAGCCTGTAGCACAGCTGCCTCCACCAGCCCCCAAGGAAAGTGGCCATGGCAGAGGTCGGGGCTAGGACGGGGGACAGGACTAGGAGCATTCCCAGCTCTACTGGCTTTGGGGAGCTGACAAGTGCTCCCCAGCCTCTGGATCTGCCCAGTGGTGTCTTCAAGTCATCCTCACACCCAACAGGACAGGGAGTCCCTGGGCCATGCACATTGGCAGGTGGTCCAAGCCTGTGCTGGCCCACACTTGCACCCCACATGAGGGCAGTTTGAGGGCAGCAATTGTCCCTGTACAGTGACACACTGGCTACAGAGCAGGCAGGGAGAAGAAGTGCTGATGGGGGAACTGAGCAGGGCATGTCTCACCCCATTGTTGGCCCAGGGCTTCAGTGCCACCTCACCTGGTCATGTCCACTGTGGTGACATTGAACTTGACCCCTTTGAGCCAGAGCACCATGAAGAGACGCTGGCAGAAGGGACAGTTTCCAATGTTTTCTCCATCCAGACCAGCCTGCCAGGAAAGCAGAAAAATGAGGATTTAACCCTTCCACGGACAGGATGCCCGGAGCTGAAGAGCCACTGGGCACAGCATGCTGCAGGGAGCCCCTCCCAAGTCCCGGGGGCTCAGCTGTAGGACCCGCCCTGAGCCATGGCCCTGAGGGCTACTGGAAAGAGCATAAGAGCATATTCAGGATGCCAGCGGTCGGATCCTTCCCAGAAATGTGAGATAAAGCCAGGAGGAAGTGAAGAAGGAGGCAGGGGGAGAAAGTGGAGGGTGATTGCTAATGGATGGGGAGGAAGGGAGGGTCCACTTGGCCAGGAGGCCAGGCTGCAGAGGGTGGGAGAAGGGAAATGAGCTCATGTTTGCCAGGAAAAGAGCAGTTTGTTTTCATGTGCTGTTCATGTCTGCCTCCGGTCTCATGTGTGTTTAACGAACACAGGCACAATGCCCCCAAGCCAAGAACTACCCAGCAGCCTGCCGTAGGCTGGGCACCAGAGGGTTGTGCCCAAGAGAATTTGTGCTGGCATCCCACACAGCATTGGGAGGAAACACAGACGACTGTCAGCTGCTAAAGGAGCTCCTTTCAGCCCCCTGCATGAGCACAGCCACAGGCAGAGTGAAGCATATTTCCTTGCTATGTAGCAGCTGGAAATATGCTTTGCAAAAACGACTGAAACAGGAGTTTGGCAAGAGGATATGGCAGGTTCCCCCGTTCACAAAAACTGGCTGAGATGCTGCTATGAGAGGGAAGTTGTGCTGTGGTAAGAGGTAAAATGGCTCACAGGAAACTCAACTTCTGTAAGAGAATTAATGGGTTCCTACGCTGCACGTGAACCGTGGTGCTCCAGGTCATGTGGCCACCCTGCCCTGGCAGGGAGGAGCAGCACAGCTCACACCAGCCCTGTCACAGAGGGATGCTGCTCCCATGGAGTGTGCTGGGACATGAGCCTCAGTGGGACAGCTCTGCGCTAAGCCTTGATATCTGATAGTGAGCTGAAGTCCAGAGGCTAAGCAGGAGAGTGATGAGACCTAAGAGGATCTGGAAGAGTCCATTAGCAGCAAAAACCTCCAGGGTGGGCAGCTGGACATGACTCCAGAGCTCACACCTCTTTGGGGACCCAAAGACAGATGGCTGAGGAGGCAGAGACCTGTGCCTGGTTCTCCTGGGCTGGAGGTAGGTGCTACAGGTCACCACAGATGCCCAAAAACCTGTGGAGTCTGGAGTGCTTGGCTTCTCCAGGAAGAGAACACTGATGTCAAACTCACCTTAAGGGGGACAGTAAAAGGATCAAAAACAACCCGCCAGCACTCCAGGTAATGAGCTGGAGCAGGGGTTCTGCTTTTCCATCATGCCAAGACCTTTTAGTCCTTTCAGAGGAAATAAAATTACTTTTAACAAGTATTTTTTATGCTCAGCTGTCATGAAATTATGTTGTGAAATCCAAGGAAGGAAATGGGAACTGAGAAACATGTTGATTCCCTGGGATGTGCCCAACAGTGAAGCTGGATTTACACATGAAGCTGGTTGGTGTCTATTAATAGCAAATACTCCCAGAGGGGCTACAGCTCAGGAACATCCTGTGTCATTAATAGCAAATAGGACTTCTTTGGAAAGGGGTGAAACTGGAACTCAGACTTCCTTTGAAGGAGCTGGAGGGGAGAGTCAGAGAACAGCCTTGAGGGCTGCTGATGGGCAAGAGCGCAGGGTATCTCTGCTCCCCCTCCTCAGCACCCTAAACTCTGGCCATTCTTTGGAGCATCTCCAGAATCAACAGCTCAGCGGGTGCTTTTGTGGCTTCCTAGCATGAGGACCAATGCTTTCCTCCCTGTTCTTCCTGACAGCTACCCTCTCTTTAACTTCCTTGGCCTGGCACAAGGCTGGGAATGAGAGGGCTTAATTTGTCCTGTTGTCCGTCCAGAAGCTGTTGTGCTGAGCCACGGCAGCACATAGCTCTGGTGAAGCCTCATCGGGACAGTGGCGGGGTTGGGGGGGTCAATTAGGGGAGTGGTGCCCCTCGCTAGGGCTGCTCTGGGCAGTGACTCTGATCACCTGCTTCAGGTCTTTCCATGCTTGTCTGGTAGCACCAGTCCCTGAGCTGTTCAGGCTGGTCTTCGCCCTCATCTTTTACAAATAGAGAGGTGGGAAGTTTTGGACTAGAGTGAAAAGAAAATCGGGATGGCCTCTGCAGGGAGAAAGAATCAAGCCCATACCAGAATGCTCAGAGCCAAAACCTTTATCTGAAGGAAGTGCAGGAGAGCTCCACCAGCGCCCGGGCACTGCCGGGGGGGAGCATCAGGCCCTGGAAGGGCCTTGCTGGAAACCACTGGCCATGGGGGGAGCCTCAGGGAGCCAAGAGTCCTCAGGGGAGACTTGCAGCCACATGCCCTCCCTCCCTGGCAAACGCAGAGCAGCATGGAGTGGGAGGAGTCATTGTTCTTCACTTCCTTCCCCAAAGTGCCTCTGCTGCTCCTCCCGCTGCAGCAGGAACTGGAGTGGGGGCACAGATTGACATTCCTCAATCTTTTGCCCTCAGATGATAGATAAACCCAGCGTGGACTAGCACAGAATCTCTAGGAGGGTTTGCAGGCTTTTAGCCCCAACTTTCTGAGGCATCACTTGGCTGCACAGGGCATTGAAACCCCAAAGCTACTTGGCAGTTCTGTGGTTTCCCTGTAGTGAAACAGCCTTAAATGCAGTGGGAGGAGGGAACAGCTTTGCCTGCTTGGGGCACTGCTAAATATTCAGCCCCCACAAGACCTTGCACAGCTCCTACAGCCACCCTGAGAGCCAGGAAGCAGCTAAAGGCCTGGTGGAGCTGAGCCTCCTCCCAGGCAGGGAGAGCCTCCCAGCCGGAAAGATGATGCTCTTGCCAGGGACATGGCAGGGTGAAAAATTGCCAGCCCCTTGGGAACCACCCACCCCAACGGCAGGGTAAAGCAGGAGTTGCTCTGCGCCCTGTTCATCCTTACTATGGTAACTCCAGCATTTGCCAGAGTGAAAGTCAGGCGGGGTGCCATGCCATGCCGTGCCGTGCCGTGCCGTGCCGTGCCGTGCCGTGCCATGCCGTGCCAGTAGGCCAGCTTGTGGGAGCACCACCTTCCCCCATGATTTACAGCTGTCACTGGTCACAGCAAAAGCCGTGTCTGGGCCGTTCCCAGCCCGGGGAGGTGCTGATGGCACAGGAAGGTGCCTGTCAGCAGCTAGAGCCACTGTGTCTTTGCTAAAGTTGGGTCCTGTGTTCTGCGATGGGGAGGCACAGGATCAACTTTTCTGTGAACAGACAAGTCAGGAGGGTTTTTTCATGCTAAATTACAGCACAGGGGAAGTCCTGACGATACTGCTGGTTTTCTGTTTCACTTCCCTCTGAAAACCCCCTAGAATGTGCTGCTGCCATTGCAGTCACCTCACGTATCGTTTTCTTTTCCAGCCATCCCAGGGAGAAGTGTTAAGCAGAGAATTCAAGACTCAGATTATTTTACCAAGAATACACTTGCCCGAATTCAGCTCAGCCAAGCACAATGTCCAGCAAGAAGTGCTGTGGTTAAAATTTTGGCACGGGGATGAGGGAGATCTCTCCTGGGAAGGCTCAGATAATCCCTTTAGCATGTATGTCTAACTACTACCCAAGGAAGGCACCATTCAGTGCCCAGAATGGCTGGGTGCCTGTGCCAGGGAAGCCATTGCCTCTGACCCAGTCCTTTTGGGTACCAAACTGCCCCAGGAAAAGAGGAATGAAGCCCATGGACCTCAGTGGCTACAGAGAAACTGCCCTTAAAACCTTGATGAGGTGGCACAGAGAGGCATCATCCCCTAGTCATTGCCACTTGACAGTATGTCCCCAGGCCCCCTGGCATTTCTGTGGGCAGACACAGTTACCAATCACCACCTTTGGCTTGTCTCTTTTTGCACCACCCATGGCCGCTGCAGATATTTTGAACTTGAGTGTTAAAGTATTCCAAGGAAAGAGTTCAGAAAATTGCTTAACAGGGAAAAAAACAGAAACCATTTCCAGCGGATACCCCTCTGTGATGCCGCCCCATCTCGCCCACATGTGGGCTCCCACACCAGTTCCCCAAGCCATCCATGCTTGTTTCATAACCCTGCTCCCAGCAGAAGCTGAAGTGGCTGCTTCCAGCCCTCCTGCTTGCTGTTCCCAGGCTGGGGCTTGTCTTATCTGGGTTTTAAGAGGCATGTATGTTCCCACTCCTTCATCATGCTGCTGCCAGCAGTGCCACATCTCCGGGGTGCACAACCATCACAAGACCGAGGCACCTTTTAGATGCTCTGCGTGACACCCCACGGTCCCCACACCTCCGCATGGTCCCCCCGTTTGGGCAACCATTTAGCCAGCCTGTGTGGTGAATGACACTGAATTTGGTACCCATCTCCAGCCTCACAGAACATGAAGACACCCATGAATTTCCACCACCTGCACCCAGCTGGATCTTGGTAANCCCCCCCACCCCAAGACCGACCTTGACAAACAGCTCAATCTCTGGCTCCTTGGTGGTGTTGTGCTGCCGACTGTCCATCCCAGCAGTGTGGGGAGGGACCACTAGCCACACACTGTTGTGGTGAGTTGATCTGTCCCCTGCAGAGCTCTGATGGTGGAAGGCTTTCAGAGAGCTGGTGGCTGGGCCTCTTGGCTGCTGTCACACCGCAGAGGGCTGGAGCTCACACTTTCCTTCCTTTTGAAGAAGGGAGGAGCAATGGGGTGTACGCCAGGACCCGCCAGCAAGGGGAGGAAGCTGCAGGGCCTCTCAGATGTGACTCAGCATGGGTCTATCTGGTCACATTCAGAGTCCCCTTCCAGTCTATCACACCCACCCAGGCACTCCTCCAGTGCCTCTGAGCAGTGGGCTAGCATCCCCAGCACCTCTAGTGTCCACAGCACTACTGCTATCTCTTCCCAGCTGAGAGCAGGGGTTTGTAGAGGAAGTGTCTTGCCTGTTGCTCCTTCTGTTGCTCCAGTCTTGGTCCTTTGCCACTCTCTCACCCTCATGCTGGTGTCCAGTGCCCCAGAGCTTCTTTATCAATTTGGGGTGAACCTGGCTAACCTACCCACTGCCTCCTGCGTTTGCATTATGACAGGCAGCTGCCTGGAGGGAGGGTCCAGCTCCTCTCACAGCCCATCACCCTCAGGGGATCTCTGCGTGGGCTCCTCTGAGCACCCCTCACTGCAAGGAGCTGGGCTGCACAGGGTAAGTGCTCAGGGAAGCTGAGTGGAGCAGTCTGGGCACCTGTCACTGACTTTTTGAAGCTGGGGCACAGCCCTTGGGTGAGAGGGATTGCAAAATAGCTAAGACAGGAGATAAAAGATGCTGAAGCATGCTGGGGAGCAGAAGGGAACCCCAGAGTGCCCTTGGCAGCCACCCAGCTGTGTGGCACTTGGCAGGATGGTGGGATGGGATTTCTTCAGGGCTGACTTTCAGCAGGGCCCCATTCCTGGAACTGGGCTGTTTCACAGGAAGGATGAACAGCTTGCTTTCCTCCCCAGGATGGGAGGGAACTGTTTGCTGTCAGATCACCCTGGCTGCAGAGACAGCAGAGACAGCTTCCCAGCACACACGGGCTAAACTCTTAGGCAAGACCTATCTCCCACCCCCAGACCACACAGCTGGTACCATTGCACAAAATGGGGATCCACAAGGCTTGACTCAGCCCCCCTCCCCCAGCTGGATAAGCTCCAACTTTTCCCAAAATAATCAAACACTGATCAGACAGGAATCCCCCTCAAGGCAATTAGGATGGGAATTGATTTTGCAGATCCCTGGAGGAGGCTCCCCAACAAAGATGTTTCTCCTGGTCCTACTACACAGCCCAGAGCGGTACTAACACTGGGGGCTGCAGGGCTGGGGACATGAGGGGGCATTTTTTTCTTCCCCACCAAAACTTTAGGAGAACTTGGAACTCTACTCGATGGGACAGGACACTGACTCACGCTCTCATGATAAGATGTATGTATTGATGGCACTGTGAGTGCCACACAGGGCCATGGCAGCACCCTCATAAACAAGCTTGACACTCATCACCCAGCTTCCGCTGTGGACCCCAGGTGATGTGTGCTAGTCCCCGCTGCTGCCACAGCCTCCCCGGCTGCCCCTGCCTGGGCAGTGCTGAGCCTCTGGGAGCTGTGATGGCTCCTGGCACTGCCAGGAACAGCTGCTGCTGCTGTCTCTGCTGATCTCAGCTGGGTGCAGAGCCAGCAGCTCCAGTCCATGGTATTTCCCTCCAGCTGAACCAGCAGGCAGGGATTTATGTCCTGCAGGTGGGAGGCACAGGATGACATGGTGCCCTCCTCACAAGGTGCCAGAGTGCCCAGTACCTGGCCCCACAGAGGCTGTGGGGCAGAAATGTGGCAGCGAAGAGGTCCCTTCCCACAGTGTTGGGTGCAGGAAGGGTGTTTTCTGCAGGAAAGGTCTTTTCTTCAGGAACAGCTCCCTGGGAGGCAGTTCAGGGAGCCTTTCCCTTCCTCCTCACGGAGTGAATGGCCGGACATTTGCCGAGATTGAGATTACAGCACAAATGTATCTGGATTTCTGTCTCACCGTGTCTGGGAGAAAGCTGGGGCCAATTTGGAAACCTTGCTAAGCCCTGTTCCTCTGCCCAGGGGAAACAGAGGTGGGAGGGAAGGGGCTGCCAGTTTCTGCGCCAGCAATGGGATGCCAAGGCACGGCTCACCCGTAACAGGGTGCCCTGGGGAAGTGTTCCTGTGCTGAGAGTGACCCAGCTGTTCCAAGCAGCCTCTGGCCCTGTTCACATGTGCCCGCCCAGCCTCGGGACTTCGGCAGGGCAGAGAAGCGAGCCATTGTCCCCGCGCAGTGCCAGCCCCGCGGGCACCGCCCGCCGCCGAGGCCCCGGCTGGTACAGGCTCGGTGGGACACAGCGGCTCTGCTATGGCCGGGATGGTCCGGCCAGCAGTAACCATGGTCCTCCTCTGCTTCGCTGTGCGTCTGGAGGCCAGCCCTGACCTGTCAGGTGAGTCAGGGTGAATGCGGGAGGAGGGGGATGCTGAGAACTGCGCTGGTATGATGGAAAGGCAAAACGACAGCAGGTTGGTGGGGTAGGGACAAGTGAGGTATAAACCACGGCAGGCCAGAGTGAGTTTCCCCAAAACGCTGGGATTTCTTTATCCCCACACAGGGCTGTTCTTTGAAAACACACTGCACACATCCCACAGCCCTGGTGTGCATGAGAGTGGCTCCCCAGCTCTGCTGTGCTCTCTTGGATAGTTTGGAGGCAGAAATGAAAAGAAACAAATATCAAGCCAGTCCCTGAGCTTTGCTGAGCACCCCCCCAGCCACGATGCTCATGTCCTCGGTGCTGGGCAGTGTGTAGAGCTGAAGGAGCATCCAGGGCTGCTGTGCCAGCCTTCCCAGCTCTGAGAAGGGGAGGGAAGAGTAGGGTTGAAGCTGTACCTGGTTCCTAGACAGAGCTGGAGGCTGTGCCCCAGATAAAGCCACTCGTGAGTAGGGGTGCTGCAGGGTGCCCTGTCACAAGACACACTGAGGGCCAGAAGTTCTCCCCAGGTTGGTGAGGCTTATAGATGTAAACAAGGCAGAAATTTGGGATCCCCTCTGCCCCAGCTCTTTGAACAGTCACGACAGGTGCAGGCAGGCCGGTCACCAGGCATTCCCCAGGGATCATCTGGAAACAGCCACACACACCTTCCATCTGCTCAGGTGGGTGAAAGCCTGGTGCTGCAGGGCGGGCTGCAGTGAGGAGGATGTGATTTCATCTGGGCAGAGTTAATAGCACAACCACAGCACCGGAGACTGAGTCAACAGTACCGGCACGAATCACTCACAAAGTCTGCCTACAGCCTCCTTGACATGGCTCCACCCCAAAAAAAATTCTTCACAACAGCTCACTGGCCCAAAATAGTGTGATGGAGAAATCTTTGCCCCCATGGCAGTGTTTGAGTCTCAGTTTTAAAATACAAACTACTGGTGCCTTCAGCCACCATGACAGCAGAACAGGGTGCCTGACTCAAGGCTGGATTAGGAGAAATCTGTTTCTTCTCATGTTTCTCCCATGAGTTCCCTGACATCCCCAGGATTTGGCTGAGACCTCTGCATCCAGGGCTGCCTGGAAGCAGGGATTTAGGCAGCCCTATGTCCAGCACTGTCAGGTATGGGCAGGTGGGTTTGGTGTCAGTGTAGGCAGAAGTCAAGGCCAGGGTGGCTCTGAAACCTTCAGGAGAGCCTGACTGCTGCCAGGTGTGGGACTGGTGCTGCAGGTGTGGGGCTGCTGCAGGGGATGCAGAGGAAGGGGATGGGGGCTGGCAGCCTGGGCAGAGTCCTGTGTTCCTCACAGCCCCCAGCATCCAGTGACATGGGACAACCCAGGGTTTGTCCTGCCCCCTCTTCATGGGCACTGCGCCTCAAGGATCTGATCCAGCTCTGTGCCATTCACAGAGCATCTTTGCATCACACTGGAGCTCTGACCTGGCTAGAACACCATGTCTACTGCCATCTACCCTCCTCTACCTCTCCTTTCCTCTTTCCTCCAGCATGCAGAGAAGTGCTATGAGCACCCACTTCCTCATCCCAGCTTGTGAGTGATAATGCCAAGGGAGAGATTAACTCCGGGCTGGAGGCAGGTCCCAGCTGCTCCCGCTGACATCCCAGGGAAGGATGCTGACTGCAGATGCCAAAGGCTAGTGGCATCTCTGAAGGTGAAAGGGGCTCTTTGTGCTGCTTAGCCTGGCAGCAGTTTTTTTTTGGGGGGGGGAGCTGGTGCTCCCACCTTCTTGTCTTGGTTTGGGGGAGTTTGACCCACTGGGGTTTGGGGCACAGGGTGCATGTCCTGCCCTGGGCCCCAGCACTGGCCTGGGCCTGAGGTACAAGTTTCTCCAAAGACCCCAAAGCTGGGGATTGGGGTCTGTGATCTGCTCAGAAGTCCCATGTTGCCATGTCCCCATCTCCCAAGCCTCAAAATGATGCTTCCCCTTTGCTTTTGTTTTATTCAAAGACACCAAGTGCTTCATTCAGGGCCTACAAATCACATTTCATCAGCTTTTCTTGCTTCCTCAGCCTTTTCCAGCAACTGGTGCCTGGTCAGAGTACCTGGCAGCTTGAATAGCTGTTACTAAAACAGCTTCCTTGCCCACCCAGTACAGCCAATGCCAACTGAAGCCAACACTGCATGTTAAACCCTTGGAGAGGCTGGGCAGGACAGTCCCACTTTGCTGTCCCCTGTAGGGAAAACAATAGGGACAGTAGTTTGGGACACAAACTAGGCAGGATTGAAAGAGAGAAGCATTCTGTGGTGGGAATTCAAGGAGGGAAGGGCCAGTGCCCATCAAAAGGCTTGTAGGCCAGGAATAGTTTGCACCGATACACTGGGCTTCTTCAGCAGAGACCTGAGGCCAGCTGGGCTCAGGCGATGACTTTGTGGCTCACACTCATCCATACTAACACAGCCAGCTGTGGGAGCTTGCAGCAGTCCCTGGACCTTTCTCTCATCTGGTTCATGGCCCAACTTGTGACAGACTTGTGACAGAGTGCATCCTTCTCACCCTGACTCCAGGGATCATCACTGGGGGACCATCCCTGGCTCACCCCTGTTCTCTCCCCACCATGGCTCCATAACAAGCCTGATTTTCTCTGAACACTTGACAACTCCTTATGGGATTTCCCCATTTTCTCTGATCTGCTGTAATGCCTCCAGCTTTCCCTTCCTGTTGCTAACCAGTTCAGCAATTTTGTGCTGCTTTCCAGGCTCTTGGCAGCAATGCTGTATGCAGGGTTTGCTCTAGGCCCATCTTCTCTGCTGCTGTCCTGCTCTGATCCTGTTCACCCCATAAGTGCCTCATCTCAAGACATCCTCACTGCCACCACCACTGCCGTGGCCCCAGTGTCTCCTCTAGACAATGCCCCCCCTGCTTTCCCCTTCCAGGGTACCTGCGCAAGGTGCTGAGGAACCACACTGCCCACACCTGCGATGGAGAGCAGCTCCTCATCGTCTGCCCTCGCAAAACCACCATCAGCATCCTCGGGGCCTTCTATGGGCGTCGGGTGCCCAGCACCAACCTCTGCCCCAGCCCTGACAATGCCTCCCAGGAGAGCACCGAGTGCACGTCAGCCACTGCCCACCTGGTAAGAGAGGGATCCTGGGGGCCGGGCTGCACACCCCTCTGTCTCCACATCACTGAGCTGCCTGCTTGGGCTGGGGGGCTGCAGGCAGCGCAGCCTCCCCATGGCCCAAGGAGGTTTTCATTGCCATCACCACAGTGTCAAAGAATCACAAAACACTTCTTGAACTCTGTTAGACTTGGTGCTGAGACCACTTCTCTGGGGAGCCTGTTCCCAACCACCCTCTGTGAGAGGACCCTTTTTCTAATATCCAGCCTAAACCTGCCCTGACACAACTTCAGCCCATTCCCTGGAGTCCTGTCACTGGTCACCACAGAGGAGAGATCAGTGCCTGCCCCTTCTCTTCCCTTCATGAGGAAGTTGTAGACTGATACGAGGTCCCACTCAGACTCCTCCAGGCTGAACAGACCAAATGTCCTCAGCCAGTCCTCACAAGGATTCCCTTAAGGTCCTCTACAGTATTTGTTGCCCTCCTTTGGATGCTCTCTAATAGTTCAATATCTTTCTTATATTGCACTGACCAAAACTGCACATGATATTCAAAGTGAGGCCACCCCACTGCAGAGCAGAGCCATACAATCCCTTCCCTGGCCTGGCTGAGCCTAATGTCCCCCAGGACATGGTTGGCCCTATGGGCTGCCAGGGCACTGCTGACGTATATTCAGGTTTTTGTTGACAAAGACCCCCAGGTCCCTTGCTGCGGGATTCCCCAGCTTGTCTGTACATCCAGAGTTGCCCCATCCCAGGTGCAGAATCCAGCACTTTCCCTTGTTGAACTTCCTATGGTTGGTGATTGCACAGTTTTCTAGTTTGTCGAGGTCTCTCTGTGGGGCCTCCCTGCCTTCAAGGGAGTCAACAGTTCCTCACAGTTTTGTATCATCTGCTATTCACTGTGGGGCTCTTTTCCTAGACCATTGTTGGAAGATAAGGGTGGAAGAGATGTTCTGTCATGTGTCCCAGAGCAGAGCCTGGCAGGAGGCACTGCTGAGTCCTGAGCTGGCTTTTGGAGCAATCCCACAGGAAGCAGCAAGCTTGGAGAAAGCCCTGGCAGCTGGGGCTGGCTTCTGGGAGTGGGCAGTGCCACAGCCAGGGTGTTGGGCTCGGGAAGTGAGACAGGACCCCACGAGATGCTGCACTCACCCCTGTGGCTGCATCCCCTGGGGTTAGCACAAAGCTCGGCTCTTCCCCAGCCAGAAGCAGCATCCATCTGTGCTGGCAGGTCCCAGGGAGTGGATTAATGAAACACACGAAAGGGGTACATGTTTGATGGCAGCAGTTGGTGCAGGGAAAGGGTAGGAAAGCAGAGGCTGACAGAAAAAAAGGGATGGAGCCTCCTCAAAGCTGATGCCTGGGTCCCTCAATGGGGACATCGTTTCATGTGCTGCTTTTCTAAGACCATGTTCCAGCTCCTTGCTAGAGCTGGGGCAAACCCACAGCAAAGTCAGTGACTGCAGCTGCCTGCAGGAAAAAGGAATGAGCTGGAGAAGACAAAAAAGAGCTGAGGAGACAGTGCCCTGCTTAGGAGCTTGAAGGGCTTTCCTGTCTGGTCCTGTTTCAGCCATACATCCCCTCCTGGGATCCTGCATGTCCCAGGAGCTCTGCAAGGACCAAGCCAGAGCATGCTGGCACGGCACCACCCTGCAAACACAGGTCAGGGTCCCCCTCTCTGCAGAATGGAGAGTATGGCCTGGCACAGGTGCTTGGAAACTGAAGGGCAAGTCTGAGAGCAAGTCCGTGTAGCTGAGGTTCATACTGGGTGAACAGTGGAGTGGCCATGCTGGTACAGGGCTGAGATACCAGCTGCTGCTTAAGGAGCAGGCATGTCTGGAGGGCAGAGAGCAGAGCTGCTGCCAAGGCTCAGCTCTGTTTAGGCAGCAACTGGGAAGAGAGATTGCTTGTGCTTCCTTAGTGAATTTCCCTTCTGGCAGCCAATGAAGACCAAGGGGAGGCTCAGTCCTGAGCTGGGTGGGAGGGACAGGGACAGAGAAGGGGAAAGAGAGATGAGAAGGGGCTCCGTTTTGGGTGCCGGGATCCCCGAGCCTGAGTCACCAGGTGGCAGCAAGGGAATAAACCGCTCCCTACTGCCGACAGCCTCTGCTCCGCTGCGGAGCCACTGCTGTGGGACTTGCGGGGGCAAAGAGGGGGACAGAGGGGCAGGGAGTCCCACAGCCACCCGAGACCGGGCTACCCAGAGACTCCTGCCAGAGCCGAGGGCCCGGCGCGGCCACTCGCGGGCTGGCCGCGTGTGCAGGAGGGCAGAGAGGCAGCGGCCACCGCGGTCACCAGCGGGGCGCGACCGGCTCATGGGTGAGCCCTCGTCCCCACCCTGTGGCCGCGCGGGGACATTGCACGAGCCGCGGGGACGCGAACGCACGGGGCAGTGCCAGCGCGCACTTGCACAGGTGTTAGGGACGCGTGGCGTGGTATGTGTGGTATGTGTGCCAGCACAAGTAGTAGCAGACCTGCGCTGGCACACAGATCATTGTGAGTGCAGGGGAGGAACTGGTTGAGGAACGGGCACTGGAACTGGGATGTCTGCATCAGGGGTGGGCAGGAGCAGCTGTGGGACACTTCTCCGGGGTGGGAGGCCATTTCCCTGAGCCTGGTGATGATACTGACAGACAGGAGATGAGAACAGCCTCAGGACTTCTCACCCAACTCACACCTGTTCCACTCTGCTCTCCAGAAACTGCTGGCTGAGTGCCAGGACCAGCAGTGGTGCCAGTTCTCAGTGCACAGCCAGGTCTTTGGGCCAGACCCATGTCCTGGGACACACAAGTATCTCATCGCTTCCTACAAGTGCCGGCCAGGTGAGGTGGAGCACGGTCTGGGCAACACTGCATGAGCTCTTCCTGACCTCAGCTGCTCAGAAAGGGGCAGCAAGGAGAGCATGGCTGCTCCTATACCTCGCAGCCCTCTTTCAGCCCTTCCCTTGACCTAAGAGAGGGGCTACAGGTGATTCAGCATGCATTGGGACACTCAGCGATGTCGCTCCCTAGGGAACCATCGGGTCAAGACCGTGTGCGAGAATGACAAGCTTAGGCTGCAATGTCGACCAAAATCCATCCTGGCCATTTATTCTGCAAGTTATGGACGATTCCTGCGGGGCAAACCGGAGTGTGATGCCTTGAACACTGGAGCACCCCATATAGGTATGCCAGAATGGTTTGAGATGGAAATGGGGCAGGAACCATGCAGAGAGTATGGCACAAGTCCACCACTGGGCTGTACCTGTGTCCCTTGGCCTCAGCTGGCCAATGCCCAGCAGGGAGGGGCAGGCAGCTCTGCCGATGGGTCTCTGCCTCATGTCTCTGCAGAGTGTGTGGCTCCAGACGCTCTGCGCAGGGTCTCCAAGAAGTGCCACCGCAAAGGAAACTGCACCATAGCTGCTGACAAGGCCACCTTTGGGGACCCATGCCTCCCCGGCATGAAGAAGCAGCTGCGAGTTTCTTACACCTGTGGTGAGAGCTCCCCATGGAGCCAGGGGCACTGGTGGAGTGTCTGCTGTGCCCATCCCATGCCAGACAGGCAGGGGCATGGGGCTCCCCAGGGAGGCAGGGGCTGCAGGGGAGGAGCAGGGTGGTGATGCTTGGTGTGTGCTCTCCTTGCAGTGCCCAAGCAGCTGCTGGAGGAGGTGGGCCCTGACACCTCAGACCCTTTCCTGCTCTCCGACTATATGCACGGTAATGTGGGGGAAGGGAGGTTACACCACAAGCAATGTGGCACCATGTCCGTGCTCGGGTAAACCAGTCCTTCCATGGCTTGTCTGCATCCCTGGTACCAGCTCCAGCCTAGCATCTCTGTCCCATGGTGGAAGCCATCCCTTGGTCAGTGCCCATTCTGAGGGGGTGGATGTGGCGTGTGCTGGGAGCAGGGGAGAGGAAGATACACAGGGTCATCCCTGCGGGCAGCAGAGCACTTGTGCAGGAAGGATGGAGTGTGGTATGGGGAAGGACAGGCAGGAGCAGGCAGCCAGGACACGGGGCACCGAGAGCACCTTGTGTCTCAGCCTGCACCCCCTTGTCACTGCAGGTGGCTGGTACAAAGGCCCCAGGTTCTCCAGACTCCAGGAAGACCGCATGATTTTTACTAGCTCTCTGGCAGCTTTTGCCCACCTTTGGGGTACGTGCCCTCTCTGGGTCTCATGCAGCGCCCGGCGGAACAGGACAGGCTGGGGGGTGGCTGAGGTCCTGGATGGCCTCAGATCAACCCAGGGCTCATCTCAGAGGCAGCCAGACACCAGACCTCTCCAGCAGGGCCAACAGGCACACAAGGGAGTAGGGCATCAAGCTGGGTTTGGGGCGGACAGGTAGGACAGGAGCTCAGAAGTTGGACAAGCCCTGAAGTCCCACAGCTTCAAGAGTTATGGTGTGGCTACAGTCCTGCCTGTGGACATTCCTTTCCCAACAGGCCAGATTACCCACTGGGTCTTTTCCTTCCTGCCCTGTCTGCAGGCACTGATGGAGACCACCTCTCTGCAGGCAAAAATTTCCCTTGTCAGAGGAAATTACTCATTTAATCCCTCAAGGGATTATTCTTTCCCCTGCTCTGTCTACCCTGCAACCCAGTGGAGGTTTCCTTTGGGGAAAGGTACATTTCAGGACTGGTGGGTGCTGATGAGGCTCTAGGTGACACTTCCATGATTACTGGGGCAAGGTCTATCCTGCCTCTGCAGCCTGGGTGGTGAGGGCATCCCTGCTCCCCTCCTCTTACTCCCATATACCCGGCAGAAGGGCTTTGCAGGCACTGATACGCCACAGACTGCAGAGCAGTTTGCACCCTGGTGTCTTTCTCTTTCTTTTTCCCCTCAGGTGTCCCAGAGAAAGTTGCCCTCTACTTTCTTTGTGGAGTCTCAGGAGGTCTCATGCTGCTGCTGTGCATCATCAGCCCCAAAACGACCTTCCTCCAGGAGGTGGGGGAGGCTTTCAAAGACCCAGAGCTGGAGAGCAGCTCAGAGTTAGGCAGGACCAAGCTGCGGGATGAGCAGGATGAAGACGTCCCTGATGACAGCTCCTCAGACTCCTCCTTCCGCCACCTCACCCGAACCTACCGGGCCACTAACAGCATCTTCAGCCCTGAGCTGACAGCAGCCATGGAAGGAGCAGTGGAGCACCAGGGCCACAGTGGGGAGGAGATCTGGATGGCCAAGGAGTCAAGCCCATATGCCATACACAAGATCAAATCAGCCACCAAATAAGAACTGGAAGAAAGTGGCTGGAGGGCAGCAGAGGAGTGCAGGCTCAGTGGGATCTGACAGCAGAGAGACATAAGAGTTTGGGCTCCTTGGGGTGACTGGACATCCTGAGCAGCAGCAGGGCCATGGCAGCTCCAGTATGTCCATCAACCCACTGCTCCACTAGCATCGAAACCTCTAACCTGGGGGGTGACATGCAGTCCCTGGGTGCGATGAGGGGCTGTGTAATAGTTCTGTTCGCCACAGATGCCACTAACCCTAACCTAACCTCCCTGTTCTCAGCTCACATCATCTGGCTCTAGAGTTTAACCCTGATCAGCTGTGCTAAGCCCACCCTGAGCCCTTCGAGGCTGTTGGCTCCTATTTCTCCTTGGGTACTGGCTTCCACTCCTGGTGCTGCAAACACACCCTGTAGTTGGGCACTGTGCCAGTGGCAGTGAGGAAGGAATGGCCAGAACACAGGGAGAGGCAGGTGGAATGGGTATGCAAGCACAGCAGGCATCCCCAGCACAGCCCCACCACGGCGCATGCCATGCAGCCCTGCTGTGCCAAGGGAGCTCTTCCCCAGGCTGGGGCCACTGGCAGCTCAGCATGACACTGGCTCTCACTCCCTACAGGCATTCAGGAGCTCTGTCACCCCATGTTGCTCTGTGCTTTCCTTTCTACTTTCCCCAGTGGCAGGAGAGTCCCAAATTTTAAGTTGCTGTGGTTTTTTTCAGTGAATAAATGCAACAGCTCTTAGGCACAACATCTCTCCCTCACCTTGGTCATTAGTAATTGAAAAGGGGAAAAAGGAAGAGGCAAAGTTCAGCCCTCCCTGTACAAAGAAGTACCTTGCCTCCCACCAGTGCTTCTGGCACTGGGCCATGGGAAGCAACAAGTTGGGCCTGTTTTACCACAGGAAATGATAAGGGGAAGGATAAAAGCAGTCCATCTGGGTCCCTGGAATGATGCTTCCCTGTCCTTGCTGCTCTTCGTGAGCCTGGGCCTTCCCGTCTGGTAAGCAGTCCTGGAGCAAAGGTCCCCAGATACCATGCAAAGGAAGCTTCTCAGCAGTCCTGCAGTGCCAGGAAACCAGGCTGGGCAGGGGTCTGCTCCAGCTCGAGAAGGCGGCACAGGCTTTTTTAGTGCCGTGGGAAGAGGCTAGATGGAAGCAGCAACCCAGCTCTCCTCATGATAGGGACATGCCAGGCACAAATGCTCTTGAGCCAGCACACAGCAGAGTCTAGTGGGAGGAGCCAAGGACCTACAGTCTACCTAATTTGGGGGTTTGCTGAGGGAATGTCAGAGCCCAAGGAGAGCTTGCAGAGCTCTCACCTCCAGCTGGTCCCCAGCATCCTTAGATTGTGGGCAGGACTGAGACCACAGCCTTGCCTCAATGCTTGGACAGATGGCACAGCTCCTGCTGCACACCCATGGCTTCACCTTGCACTTCTTGCTCTCATCTTTTCTCCCACACGCCCCATGGCCAGGGGCAATTTCAGCTGGTGGTGTGGTGTGAGTCACACCCCTGCAGCAGGGCTGGGATTCCCAAGAGCCTCACCAGGAGCACCAGCATGGCAGTGCTTTGGAGACTGGAAAAGCCGGCTTTCCAGTGCCAAGTCTGAGCAGGACAGGCAGACATGAACCCATCCCAAAGCAGGCAGCTCGTCCCAGCTTCCACAGAGCTGTGGGCAGACTTGGATGGGAGTTTTGGCTGAGGATCTTATCCCACAGGATAACCATGTTTCCACTGGCAGTGGGATGTGTCCTGGCTCTGCCTGGCTAGCATGCACCCAACTTGGATTTTTGACTGGGGAACATACACGGGGAAAGGCAGGCACCTGGATCCCACAGGATCCCAAACCAACAGCAAGCAAGCCTCAGGGAGCCCCCAAGCAAGGACAGAAGCAGTGACACTGGGGGAGCTGGGGCTGAAGAAGACAAGTGGCCAAGGAGGAAACAAGGTGGGCTGGAGCTGCAGCAGCCCTGACCAGTTTTGGGGACTGGAAGGACTTAAGATCTGTGGGACCCAGGTTTAAACCTCCATTGAACCTGTGAGCAGAATTCTGCTCCTAGCTGTCCATGACCCAGGTCTTTCTGCTGGAGATGTGGCAGAGCTGCCTGCATGCAGCCAAAGCCATGTTCCTGATCCTGCCCACTTGACCCTTGTCCAGAAGGTTTAAATCCTCTTAGATGCTGGCACTGCTGTGTTTCCCTAGCCAGGGGTTCATCAGCTCCACCCGCAACATGGGTGTGCGATTATCTGAAAGGATTTTCTTGGGTTAAACTTAGGAATTTGAAAGGTTTTTCTGGGAATCTGGTGGCTGGGGGAAGCTCTCCTCTGCTGCAGTGCTGAGCTCTGCTGAGTTTACCTCAGCAGGGGCTTCACTTGAGCCAGAGCTCAGTGCAGTGCTAAAGCCCCCAAGAGTTCTGAGGGCACAGGGCCACTGCATGGTGGTGGCATGAAAGCAAAGAACTGCACTGGAAACTCACAAAGGAGCAGACTGATACGGTGAGCATCAAATATATGAACATGGATCATGTGTCTGGCACATGAAAAGTGGGTGGCTTTTCCAAGACTAGTTTATCAAGGAACAAAGCAAGCTGTGGGTGTGAGGACTCTCATGCTTTCCTATCCTGACACATGGAAATTGACTACAAGCCAGCTGGTAGCCTGAGTGAGCCTTCTCCGAGCTCTCCCTGCCCAGCATCCTGGCTGCATGGCAGGGGTCTCCCCAAGAACTGTAATGCCCTCAGGGCCGGTCCTCGATACACAGAGAGTGCTCTTACCCTCCGCAGATGTTTGGTAAGCAGCTAGTATTGCATACCCCATAGTACAGTGACTGTGACATGTGCCTCTGTAACTCTGATCCTGTCCTGGTCGCTGTGGATTATGGGGCAGTCCCAGTGAGCCTCACCCTAAACTTGGTCAGTCATGCCTGTACTGATGCCTTTTTCCTGGTCTAGGGAAATAAAAGCTCAGACACAGTTAGAGGGTTGGGGGTCGTTTTCCTCAGTATTTAATAGGATCCCATTCCATGCATTGCTTCACCCAGGTGACACGCGTCACAATGTCCTCCCACCCCCCAATCAAGTGTACAATTAAAGACCTTACACGTTAGCATATCTAACAAGAGGGCCCAATAAGGGGGCTGGGATGGCTAACTTCTAGTTTACAGAATCTGTCCTGCTAGGGGACCTTGAGTTCTTACGATAGTAGAATGTTTGGACTTCCTGGCTCTACAGTTCTCTGGTCTTTGGTCTCCCGGCCTACTGACACCAAGAAACCAGGCTAAGTTATCAGGCCTAAAGCATTACAAGTATGCGTGCTAATACCTGTGGATACAGAGAACTGTGTAAAAACTATATATAAGAAAAAGCAAAAAATCCTTCCGGCATCAGTGCCACACCACACGAACACTGCTCCTGTGGTACCTCAGATAGTGAAAGTAGGGTTGGACTAGGTATTAGAAAAAGATCTTCCCTGTGAAGGTGGTGAGGCCCTGGCACAGGGTGCCCAGAGAAGCTGTGGCTGCCCCTGAATCCCTCCCTGAGAGTATCCAAGGCCAGGTTGGACGGGGCTTGGAACAACCTGGGATAGTGGAAGGCGTCCCTGCCNAATCACCGCCCGCCTGACGGGCGCTCGCCCCGCCCCCGCCGCATGCTCGCCCTGCCATTGGCCGCCGGCACTGAATTTTAAACTCTGCCGCCCCGCCCCCTAGCAACTGCATCCCTCTGCGCCCGCCGATTGGCCGCCACCTGGCACCGCCTCTCGCTCTGATTGGCCGAAGCTCGGCCAGTGCTGGCCGGCCGCTACCGGACTGCTACTTTCAAAAGCGCCGGGGCTGGAGGTGCGGGCACAGTGACCGGCATGGGTGAGTGGGTAACCGGGCATGGGGGAGGGGGCAGGAGACACCCCGGGCATAGGCGAGGGGGGTCTCACCCCGAGCGNCAAGAGGGCCCAATAAGGGGGCTGGGATGGCTAACTTCTAGTTTACAGAATCTGTCCTGCTAGGGGACCTTGAGTTCTTACGATAGTAGAATGTTTGGACTTCCTGGCTCTACAGTTCTCTGGTCTTTGGTCTCCCGGCCTACTGACACCAAGAAACCAGGCTAAGTTATCAGGCCTAAAGCATTACAAGTATGCGTGCTAATACCTGTGGATACAGAGAACTGTGTAAAAACTATATATAAGAAAAAGCAAAAAATCCTTCCGGCATCAGTGCCACACCACACGAACACTGCTCCTGTGGTACCTCAGATAGTGAAAGTAGGGTTGGACTAGGTATTAGAAAAAGATCTTCCCTGTGAAGGTGGTGAGGCCCTGGCACAGGGTGCCCAGAGAAGCTGTGGCTGCCCCTGAATCCCTCCCTGAGAGTATCCAAGGCCAGGTTGGACGGGGCTTGGAACAACCTGGGATAGTGGAAGGCGTCCCTGCCCATGGCGGGGTGGCACTGGACGAGCTTAAGGTCCCTTCCCACCCAAAGCCTTCTGTGATTCTCCAAACGATCCGAACCCTGTGTTCCCGACACTGGGTCAAGGAAGGCGCACGGCCAGCACACCCTGTCCCCCACACCAGAGTTCCCCAGCCCGGTGGGAAAGGGCAGCCCAGAGGTCTGGGACTTACAGCCTGGGCTGCGGGCGGAGGTAGCAGACCCAGTGGCCCGCAAAAGCCGCTCTACCCGCCCCGAAGGACGGCAAGGCCGGGAAGGCTCTCGGCTCCCCGGCCCGGCCACCATCCCAGCCCTGCGAGCCCCGCAGAACGGATTTAAACGGTNGGAGTGGGTAGCGCTGAGACCCCTAGTTGGTGGCAGGTGTAGGAACTCTGGAGGGTGCAAGGAAGTGAGGGCCTCCAAGATCCCTGGCTCCCCTGGGGAACTCTGGCAGATGCAGGAGAGAGGGGAACTTTGGAACTCCCGACTCCCCCAGGGGACCTTGAGGGTTGTGGGGGAGTGGGGATCTCCAAGACCTCTGGCTCTCTGAGGAAGTGCAAGCCCTTGCGTCCTTCTCTGGGCAGGAATCTGGGAATTGCGTGTCCTCCCCCTCCCACCTTGCCCGGCAGAGTGCTTGTGGTGGCGATCTTTGGGGTCCATGTGCTTTCCTACCTGGAAGCACCCCTAGCCAGACTTGTCCCTTGTCTGGGCTTGTCTTGGGGCACCATCTGCCTGCCATGCCCACGGAAGGGGTCAGTCCTTCTGTGCTAACCCCCAGGAGGGACAAACGCCTCCCTGTTGTGCCCCAAGCTGGGAGGGAGTCCCTGGAGGCAGGGTGGCAGCAGCCCCACTTTGCCTGCTTTGCCCCCAGCTTGCTCGCAGAGACCAAGGGAGAGGATGCCGCTGCCACGCAATGCCAAGGTGCTGACCACCAAGCAGTCCCGAGCAGGCAAGACAGGCCCTGCTGCAGAGAATGTCGACCCCGAGAAGGTGAGCACTGAGCCAGGCGAGGGCTGTAGGGGGGCTCTTGTGGGGCAGCTGACCACCATCTTCTAACAGCCTCTATTGCAGGAGGAGAGCTCTCATGCCAAGAGATCTTCGTCCTCACCCCAGGGCGGGCCCAAGAAGAGATCAGCATTCGGGGACATCACCAATGTGAGTGCTTCTGTGAGGGTGGGGGCTCTGGTGCCCCTGTGAGCCCCCCATGGGGGTGAGGGGCATGCCCGATGCCCATTAGGAAGGGGAGAGGTCTCCCTGCAGGGCATATCTTGCTTTTCACTGTGCAGCCCCTGTATGCCCTTGTTCTGACCCAAACAGGCTCGCAAGAACCAGGTGGTGGCAGGGAAGAAGGAGGCTGTGAAAGTTGCTCCACCCAAGGCACAGAAGGCACAAAATGCCTTGGGGGTGGCCAAGAACAATGAGATCAACCTAAAAAAGTGAGTAGCTGGGGACAGGGGTTTGCTGCAGTCTTGTCCCATGAGGGCAAGTAGTAGATGTTTCCTTTGGGTGATGGAGGCTGTGCCAGATGCAGGAGGAAACGTATATCTACTACAAATGGCATCAGATTGTGTCAGGGGAGGGTTAGGTTGAATATTAGGGAAAAACACCTTCCCCAAAGGGGCTGTCCAGCCCTGGCACAGGCTGCCCAGGACAGCTGTAGCGTCACCTTCCATGAAAGGATTTAGAAGTCATGTGGATGTGGCTCTTGGGGACGTGGTTTAGTGGTGGGCATGGCAGTGCTGGGGGAACTGTTGTCCTCAATATCTTTGAAGGTCTTTTCCTACCTAAGTGATTCTAAGAGTCTGTAGGGATATTTTAGGGGTGGTTTTTCCACTTCCTGAAGCAGCAAGTGTTTCTGGAAGGCCCCTTTCAGTCAAGAAATTCTCCCAGCAATGATTTATGCTCTTGTCCTTCCCAGGTCAATGAAGAAAACTCCCCCAACAGCTCCTGCAGAGTCCAAAGTGAATCCTGTGCCAGAGAATCTGGTGTCTGTGCAGGAACTGAAGCCCACTGAGGAGAGGGTAGGGACCCTGGGCTGCAACATTGCCCCAGGCCCATCACAGCACTGGTGGTACTGGGGCACCAAGCAGTGCTCTGGACCTTGGAGAGACTTTAGCCAGTGTGATGGAAAGCTGGGGAGGGGGGCAAAGTGCACAACCATCTTCCTTCAAGAATCTTCCCCTGGGAAAGACTGGGGCAGGGACTGCTGGGTGATGAGGGCAGGTAGGAAAAGGGGGGTGCAGAGGGGCAGCAGTCTTGCCCTGACAGGGTGGCTGCCACCCACAGGGCCTCCCCCTTATTGCTGCCTCTTCCATGCCAGCAGGTACCAGCAGTGGAGGACATTGACAAGGAGCAGCTGGGTGACCCTTATGCCAGTGCAGAGTATGCCAAGGAGATCTTTGAATACATGCGGGAAAGAGAGGTGGGTGATGGCTGTCCAGGGGGTGAGAGCCCTGTCAGGAGAAGGATTGACTGCAGGCAGGGCCACTGACTGCCCAGAGGCTCTGACCACCTGGCAGAGGCCTGCATGGGGTGAGAAGGGGCTTGTTTGAGGGTGGGGATGTCTGCCCTGTCCCTGACAGCTGGCTCTTTGGCAGGAAAAATTCATGCTTCCTGACTACATGGAGAAGCAGACAGACATCAGCGGGGACATGCGTGCTATCCTTGTGGACTGGATGGTGGAGGTGCAGGTGAGAGGGCACAGCTTTCTGCACAGCAGCCCCCATGCTGCCTTTGGCGCATGTGACCTCAGTGTGCTGGCAGAGGCTCCTGCAAGCATTCCCAGTGCAGAGCTGATCCTCTCCCTGCCTCGGCTAGGGATGAGTCTATGTCCCTCCGTCTGAGCCTGGTCCATGGGCACCCCTGGCCTCTGAGAGCTGGGTGGGGCTGGGCAGGCCTAACTTCTGTCTGACACTGTTCTGACACCCGCTCTCATTTTTGCAGGAGAACTTTGAGCTGAACCATGAGACACTGTACCTGGCTGTGAAGTTGGTAGACCACTACTTGGTGGAGGTGGTGAGCATGAGGGAGAAGCTGCAGCTCATTGGCTCCACTGCCATCCTCATTGCCTCCAAATTTGAGGTGACTCTTTGTGTGCTGTCCTGGGGTGTGGGGACAGAGGGGTTGAGCCTCTGTGATCCCTGTGGGGTTTTGGAGAAGGCCAGGCCACTGCCCTGAGAGCTGCAGGGTGGCATGTCTGTCATGTTTTTCCTTCCTGTCCCAAGGGCTATGAATAGAGCCATGGTGGGCTGAATCCTATCTCCTGGTGTCACTGGAGAATCAGCTTCTCTCTGCTCTGCAGAGCCTATCAGGATACCTTAGTTTACCTTATGTAGACATGGAGTTCAAGCCAAGGGCTGGAGAAGTGCAAACATCATACAAGTCCCACAGGGTGTTGTTAACAGTCCTTGCTGAGTCCAGCAGCACGTGAACACTTACAGGGCCTGTGGGATGAGCCTGAGTGGAGCCAGGATGAGCACCCACTGGGGTGCTGAGCAGTTGTGCCCCTGCAGGAGCGGTGCCCACCATGTGTGGATGACTTCCTCTATATCTGTGATGATGCCTACAAGCGGGAGGAGCTTATTGCTATGGAGATGAGCATCCTCAACACCCTCAAGTTCGACATCAACATCCCCATCCCCTACCGCTTCCTGCGGCGCTTTGCCAAGGTGAATGCATTCGGAGGGCGGGCTGGTGTCCAGGTGCCTCCAGGCACCCCTTCTGTTGGCTCCATGGGATGGTGATTTGCATCACCAGGGCTTCAGGCTCCCAGTTGGCAGCAAGGAAACTTTGCTTTTGCAAGAGGGTTGAAGGGTGAGAATGGTGGTCTGTGATAGGCTGAGTGTGTCGGATCCCGTGTCCTGTGCCCCAGAGGCAGCATTCTAGATTCCAAAAAGGCTGGGAAGGGGAACAGCATTGCTTAAAAGGCTGAGCCTTTACCTGTCCACTGGCTGTAGTGTGCCCGTGCCACCATGGAGACACTAACGCTGGCCCGCTTCCTCTGCGAGATGACCCTGCAGGAGTACGACTATGCCCGTGAGAGCCCCTCGAAGCTGGCTGCCAGCTGCCTGCTGCTGGCACTTACCATGAAGAACCTTGGGGGCTGGGTGAGTACCTGCCTAATTCCCTGTCCCTGCTGAGGCACCCTGGGAGGCACTGCAGCAGTGTGGGAGGCTGGTGCACTAGGGTTATGATCAGATTTGGATGCTGGACAGGGAAGATGATGGCTGTCCTGTCACTGAGAGAACAGAGTTTAGCCCTGCTGTCCCCTTGCAGACCCCTACACTGGAGTACTACAGTGGGTACAGTGCCCAGGACCTGCACCCCCTGGTGAAGAGGCTGAATTTCCTGCTCACGTACCAGCCTCGCGACAAGCTGAATGCTGTGCACAGCAAGTACTCACACAGGTGAGAGTCATGGGGCTCTGCCTCAGGCCTGGGACACAGAGGGTGACACCACCAGCATGCACCCTGGGGTTCTTTAGGGAGCTGGGAGCACTGGTTGGATGGGTGTCAGGGCTGTGGTTGAGCTCTAAGCCAATGTGTTCCTTCCAGGGTCTTCTTTGAGGTTGCCAAAGTCACCCCTATGGACATGCTCAAGCTCGAGGAGGCACTCACTAGCTGCTAGCCCTACTCTGTAAATAAGTCTGTAAATAATAGGGAGCCCTCAAGCAGGGTGGTACCATGTACATAAGTAATAGTAATTTTAACTGAGGAAGGGGGGGAAAAAAAAGTCACATGTAACTGTTAATAAAATGTGTTTGTCATACATGCTGGCACTGGAGACTATGAGCCCCAGCACAGTACTTCCCCTTGCTGTGATGAGACAGAGGGTGAGGACAAGGTGACTGGTTGCATGATGGGGAGCAGGAAGCTCAGGGGTGAAGGCTGGAAAGGTGTTCCCAATTCCCTCCTCCCCACCCCTCACCTTCCCCTTAGTAATGACACTATGCGAGCAGCAGCAATGAGTATCTTCTCCCCAGATATTTACACAGCTTAAATACCTACGTGAGGAAGGGGAAACTTTGCTTTGGCTCCAGCTTGAGCACACAGAGAGTGGCCCCAGCTCCTATAGTGGACCCTGATGGGGCTGGACTGGTAGTCAGACCACATCACCTATGGGGTTAGACCTCCGCTTCAGTGTCTCCAGCCTCACAGGCTGGGGGAGAAGCAGTGGCTCCAGGGACACTGGGAACAGACAGATAAAGCGAGGCAAGTGAGGGGCTTCATACATATGGGGCAGGGGCAGGGACCTGTTCCCCTACCCAACCCCTGTTCCTTGGGGGCAGCACCCACCCAAGGGCCTGGGCTGGGCTGCTGCCCTGCTGTCAGCCTAGGGCAGGTTGCTGAGCTCCTTAATGGCCTGAAGGATCCTCTTCATATGGCCCACTTTGGTGATCCCCAGGTCCTGCAAGAAAGAGAAAGAGGAAGTGATGCACTTGCAGAGGACAGCCCTTGGCTCTTGCTAGTGGACAAGCCACAGGGTGGAGGATGAGGCACAGTCCAGCTCCCCATGCTCTCCCTTGCTGGAGCATAGTGCTTGTTTGAAGCCCTCTGTCCTCTTGCAAGCACATCCCCATGCCTGAATGCAGGTGAGGGTAGGGTGCTGTTGAGACTGCTTTGGACAGGTGTATGGAGCCTTGCAAGCTGGAGGACCCCTCCCCTGCTTCCCCACCCCTGTGCATAAGCCACACAAGCTCAACTCTGCAGACCCAGGTGTAGAGCCAATATGCCACCAGGAGGGATAGGGAGAGGAGGGATGGAGGACACCATGTTCCCCAGGGCTGGGGGTCCTTCAGGAGGCACAAGGGGGTCGTACCTTCAGGTCTCTCCTCTCCAGCAGAATCAACTCTGAGCCCTGGATGTCATGCCGGACAAAAATGTCTCTGTATTCCCCTAAACCGAGCGCTTCCAGCCAAGCTGCCACTTCCTCGGAGCCCCACTTGTCTGCTAGCAGGGAGGAAAACCATATTAGTGGACTGCTGGGGCCTTTGGAGGCAGTGGGATGCAGCAGTGATGGCAGTCTGTGGTCAGCAGCCAGTATACCCCCTCCCACCCCTGGCTCCAGCAAGGCCAGAGGCCACAGCTTGCTCAGGCTGCAGAGGTCTCTCCTCTCCTTGGCTTACTCACAGAACACCTGAGCTGCTCCCCCTCAACCACACCCCCAGTCGTGGACAAGGGACTTACCCAAAGGTCTGAGCTGTACCACAGCCCCTTCTCCCGCTTACCGAGGAGTTATGGGGTTGGGGAGCTCTGCATGTCTGGTATCAGAAAAAGTTGTAAGGGGCTCCTGGTGACAAAGGTGACACCTCCAGGTAGCCAGGTGATGCCCTGTTCCCCCTTCCTGAGGATTCTTCCCCAGCATGCCCAGGACAAGAGCTTGAAGGATAGATCAGCACAGGGGCATCCTTTCTAGGATGGACTGCATCCCCGACTCTCCCTGGCACACTGCTCCCTTTACCTGGGAGCGCACTGTTGGCTTTCTGCTTCTGCAGCTTGTCCTTCTCCTTCCTGGGCTTGGGGATGTTGAGGCGAAGCTTAAAGCTGCCCTTGTTGGCGCTGCTGGCACCTTCCTGTGAGAAGCCAGGTTTGGTGTGGTGCTAAAGCTCCCTGAGGCCAGACACTGGGCTATGCCAGACCCCAGTGCCCGTGCACCAACCTCCTCAACAGAGTGGGCAATAGGGCCCAGCCAGTGGATGTCCAGCAGCCGCTGCAACTCCTGGCCCAGCACACTCAGGGGGCCATGAAGCGCCTCCTCCTCCTGCGGTGAGTCCAGCTGTGGGGGACAGGGACCATGCCCAACCCTGCTGCCACCCCCAGAGGCACCAGCCTTGGGGTCTTTGGGTGCTCTCCAGTGCCTCACTCACCGCCTTCCCTTCCAGGAATGCCCTGGTCTCAGCCCACAGCTCCTTGATGCTCAGCACCACCTCCACAGCCACATTCCTGCTGAGAAACTAGGGCACAGAGAGGTAACCCCTTGAGCAGTAGGGCCTCAAGGGGTCTGGGTAAAGGCTACCCTACACTCCCAGCCCCAGCTCACCTCTGAGGTGCCAGCAGCTTTGTGGGAGAGGGCTTCACTCAGTGCCAGGGAGCTGGCATTGACTGCATGTGCCAGCTCCTGCTCCACAGCTTTGTGAGCCTTGGCTGCCTCATGGATCCTGCAGGTGACAGGGGCTGGAGCTGGCAGGGCTCCCCTGGGCTGAGCAGGCACCTTTGCATGGCCACAGCACAGCTCCTCCTTCCCTGTGCCCATCACATTCCCCTTCCCACAGTCTGACCTGGCAATGAGGGTCTCGGCGACCTGTGAGACCTGCTGCAAGAGGCTGCTCTCCTCCTCAGTCAGGTACTCCATGGACTGCTGGGAGCTGAGCCGTGGCCGTGTGGCTGCTCGGTAGCTCTCCCCTTTCTGCTTGTCCTCCCAAGACTTGAGGGTGCTTTCAAATGCCTGTTGGGAAGAGACATGGCTCTTCTGAGATGGTCATACCTCCCAATGTCCCAGCATGGTCTTGCTGAGCACCCCAAGCTCACCCGGTCCCTTGTCAGCATCTGGGCTCTGTTCTTGTGCTGGATTTTGATGATGCCAGGTGGCTGGATCCAGGCCTCTCCATCCACCTGCACAGGGACACCCTCGTCCCCCCAGATGGTGATCTTCACCACACGGCACTGTGGGGCAGACAGCCCAGGGGTGGCATCAACAGCTGCCTAGCTGAGCAGAGCCGCACTGTCTCAGGCTCCACTGCTGCCCCAAAAGCTTTCTGGCACCACTTGTGGTCCTGCAGGGTGCCTTGCTGCTACCTGTGCAATGCGATGGTGCTGGAGGTTGATGACTCGTGACACGGCCATCTGGATGCTGCCAAAGACTGCCACCACCTCCAGCTTCTTGTCATCAAAGGATGGAGCCCCAAAGTTCTGCAGAGGAGCACTACACATGAGACTTCCAAAATGGGCTCATTTTGGGACCCAGCTTTTCCCCCATGTATGCCCAAGGCACGGACATCCCAGCCCTAGGGTTTCTTAGGACTGGAGAAAGGACATCACACCACCCAACTCATCTCATGCTACTGGCACTCACATTGTCCTCCTTGGTGCCTCCCCAGAAGTTGATGCCCCCAGCATAACTGGGGATGTTAAGGACAGCAATGCCCTGCAGGCTGGGCAGTGAGATGGGCACCCCGTCACACTGGAAGAGAGGGCTCAACCTGGAGGGTCGCTGTAATGCTGCCCCTCCCACCCTATCCCTGTTCTCCCAACCCTGTACCTCCAGCTGTACCCGCTGCTCCAGGTTCTTGTAGGTGCGCTGCAGGAGTTCCTTTGTGCCTAGCACCCCATACCACATCATGTTCTTGGTGCGGCTGCTGTGGGGCAAAGTGGAACAGATGAGGGGCTGTGGGCTCCCTGCTGCCTGTCACAGGCTCCACACCCTTCCCGGGGCACTGTGCTGAACAGTCCTGGACTGTTGGTCCCACCTTAGTTTCCCCAATTCCTGCTACCTCCCAGGAAAGCCAAGGTGCAGCATGTTGCACCCAGATTTCAACTGTTCCATGCCAGCAGGGGGCTGTCCCTCTATCCAGGTGCAGAGCAAGTAAACCCCACCAAGCCCTTTTGTCTTCACCCTTTCTGGGGTTTTTGCAGCCTGCCACCAAGGGATGCTCATCCCAGCACTGGGTGCAGGTACAAAATCCGCTGCAGGAAGGAAACCCAGCACAGTAGCACTGCATCACCCCCATGGCTCCCAGCATTTTGATCGTCCCTCCTGGTGCAGGCAGTGGAGAGCCAGGGGTACATGTTTTTCCTGGGGGAAGTCTGGGGGTTCCAACCAACCTGCACTTCTTGGGGTGCTCATCACGTTTGTTGTTGAACTCCAGGGAGATCTTCGCATCCAGGCCGATGCCAAAGTAGTTATTCATGACACATTTCTCTGAGAAGTGGCTGAAAGCAGCAAACAGGGACAGCAGGTTGAGTGGCAGCTGCCCAGCAGTGACTCTGGATTGGCACCAGGGGATGCAGTGTAACACCCACTGGAGCAGAGTGGCTGGCACTGGGAAGCCTGACCAAAGTTAACAGGGATGGCTGCATTTCCCTCAGTCACCACGGCAGGACACCCATGGCACAGCCAGGATCTGCCTGCACTGGGCAGGTGGGAGCCCCAAGCTCCAAGCATCAGCCCGAGATCCCACACCAGGCAGGCTACCCCAGCACGGGCACTGCTTGGCCAAGGGAGGGCCTAGTACCAGGGGTGCCACAGTGGTGGGCAGAGGCTGTTGCAGCAGCCTCCTCAAAGGGACAGCATGATACCAGCTCTGCTCCTGCACCATGATGGGCAGCAAGAGTGGGCCGGGGTCGTCAGGGCAGGCAGAACACCTGACTCACAGGGTGCCGGGATCTTCAGGGAACTGCAAGCTGCCAAAGGTATCTGGCCGGTCCAGGATGATGGAGGAAGATGTGGAGGTCACCGTCACCCGCCCGGAGCCTGGCCAGGGTGGACAGGGAGGTAGCTGCCACATGGGTTCTCACCCTGAGTCCATCCAACAGCTCACTCCCATGCCCAAAAAAACTGCCATGTGCCCTGCTGGCATCTTACTGAGCTTCTCCTCCTCCTTGTTGGGCTCCTCCGAGCTGTCCTTGCTGGGGCCCACACTGCCCTGGTAGGCTTGGGTCTGCTTGTTCTGCTCATCCACGGCTGGATCCAAAGAGGGGTATGACAGGGAGTCTGGGCAGCCCTGTGGCCCCTCCTCATGTCAGCCCTGTGGGCTTGTGCCAGGAAGGGCTCAGGGTGGGGCCACTCCTGCCATCCCAGGGATCCCAGGGGAGAACAAAGGCACAGGTCCAGCACCAACCCACTCTGGCTTCACAGGCCCTGCCAGGCTGCTGCAGAATCAGGGAAGCTCCCAACTCCCACCACTCCCTCACCTTTCTCTGTCTGCTCAATGATTTGCCGCAGGGCTTTCTTCAGGCTGTTTGCCCGAAGCATGAGCTGCTCCTTGGATTTGAAGATACGAGGCATGGGGCTGGGGTTGAAGCTGCCAGCTTTCTCTTGGTCCTTGACATCAGTATGGGTAGCCTGTACCATTTCTTCAGGGACCATAATGGCCTGAGCCTCCTCATTCAGCTCCCTCACCAGCGAGTCCAGCTTTTCATTCAGCATGGCACACTGTGGGACACCTACCCCACTCAGCACCTGGCACAAGCTGCTGCCCCCCACCAGTGCTGGGCGCTTTGCTGGGCACTAAGAGTGCCTGGATACCCCCAAGCACCTGGACACCCCATGCCTGGGCACCCCAAGCATGGCACACCCCAATACATGCACAACAAGGGCACAGGTCCATGGGACAGCCCCTCCCCTGCTCAGAGGCTGTGCCACCAGCTTGACCCAGCCCTCCAGCTCCCTTGCAACACACCTTCCGTGCCATCAGCTCAGCCTCCTGTTTGTTCTCTGTTGCCCTCTTGTAAGCCCGCCCAACTTCACTCACAAAGTCATTGACAGTGCCACAAAGGAACCTGCCAAGGGAAGTGGCTGGAGGTCAAGAGAGGCACAGCATGGCTAGCAAGACACAGATGCCAGCCAGGGGGGCTGCTGGGATAACACCTGCTGCTCCAGAGCGGCAGTGCCAGGATCATCTGCCAGGCACCAGCACAGCTGGCAGCTGCTGGTGCCCAGCTGGAACAGCCTGGCCGAGAGGGGTGCAGTGGTCCTGGGGACATGCCCTAGCCCAGCAACGGGGCTCTGGCACCCCCATTGACAGCCCCCTCCTTACTTTGCAGACGAGATCACCACTGAGTGCTTGTCTGACTCCAAGATCTTGGCCAGGTGGAAGGCAACAGAGTCGGCGTAATGGGAGATGTGGGCCTGGGGGGCACAGGTGGAGACAGCTGGAGCCTTGCCACCCTGCCATGTGCCCCACACAGCTTTGGGATGCAGCTTTGCCCAGCCAGCCTTGGACTGGGGATGACCAGCCCTTATTCAGCCCACTCCCCACCACTGAGAGCAGCCATGCTCATGCTGCTAGGCAGAGGGGAGGTTAGTCACATCAAGAGGGAAACTGAGGCAAGGGACTGAAGGGGAGCACACAGAAGAGTCCAAAACAGCTGGCCGGTGGCAGGCTAGGTCTACCTCACTCACTGCCTGCTCCCAGCTGCACATGCCAGGCTGAGATCTGCCAGGCTCATTTCACTGCATGCAGCTGACTGCTAGCCCCTTGTAGCTCCAGTCCCCAGGGACCCCCAGCATGACCTCTTCCTGTGCCATCCCTCCCTGTGTGTCCCTGAATTGGGTTGAACAGGAACCTGCCCTCCAGCCTGCCCTCCCCATCTCAAGTCCTCTAATGCCAACAGTTCCCACCTGAATGTTGGAGTCCCCATTTTCCTCCTCCTTCAGGGCTGAGGGGGACTGCTTGGGGGCCTCATAGGTCAGCACACTCCACCTGCCAAGCAGAGACCATGGCTGCTTGCCATCTCCTGGCCCCCTAGCACAGGGACAGGCAAGGAACTGGGACAGACTGCCCAAGAGATGCCAAGGTAGGGGGGACAGAGAGTTTTGTATTCTGTGCCCTGCTCACCGGTCCAGCATCTTGGTGGTGGCCCTTTCCAGCTTCTCCAGGATCTGCAGCAGCTGAGTGTCATCATCACACAGGCTGCCCCAGCCCAGGACCCGTGCCAGGTCATTGCCAGTCCCCAGTGGCAGGACACCCAGCTGACACTGCAGGAGAGAGACAGAGTGGGGGGGGCTCAAAGCAGCCTCCAAGGGCACCTGTGACATCCCCAACCCTACTGTGCCCACCACTCAGCAGCACCTGGGGCACACAGAGGGGTCCCAGCTGGGCTGGGTGCCAGCACCGGGGAGGGTGCCAGCCTGTACTAGCAATACCACGCACTCCCACTCACTTGTTTGTGAAGGCCAAGCGCATCGATCTCAGAGAGCACCCAACCCACGCTGCCATCCCCACCACACACCAGGATTCTGAAGGTGGAGAACTTCTGGAAGAGGCGCAGCCTGGGTGGGGGACAAGGAGAGAGGGACTGGGTGCTGTGCCAGGTGCCCAGTGGGATCCTACCCAGGCAATTCCAGGGTGCTCAGGCTGGTGCTTACCCCAGGTGTGGGCCCCCATTCATGAGGTCAAAGACTTGGGCTGGGTTGAGGAACTGCTTGAACTTGCGCAGAAACTTGACGCCCTGGTTGTCTCCACTCTTGGAGTTGACAAAGGCCAGGAGAGGGCTGGAGCAGGTCGAGGGGCAGGTGGCTTTCCAGAAACCTGCAGTGAGCCCAAACATGTGAGCCCTGGCTCTCACTCCTCACGCACACTTCAGGAGAGCAGAGCGTGGACACTCCATCTGTGCCGAGCCCAACCTGTGGAACGCTGGGGCAGGAGGGGCAGCGGTGGGGATGTCCGGGGGAAGGGGAAGCACTGTGCTTTTAAAGAAATTACATGGGGAAAGAAATGTGCCCAAGGCGGAGAAGGATTGACAGCTGGCCCACAGCCCACACCCGCTTCAGGCACATCTTGGCCATCACAGTCCCCTGGCTGGCATCTGCAGGCTCCTTCCCTTAGCAGAGCCAGCAAAGCTGCAGCAGGGACCGCATCAGCCTCACTGGCACCAGCCCCACAGTCATTGCCCTCAGAGCCCTGTGGGCTGCAACCAGGAGCCCCAGCACCCCCATCACAGCAGGAGCATGGGGGCAACAACCCCATAGTCCACCCCCTTCTTGTCTGGCCACCACTCCATCCCTACTCCCAGCAGAGCAGAGCAGATTGGTAACACAAAGCACTGGGAGCTGCTGAGTCAGAGTGTGGGCTGCAGCAGAGAAGCTCACTGCCAGCAATACCCATATGCTGGAGCAGGACAGCATGGCAGGACAAGGGGGGACTGAGGCCTTGCTAAGTTGCTCCCAGTCAGGTGGGCAACAGTTACAGGAATGGAAGGCTGGGCTGCTGGAGAGGAACAGGGCAGAGATGCTGCCAGAGATCAGCCACCAGCAGCTGAGGCTCTGGAGCTGAAGAGCAGCCACGTGATGGTTACTGTGACAGCATCCCGATGAGTAACAAGAGGCAAATGAGCCACCGGCTGAGCTGAATGGTGAAAAGCATTAAAGAACGAAGAAAGAAATATCTGGAGGAGAAGAACAGATTTCGCACAGCAGAGGCCAGCTGGGCCCTTCAGGAGAAGGAGACAGCCAAGGGGGTCCCCCCACGCTCCACATGGCTTCTCCCTGCAGTGTCCTGTGCCAGGGCAAAGCTGTGCTCTGCACGACCAAAAACACAGCTGAGCTTCAGACGCTAAGAAATAACCCAAGAAAGAGCTTTATCCTGCCTTGAGAGATGCTGAACCGTTGAGGTGCAACAGAGGACAGCCCACCTCAGGGGTGTAGGGCTGGCACCGCTGATCCCAGCACAGAGGGACTATGTCCTGACCCACTGCAAGAGGTGGCCTGGCAGGAGCAGCTAAGGCCACACGCGGGCAAGAAGTGCCACCCCAAAGCCCATAGAATACCACCAAGCCCTGGAGCAGAGCACAAGGCAAAAAGCAGCCTACAACCAAGGGAGGGGCTTTGACTCTGAAGCCTACTGAAGGTGGTGTTCTGCCACCCCACAAAACAGGCACAGCCCTCCAGAGGAGCTCAGAGAACTCAGAGCCCTATCCCAAACAGTCTGTCCCCCCTGCCCAACCAGCCCTGTGCCCTCCATGACTCACCATCAGAATCAATGCTGTTCAAGGCAGTTGGTGGGATGATGGACACTTTGTACTGGCCCAGAGGGCACCTCTTGCCAAGGAATTCTTTGCAGGCACTGTGAACCTGGGAGCATAGGGACACCTGTGTAAGCAAAGCTGGGGGATGCAGCACTTAAGTCCCCAGCATCAGCTTTCCCAGAAATGCACACAGGAGGGGAAGTGCTGCCTGTGCTGGGAGAGGGGTGGGGACAGGGATGGGCACGTCCTTACGATTGCCTTGCACCAGAGACACCGCCAGTCCTGCAGCCTCCGGACGCTGCCACAGGTCCGGTCGCAGACAGCGCAGCGCGCGCTGACAGGCAAGTTCCCCTCCAGCCACTGATGGGGCATGGCCACCTGCAGAGAAGGGCAGCCACCAACGGCATCCTGCACGCTTGAGGGAAAGGTCATAGGCCACCTCTTTCCCCAGGCACCATGGAGATGGTGCCACACACCTGGGCAAGGCAGGTCTGGGACCCCTCCTCTGTCCTCTCATCCCTACCTGCCTGGCCCCTTGAAGCCATCAGCATCTGAGGCAGGCCAGACAAGTCCCCAGAAAACATCTGGAGATGGCCTCACTTGGACAACAAAAAGGGATTCTTATACAGGGTGTCAGAGGAGGTGTCCCCAAGCTATGGCCCTGCAGAGTCAAGCCCAGAGTGAAGGGAATAGCTACAGTTTCTTCCTGCTTCCTGATCTGGGCACAGCAAAGCCAGTTCTGCTGGTGGCTCTGTCCTGCCAGGATCCCTGACAGGGACTCCCCTGCTTACCCCATCCTCATCCTCGATGATTTCAATGCCGATGGAGGCCAGAGTCGTCCACTTGCAGTTGTTTGTGGCTCTGACAGCACAGCGCTTGTGTGCCTTGAACTTGCAGACTGCATGGGGGGGAGCAGTGAGGAGCAGGGAAGGTCCCCACGGCATGCATATCCCTGGTCCCAAACCCCTCTGCATCTGGGCAGTAGGCACCACTCCTGCTCTGGCCCAGCCTTGAGAGGCTGCCCTGCCCTGATCCCAGCCCCTGCCCACCTCCCAGCAGAACCCTGGCACTGACCTTCACAGGAGAGGCCATGGGAGGTGACCCCTGGAAGAGCTTCGCGGCACACGTTGCAGAAGGTGGGGCGGGCATGGGAGCAGGCGTACCAGTTGTGCATGCCTGAGAAGTGCTCCATGTTGAACTGTGTGGCCTGGAGGCACAGCCCTGCCCCATCAGTACCTGGGACACTCAGCTGGCACTCCCTCCCTCCTGGCCCCCCAAGTCTCCCCAGCCCAACTCCTGTCCTCCTTGTGGGGTTATGCCAAGGGCAACAGCTCTTGTCTGGTAGTCAAAGGCACCCAGATGAAACACACTCCACATGGAAATATGGATCCACGCAGCACCCTGCCCACATCACCTCATGGATCTCCCACTTCTGAACAGATTTCAGGGCAGTCATCCAGTCCTCCATCTCCTTTCGGTTCTCTGCGCATAAGATGAGCTTCCGGAATGGTGTGATCACCTGCAACAGCCACCATCCCCACATTTTCTCACAAGGCCACAGCCAGGCCAGCCACTGCCAGAACCCAGCACAGACCTCAGCAATCTCTGGCACACCAGTGCCAGCTCCAGCAGCAGGAGGCCATGCTATGGAGTGCCCCATGGCTCTGGGGGATGAGGGAGGTCTGTATGGAGTGCCTCCCCACAAGGCATCCAGGTCTCCACAGGGTGCATTTGGTAGCCCCACACCTCCCTCACCGTGAAACTGTTGTTGATGTTCTTGGTGCTGGTCTCGGCCACACTGGCATCAGACAGGTCCACCTCGTCAAAGATCAGGGACTGCAAAGGAGAAACCAGAGCCCCAGTCCACCAGGCAGGGATCTCTGTCCCCTCCTAGACTGGCAGGCTCAGGTCCCCCTGACTCCACATGCTGGATGTGCCCCCCAGCCTACCTTGGCATCCTTAGCATAATAGAGTGTCCTGCCTCGCAGCTTGAAGTATCGTCTCTTCCACCTCTGGAAGGAGCTCGTCTGCTTCAGCAACAGCCCCTCCTTTACGCTCTTCTGCAGAGACCACAGCATCCTGAGCTCCCGTAAACCCCCAGGATCACCAAGTCACCATTTTCCCCTGTGACACCAGTCCCCAGGTCCCCAGGAGCATAGATTGGACATTCTGGGGCTCACTCTCTGCTGCATGTAGCAGGGCAAATTATGTTTGTATTTTATGCATACTATTGCCAGGGCACTGGGCACTCCCTGTGATCCAGAAGGATGTTGCTGGGCATGGCAGGGCTGGAAGATGCAGGTCTCCAGCAGTGCAGAGCCTCCACTGTTGATGTTTCCTCTCCATCCCCAGAGCGGTGCCTGGAGATCCTCACCCTGCTGCAGCTCCCTAGAAGCCAAGGGCAGAACCGGGGCCAGGAGAGCTTCCTTTGAGGGGACATCAGTGCCCCAGAGATACCAGGACTACATCTTGAAAGTGGCATTACCTGGGCACTGCAGCCCCAGCCGGTTTGCAGAGCAGACAGCTGGGGTGCACCCAGCTCCGCCTTGCCCCCACAGCCCCTGGAGGGGACAACCTGGGGCTGAGGGTAGCCCATAGCAGGCAGAGCATCCCCTGCAGCACAGCACAGCACTGCAACCTGGCTGCCCGTCCTCTGCCCTCCCTGAACACAGCACCTGCCAATATTTACCCTTCTTGCAGTGGTGTTTACAAGACTCAATTAATTAGTGTTTGCAACATGGCTATGAGCCTGAGCGGGGTGGCAGAGATGCTCTGGCACTGCCTCATCTTTGATTGTATCTTCTTTAAACACCGCTAGCAGCTCTGTTCAGCTGCTTCTCTGCAATTAGCTGCCACAGTGGTTGTATCCAATCCAGGCACATGATGACAAGCCACATTTAACACCAAATTAGCATTGGGCACAAGGGCACAGCGAGGGAACCATGGCACTGGGGCTCTGCACTCCTGTGCCAACCTATGTGCAGCAAGAGGTGGCACTGCATGCCTGTAAACACACTAGCCCCAGGTCACAGCCTTAATCTACTGCCCCCTGGGTCTGGACCAGATGGTTAAAGCACCAGGAATATCAGGAGCCTTCAAAGTCACAAAGAAGCTAAAACCCCACCTGGTGTGCTCCCTGAGCCTCAACTCCCCAAAGGCCTAACACTCCCAAACCTCCCTGGGGCACCCACCCTGTTGTTCCCTGCTCTCTTCCAGCTTGGAGTTTGAAGAGGGACATTTTAAAGCCTTTATCACTCCCCAAGACTGGCTGTGATCAATCGCCATGATGCCTACAAATGTCAGTGCAGTTTCAAACATCCCAGTTGTCCCCAGTGCCAGCACCCCAGGACACACTGCGTCCTTTCCCTGGCCTCTCAGCTGTGAGAGCACAGAGGGGTCCTTCCAGTGGGGTCCAGCTGTGGCTCTCAGATCCACACACAAACCATGCACCCTAGCAGTCCTTGTCCCACACCAGGAGGGGACAAGCCAAGGTCCTGCCATAGCCAGGTGGTATCCAGCCCCAAATGCCATATCCACCACAACTGGCTGCACTTGTCAGGCACAGGTGCTGTGTTTGCTGCAATCATTGCTGTTGCTGCAAAGGACAGGCAGTGTGTGATAGCGAGGAATGGCAGGTATGGGGGGCGAGAAGGAGAACAGGATGACATGGAGAAGGAAGAAGAGGTGGGTCCATGATGGCACCTCAGGACTATCACAGCAGGGGCTGGAGCCAGCTGGGCATGGGCACTCTGCCTGGCTCCAGGGCCACGTGGGTGGCAGGATACAGCAAGGATGGCTGCCTGGGAGGGTGGCGCCCACTCCTGCAAAGGAGGGTCAGAGCTGAAACACCCCCAGCAGCAGCTCCTGACTGCAGCAAAAAGTCATCACCCAGCCCCAAGATGTCACAGTCCTGGCCATTCCAGGGACAGGATGCAGCTGCCCTGAAAGGCAAAGTCCCCCACCTTCACCATAACACCCATCAGTTTCACATTTCCAGTACCATGGCTGGGGGGAGTGTGCCTCAGTTTTACACCAGTGCAGACTAATCCCTAGCATCCCAACATGGGGCTGCAAAATTGGTGCAGAGAAGCTCAGGGGGCATCTCTCCCCACGCCCACCCTTGGGGGCTGCTTTGGGCATCAAAGCCCAAGCCCTCTGTGTTGCCATGTGCAGCACCTTGCTGCACAACTCCTCATGTCAGCAGCTGCCCATCCAGACTCCATCATCCCTGCTGTTTGATGCCATGTGGTACAGGTTCCACTGATGCCAGCATGGGGCTAGACAACCCCCTCCCGGGGGAAAATAAGACAGGTCCCCTTTCCAAAATGAGCCCTGGAGCCCAGCTGTGCCACACTGCCTGGGCAGGCACACAAGTCTGGGGTGCCGGAGGGCTGTTTTGGGATCTCACTGTGGTAAGTCACCTACCTACCTCATTTTTTGACAATGGGTCTCAGCCAGGAGCACCTGCTCCAGCTGCTGGGGCAGGGAGCAGCTCCCAAGTGGCTCCATGGTTTTGGAGCCCTGCTTTTGGAATGAAGAACAGGAGGAGACCTGAGAGGCACCTGATGATCAAGGCCAGCAGCAGGCCCAGCCACACAGTGGGAAGCCACACTGCAGCAGCATTGCTGGGTGAGCCCAGTGTTTCCCCTTTGCAAACAGGAAAGGGGTGGGATGGCAAGGGCAGACAGGCCATGCCAGGGTGGCATCACGCTTGCTGTGCTGGCTCCCTGAAGCCCTGTCCAGGGCTCCAGGGTCACCACAATAATGGTAAGTGGCTATTAGGTACCCTAGAGCTCGAAAGAGCTAGAGCTGAGCACCTGAAGCACAGGGATTGCCTCTTCTTCCTGGAGAGTTTTGGGGATACTGGCAGCCCCTGGCCACTGGGTTGGGAGCTCTGCACTGATCACTGCACAGCTGTAAGCACAGTGTGCCACCCACACCCCAAAACCAACCCAAGCCCCACCACTCACCCCAGTTGTAGCTTTTCTGTCTGGAGAGCCCCAGGCAGCACTGCAGGGAGCCTCAGCAAAGTCAGTGCTGGTACCATCTCAGCAACCGAGGTGGCACACCCAGAGCCACATACAACCTGCCCAGCAATCAGCCAGAGGCTAGCTCCCCTGTAGGGCTCTGTCCCAGCACTCCACTGCCCCATGCCGAGGTCCCTCCCTGCTCTCTCCACTTCAGGGGACTCAGCACTGGGGGAATCCCAAAGGTAGAGGGCAGGAAGTTTAAGGCAAGAATGAAACCATACGCCATCTGCAGGCATACTATGACCTCCAGCTCAGATGCAGCTGAAGTGGCAGTGGCAGCAGAGCCTCAGAGGGAACACAGCTAAAAATGGCCCCGGGAGAATGTCCAGCCACGTGCCCTGCCAGGACTGGGTTGGTTCCCAGAGGCCATCATGCCACAGGCTGGCTGTGTGCTTGGCACAAGCAGAGGGCTTGAACCGCAGCCCAGGGGAGCTCAACACCCTCCAGCAGGGATTCTTCCAGGTCAGGCTATAACCCGAAATGCCAGCCCTTCTTTCAGCCCTAAAGCAGAGCACTAGTATGCTGCTTTGCTTTGTCACCACCATTCCTGGGAAGAGCCCATTGTGCAGCCAGGTCTGACCACAGCTGGGGCAGGAGGGTTTTCCTGCTGGGATCAGCTTGTACAGCAAAGGAGCACCTGGAGAAGGGCTAAGAAGGCTGTTACTCAGGAATGTCATCACAATATGGCTGGTGAGCACCACACTGTCTGCCCATACAGCTGGCCACCCTATGACACTCCTGAAGGGACATACTTGTCCCTGTGACCACACGATGCCTCATCCAGTACGAGGAGAAGGGAAAGAGGATAATCTGTCAACACACCAACCTGCATTGCACCAGCATCATTCCAGGCAGCCACCCTACTGCTCCAAGCGCAGCAGCCCACTGAGCACAAGTCAGGGTCCATCAGGTTGCATCAGAGCTCATCCCCCAGATGAGCCAGCAGGCACCAGGGAAAGCTGGCAGACCTCAAACAGCCCAGCTGTGGGGCCTCCACCAGCTGCTGGACAACCTGTGGGCTGGAGTCAGTTGGAAACCTTATCAGGCTTTGCAACACAGCAGAGCTCTTCCAGGACTGGGCAGTCAGGGGGCTCAGTGCCTGATGGGTGCTACGGCCCCACAGGCTCAGCTGCTCCCAGAGGATGGAGCTTTCTGCCATTGCAGGACCAACCATAAAATTCTTTCCCCATGCTGGGTGGATGGTTGAAAGGAGATTCCAGCACCAGTCCTGACAAGCCGTCACATTGCGCTCACAAGGCCATTGAAAGGAGACAGAGAACAGGAGGAGAGGAATGAGGAAAGGAGCCCCCAGAAGAAAGGCAACCCCCCAATACCTCATCATCCAGCAGCTGCTTTTTAGAAATGAGGTCATGCTTCCCTACAGTCACATCAGTCCCCAAGCATCCTACTGGCAGGCATCCCACATCAGCCCAACCCATGTTGGTTCCCCCCTGCCCCTTGTGCCTGATTCTGGTGGGCACGGCCCTCCCACTCTGCCCAGCAGGGGTGGGCAAGAGCTGATAGGCAAGAGTGACATTCACATAACGGAAAAAGTGAGTGCAGAGAGAGCAGAGTGCTTGAGAAGCCACACAAACATCCGGCTAGTGACAGTGGGGCTATCTTCACACCCCAGGCACCAGCTTGGCAAGCCCTGATTAATGAGAGCAAGCCCAGCCTCCCTGGTCTGACAGTGTTTTCTTGTGTTGAGGTGCAATTTCCTATTTTTTCATCTCTGTCCATTGGTGGACACCATTGAGAAGAGCCTGGTTCCCTCTTTGCTGCACCCTCTCTTTCAAAAACTGGGGACCCCTTGGTTACAGACTCTCTCCCAGGCTTGAACAGTCTCAGCTCTCCCAGGCTTTCTCTGTATGAGAGAGGCTTCAGTGTCCCACCAGTGTCAGGTCTGGAGGATGCACTGCCCAGGAGCCATGGTCCACCCTCCTGCTGCAGAAGAAAGGTTTCCAGGCCTGGCCCCAGCAGCTCTACCTTGCTTTCTTCATCTTTTGGCCAGGATTTAGCACTCAGTGGGCAGCCTTTCCCTGGCTCTACAGCACTGCCTCACCAGTCTCCCTATAGCTGCCCAACACCCCAATATGCACAGGTACAGCTTGCCCCACTCCTTGGGCCCCCTGAGCCTGCAGGATGCTCAATTCCTGCAGCAAAGACAAGCAGCCCTCATTCCCCAGTTTACCAATAATCCCACTGACCTAACTGGTCACTAACCTGAATGGGACGATTCTGGTGGGTCCCTCAGCCCTACCAAGCAGCTGTGATGTATCTCAAGATCAGGAATTCAGGAACACCTTTCCAAAGAGCACACAAGCCATGGTGGCCCCTGCCACCATGATGTCCCCCTTGATGCCTCCACCTCCCAGCTCTGGTGCAATCACCCCAGGACCTGTCACTCACTGAACCAAACAGCACTGCTGGATCACTCTCTGCCTCCACTCAGCTGCTGCGAGAGCCTGTGCTGAGGCAGCACTGGGAAATGAACGCCCCAGCCACATGGGTAGGATGTGATCCACCACCCCCAGCAACGCCAATGTGTTGGTGTGCCCCAGAACCCCTGCCCCCTCTCTCCCCTTTGCCTTCTCTCATGCCCAGCCCTAAGGGGACCAGTGCTGGGAAGCTGGATCACATCCCCTTCCCACTCTGCCCTTGCACACCTAAAANAGGAGGAGGAGGAGGAGGCGGTGGAGGGCATCTGGCATCACCTGCATCTGGCAGCTTTGTCACCGAGCACAATGACCTTGCTGCCTCCACACCAATGCCAGAACCCAAAGCACCCCACAGGGTGTCCACAGTTCCACAGAGGTGTGGACTGGGGGGATGTGATTGATGTGAAGGCTTGAGGAGAGGAGGGGGGTATGGGCATTCAGAGTGCAAAAGCACTGGGATTGGGGAGCATCAATCAGAAGGATTCAGCAGATCCCAAAGTGATCCTCACATACTCCTGTCCCAGGGGCTGGACGACAGTCTGGAGTGAGAGAAGCTGCCTGCTTCCTTCACCAGAGACCATGGTCTCCCCAGTCAGTGTGGATGGGCAGTGGGGTGAGGGTCCTGACTTTTCCCAGCCCCCTAGCATGGCATGCTCCTGTAGACCCTCTCCAGCACCCCACCCACCACATATGAAGTGTGCCCTGACCCTCCCATCACTTGTTGTCTCAGGAGCTGCCACCCTGGCACTGAACTCTCCCTTATGAAATGTGTTCTTTAGGTACCTGCCCCTGGGGTGCAGACAATGCTTCCCTCCCCCTACCCCAGCCCTACCTGGGTGACAGGGGTGTCAAGACAGGGGTGTCGCTCAGAAGGGTGCCTGCCATGGCACAAACTCTGTGGCTGTGGCTGGAGTGACAGGCAGCATATGTGCCATGTCAGGGCTGTAAGCCTGACCTGGGTGGCAGCAGCAATCTCATCCAAAGATCCTCATCTCCGTAAGGAAGGAAGGAGTTCATCCAACAAGGGGCCAGGCTGGCAAGTGTGGTCCTGCCCATCTGGACCAGGGCAAAGGCATTTTCAGGAAAAACACTGAACCCCAATACTGAAAACACAGAGGTGGCATGGGAGGCATACACAGCTCACTCTCAGGCCCCTCCAGCTCCAGCCCTGCCAGCTCTCACCCTCTCCCCCAGCTCCATGGGCTGTTAACCCAGCCATGTCATTTCCACCTGCCCATCCATCACACCACCTGCCTCCCTTGGCACACTGTACAGCATCACCTCTTGCATGGCTAATTGCTGATGCCAGGCAGGATATGGGTGGTGGCCACAGCAGGCAAGGAGACAGCCTTTCCCCACGTGCAGCCTGCCAGAGGCAAGGCTAGAACCTGCTGGTGGTATGGGGGGCTTTGGCATCTGGGCTGGGGCTCAGAGCACACTCATGTTCCTGTGCTGCTGCTGTAGGACATGGGCATAGCCCAGCCATCTGCCCCTTCCTCTCAGACTTCCTGGCATTGATGGCTCCCTGTGACATCCCTGTGCCCCATAGCATGGCAGGTGCTGCATGGCAAACTCCAGTGGCTACTGTTGCCCTTCTGGAAGGGTGCTGAGGGCTCACACACAGAACAAAGCATCCCCATGACCTTGCCCACTGACCTGGCTTCCCACCATGCCTCCCCCCCAACACCCTGAACCCAGCATAGCTCTCTATTACCCATATAGCAGCCAACTTGGAGAGGGCAGAGTTGGTGCCAGCCTGCTTCAAAGAAGGGGAAATCGAGGCATGTTCCTTGAGCAGCCAGAGGGACTCAGTAAGAGCCCTCTCAATGCCCCATGCCCCAAAAACCTCTTCTGCCAATGGGAAAACCCCATGATTCTATGTTGGGAGCATGCAATTTCCATATCCCTGGGCAGGTATCCTCTGCCCCACCTCATGCTAGCGTACCAGGCTTTGCACAACAGCCAAGCCAGGACCAGTGGGAGGGGAGCCTTCCCCAGCCCCAAGCATCTCCACAGCTGCCACCAGACCCAGTACACTGCCTCATTTCCCTTCCTTCATGTCCTCAGCATCCAGCACCAGAGTCCAGTGATACCCCCCTGCTCCACAACTGCATTCGTAAGCTATGTTTTCAGAGCTCTACCCTCTCCCTGGAGCAGCACAGCCACCAAATCCCCATGGAGGGGTGGCTGGCACCAGAAGCTGTTTGCAGGAGGATTTTTAGCAGCTCCTGTGTGCCGCCCAACACTGCAGGCACTGCCTTGACTCACTCTGCCACCTCCTTCCTACAGCTGAAAGGGGGATGCAAAGGGATCGCTCACCCGGAATGTCATTCAGAGCATCCTCCCACCACTGTGTCTGCATCCTCCCTCCCCAGAATGTTCCCCCCAAACCTCCTTCTCTCCCCACTTTCCACCTGGCCATTCAGCCCAGGTTATTTTTCCTTGCATTGCTTTTCACTGTCCCGACCTGGGACACCTCTGACCATGCATTCCTGTTTGGTTAAAGGCACCATACCCCATATTTTGTAGGTACTATCAAAATAGATTTTTCTGAGCAAACTGTGACACACACACACACGTACGCACACATACCAGCTGTTCTCATGCCAGTGGCTGGGAAGTATGAGTGTCACGTCTGACCTCAAAGGTGTTCCCATCCGTCCAGCAAACTACCACTGGGGACTGGATCTGTGGGAATGGGGACCGCAGGGGAGCTGGCACAGCCAAAATAATCTGGGGCACTAGGAAAGATGCAAGGTCCATTTTGCCACCCACCAAGTCCTGCACACGCAGTGCCTGCAGCAGGGTGTGGGATCCCAGGAGCCTACAGAACTGTCATGATCCTAAATCTCAGTCCCAGAGCACCCGTGGGGCACAGTTTCCCAAAAAGAGTCCTCTTCTTCCAGGGACAGGTAAGGGGAATGCAGGGGATACAATTGCAGCATGGAGGCAATGTGGTTGGGGGTTGTCTGGGTATGGGAGAGACCCTGTTCCTGAACAGTGGGATAAAATCGGTGCTTCACCAATTGCCCCATGAGAGCAATGCTGACACTACCACTGTGGGGTTTGAATGTTTCTATGTGCCCTCTCACAGGGCACAGGGGACCAGAACCCTCCCAGCTCTGGCTGGGCCAAGTCTGCCAGCAGCAAGAACCTGGTTTACACCCTGGAGAAGGTGAACTCCCCTGCCCCGTTCTCAGCAGTGACCCCACACCCAGCCAGCCCCTCACCCCTGGCATCCCACACCCCTGACCTTGCTTCTCATCTGCCCCGAGGTGGAAACCTTCCGGATGAGCTTGTGGGAACTGTCCTCCTGCTCGCCCTCGCTGTCAGATGACTCCTCACCACCCACCTCGGGTGAGATGGGTGCCAGCTTGTCTGAGTCCAGGGACGATACTGATTCCCGAGTCTTTCTTGAGAACATGTCCCCAGGCACCAGCTTCTCGGCCATCTTCCCACTTGGCTTGGCTCAGAGCTCTGCAGCCTCCTGTGACAGCCCTGAGACGACAAGGACACACAGGAATGGAGGAAGAGCCCTGAAGAGGCATGCATGGCCCCTCATTCTGTAGGGCTCCACCAGCTGGGAGGTGCAATCCTGGAAATCAAAGGAGATGGCACTACCTTGCCCAGGAACGACACTCAGGGTGGCATCCTTGCAGGTAAAGTTTTCCTTCCTTGCCTTTTTTCAGTGTCCCAACTACTCCTCAGCGACCTACGCTGTCCCTGGCTTGGGAGCAGGAGACTGTGGCTACCCCGTGCTCAGGCATTGGTACATTGGTGCATACGGGCGTGGAACCCCTTCCCGCAGCCAGTGCTAGTTCCCCTTGTTGCCCACCCCTGAGGTGCTGGGCTGCCCCGCGTGGCCGGGTACAGCGCGGGGATCTCCATGAAAAGCAGTAGGTGGACCCCGCCATCCGTCTGGCTCCGGCAAGTGGGAAGGGATGGGTGCACCTCCCACGCCCATGGGTCACCAGCCCCGAGCAGGTGACTGCGGGTGGGCTGGGATGGAGGGAGGAGCGCGGGGTTCTCGAATGCGGGGGAAGCCATCCCCCCACGGCATCCCTGCCGGCCCCGAGGGCTGAGGAGGGGCTGGCGGGGGGCGAGGGGCACCTACCTCGACGAGCGAGCCTGGACGGCAGCAGGGCTGCCGTGCTCGGGCCGGGGGTGACGGCTCCCACGCACCTACCGCGGGCCGGCTCCGCCGCGCCCTCCTCGTTCCCCGCGGCTGCCGGCAACCGCGGTGCTGTTTCTCGGCGCAGCAACAAGCGTTGCGGGGAGAGGAGATGGGGGAGTAAGGGCAGCGCTGCTGATCCCCCCCCCTCTCCCTGGGTGCATTGCCTCCTCCAGCCTCAGGGCTGCCGGGTGCCGGATCCCCGCCGAGCATCCCGCAGCNCGGCGGGCACACCCGGCGTGGGTGTGCTCACGCACCAGCACCGAGGACATACGTGTGCACACTCCTGTACCCAGGCGCACGCAGCCCCGGCGCGGGCACGCACACAAAGACACCGCCGCCATGCACATACGTGTGCACACGTGCACGGGCAGGCACGGCTCGGGCACGGGCGTGCACGGGCACTGCCACTGTGCACAAACGGATGCTCCCCTCACATAGGCATATGCAGGGGCATGAGAGACCACACCACTGCAGTGCACCACTGCGTGTGCACCACCCATGTGGGCAAGGCCAGCACACGCACAGGCATCACAGCCATACACTATCCATGCACACATATGCACAAGCAGGCACATGCACGGTTTGCATGCACAGGTTACAGACCACATGCACAAGCCTACACACCCCAGGCATGGGAAAGCACATGCACCACATGCATGCACATAAATGCGCGTGGGGATGAGTGAGCACGTGCACTGCCACTGTGCACATATTTGTGCATTCCCCACATGGACAAGGGCAGGCACATGGCTGGCATAGGTGGGCATTCACACTGTGGCCAAACACATTTTTGTGCACATACCCACATGCACACCCCAGGGACAGGTGAGCATGTGCACCATTGCCCTGCAACCATATTGGCATATGGCAACACATGGAGGCATGGCTGAGCACGCACACAGATGCCTCCACACACTTACTTGTACACACACTTCCATGTGCACACAAACGTGCTGGCAGCCCAGAGAGCCACCCATGTCCTGGGTGCATCCCCAGCAGGGTGGGCAGCAGGATGAGGGAGGGAGCTTCTCACCATTTGCTCTGCTCTGCTCTGCTCTGCTCTGGTGAGATGTCCAGGAGTGCTGGCCTCCAGCTCTGGGGTCTCCAGCACAAGGAGAATGTGGAGCTGTTAGAGCAGGTCAAGAGGAGACTACAGAGATGCTCTGAGGGCTGAAAACCATATACTGTCAAGACAGACTGTGAGATGTGGGGTTGTTCAGCCTGGAGAAGAGAAGGCTCTGGGGAGACCTTAAAGTAGCATTTCAGTATATCAAGGGGGCTCCAAAAAGAGAGTTTTTCACAGGGCATGTAAAGACAGGACAAGGGGCAACAGTTTTAAAGTGATATGGTGTGTTTGGGAAAGACAGAAAGAGGAAATCCTTTATCATGTGGGTGGTGAGGCACTGGCAGAGGCTGCCCAGAGAAGCTGTGGCTGGCCCATCTCTGGAAGTGTTGAGTGCCAGGTTAGATAGGGCTTGGAGCAACCTGGCATCCCTGGAAGATGTCCCTGCCCATGACAGGGGGGATTGGACAGAATGTCCTTCAAAGATCCCTCCCAACCCAAACCCTTCTGTGATTCTGTGGTGTGAATGTATGCAGATACCCCCACAGAGGTGTGATTGCATAGAACATGCCCCGGAGTGTGTGTTGGAGCACACACACATGCATGCACACATGGGGGTGTGCCACTGAACAGCCCGTGTCTAGGGAGAGAGGCCTCACTAGGTCTGGCCTCAATTTCCATCCCACAGTGGTCAATGGGCCCCTGTACTTACATCTCCCTCACTGCTGCTCTGGGCTCTCCATGCTGACAGAGCCCCATACCCCCGCCCTTCTCCATGCTGTTCCAGCCCAGGGACAGGAGGGCTCTCTTGTCCCTTCCCAATGCATGGCTTTGCCTTTTGGGCTGTAATGGACTGTGGGTGTGATGGGGGCCTACTATGGGGTTTGGACTCTTACGCTCCAGAATTCCCCATCTCCTACATGTGGCAGGGATCTCTCCTAAAAGGATCACTATCTGCCGTGTCCTTATCCTTCCCCAGCTCAGGTGTATGGGATATCATATCGTGGGACAGATCTGGGATCTCCAAAATGGAGAGATCGCAATAGGGAGACAGACACCAGGCCAGGGGCTACTCCACCTTTGTGGGTTCTGTTTGAAACTCTGGGAGGCTTAGGACCCTGAATACTACAATGGGCCTGCTAACTTGCATCTCCTCTGGGGTCTCATGAAGGGATCCCCAGGACACACCATGCCATGGGCACATCCAGCCCTGAGGGCCCCAGTACCCAGCAACCTGGCCAAGCCACCAATGCCTTGGGTCAACGGTCCTACATGGCAACAGTAGGAGCTGCATGGAGGGACAATGGGGTTTTGAATGTGTCATGGGGCAGTTTCCCTGTGCCTTCAGTAATCCATATGCTAGGGCTTGCACAAGTAGCCCCGTGAACTCACACTTACACACGTGCATACATTCACCCATGTGTGCATTTGCTCACTTGCATGCGCACACAGATGTGCATGCATTCAGGTGTGCACATCAGGCACAGGACAAGTTTCCCTGTGTGTGTGTTCACCTGCACGTGCAGTCGTTCACCACTAGGGATTGTGAGCAGCAGCACGGGGCTGTGCCCTGCACATACGCTCTCACACATATGGCACGTGTTCAACTGCGTGAATATGTGCGCTCACAGCCGTGTGCACGCGTTCACCTGTGCAAGTGTTCAGCTATGTGCGCTCACATGCATGTGCACACATCCACCTGTCGTACACGTCTCCGCTTGTGTGCACTGACGTGCGTACGCCCCTATCCCCTGCGCAGCCGTATGCTCGCACTCCGCATGCTTCCGGCCACGCGCCGACACGGTCCCATGCGCATGCACGTGTGCATCCCGTTGTGCACTCGCCTACACTCACACTCACCCCGCGCACTTGTGCTCAAACGCACGGACTCGCACTGGAGCATCCCCGGCGTCCCGTCCCAACACCTGTGCGTGCACACACCGCCGCGCGCCCCTGCCCGCCCCCGCGCGCGTGGCCACGCACACCTGCGCTCCCGCGTTCACTCCCCCCGCCCGCGTGCCCGTGCACACCTGCGCTCCCGCACCCGCCTGCGCGCGCGCGCTCCGCCCGAGGACTGGCGCTGCCCGACGGCCGCCGCCACCCCCGCGCTGCCCCGGGCAGTGGGGGGAGCGCGGGGTGTCCGGTGCTCGTCCGACAGCGAGTCCCCAGAGAAGGCACTGGGCACCACCCTGCCCGACCGCGGGGAGTCGGGGCACCCTGGAACAGCAGCAGCACGGCGACACCCGTGGGCGGCTGCCCCAAAAGCTCTGGCAGCTATGCCCTGGCAGATTGCCAGGGAAAACGCTGTATCCACTACCCAGGTGATGTGACCCCTGCATGCATCCCGGGGGAAGGGTTCAGGCACTGACCCATCCCCCAACTCAGCCTAGGAGCACTGGGTGCAGAAGACACCCGGCCCCTAGTTGCTCTTCAGGTACCCCCATGACACGGGGGCATTCAGCTCCCAAGAGCTTGCCCAGACTTGGTTCATCCCAGCTGGAGAAATTACCCTCTCCCTGTTCTGGTGGCACTTGTTGGGGCACAGGGACAAACCATGTGAAACACAGCTGGAACAGATGTGCAGCTCCTGCTGCTGCTTTACTGTGAGAGATACAATGGCATGCAGCAACATGCAGGCACTGGCAGCTCCTCCAGCACAGGGCCCTGTGCAGGGCTGCTGAACCCCACCATGAGAGCAACATGGCCCCTAGGGGGTACAATCTTTGGTCCTAGCAAATGATCCTGGGGATGGGTGAAATGGAGGGAATGTTGAGGACCCCACTCCTGCCAAGCACCATTCCACAGTACAGCCAGGCAGGTGTGGGGTTGTAGTGTTTAACAGGCTAAGGGTAGCCCAGAGCAGGGGCAGCAACACAGGGGGGCTGCTGCTGGGGCACACAGGCAGGCATGGATGCTGCCTGAACCCTGGGGCTGGACTGTCCAGCTATGGGGCAATCCTGAAGCACTGCAGCCCACCTGCCTCCCCAAAACGTTTAACCCCCCCACTCCAAGCTCCTGCTGATTGCATTAAACCCCTGGTTCAAAATCAGTATCAAGGCACCTGCTCATGCCATGGAAACAGGTGGACAGTGGCAGGGTGACATCTAAGTGCTATTTGTGGCTATTGCAGCACAGAAGAGGCGACAGGTATCCCATTTTGTCCTTAATGTGATTTTTCCTCTATTAATCGCTCATGGTGTTGGGCTAGAAGCTACAGGTGAGGGCTGGATGAGTCCCAGTTGTCTCCATGCCCACAGCATTGGTGACAGAGAGTATCTGCAGGCCTCAGTGTACTGGTCCCAGAATCCCATGCCCTGGCAGGGTACCATCCCAAGACATGGGTACACAGCACCAACCGGTACTCACCTTGGCCCCCTGTGGTCCCTCAGCCAGCAGGGAGTGGGTTAAGAACCCGCTGGCCAGGGCCATTGTTTCTGACACAATGGGGAGGAAGAGGATGCTGGGGCTGAAATTCCTTCAGCTCCCACCTGACAGATGGACAGAGCTGGACAGACATGACAGACTGAGCATGGTTTAACCCTTTCAGGTGCTGCATGAATATACCCCAGGGCAGCTGGGGGTGTTTAAGGCATGTGGTGCAGCACCGCATAAAAGACAGGCACTGGTGTCCAGGACAAGTTGGAGGGACGCTGTGGGCACAGAAAGACCCATGAGGGTGATGGTAGCACCCATCCATCTGGTCTTGCTGGGCCACAGGCTGTTGAGGGCCACAGAGCCCATGACAGCTCTGCGGCACAACAGCCCCTGTCGGCACCTCAACTGGCAACCCCTCTCCTACTTGGTAAATCAGAAAAATAAATTAAAGGCAAGGTCTGGACAGAGGGACAGACACAGGGAGAGCCCACAAGGAGCTGGATCCACTCTGGCAGCAAGCTGGGACCATAGCCAGGATCCCGGAGGGAGGCTGGGTAGGGGGCTAGCAGCCCTTGGAAGCCTGGCCAAGGCTCTCGCGCAGGCACCTGAGCTGCTCCTGACCCAGCTTGATCTTCTCCTCCAGCTCCCGCTGCTCAGCAATGAGGGCCGACTTCATCTTGACGAAGTGCTGGTAGTCCTGGAGGTGCTCAGCGGGCAGGTACCGTGCCACCATGGCACCCACTGCCTCCTCCCGCCGCCCCACGTGCTCCTTCAGTTCTTTGGCGTCCTCCAGCTGTGCCACCAGCAGCCGCTGCTTCTCCCGCAGGGCCAGCTGTGGGCAAGACAGCTGGCATTGACAGGGCATCCCACAGCCCAAAACCTCATGAATGGGGGTCCCCTGCCCCGTGCCCACCTTGTCCTCAGCAGGGGTGTGTGGGCCCAGGCTGCCCAGGGCAGTTTCCACCCGTGCCAGGCGCCCCGAGAGGGAGAGCAGGAGGTTGACCACCTTGTCCAGGTCACCCACAAAGAGGCGGTACTTGTCGAACTCCCCTGGGGTGCAGAGGGCTTGCAGGCGGGCAGCCACATCCTCACCCAGTGCCCCATTGGCACTAATGTCCTCCTGTAGCCCCCGTTGCGCTTCCTGCAGCACCACCAGCTTGCGGCTCAGGCTCTCAATCAGCTGCAGCTGCCAGAGCAAAGGAGTCAGGGGTAACTGGGGCCACTCCCCATGAGATCAGGGGACTGGCACAGAGGTGCAGGGGTGCTGTGCTGGGGCCCACAGTACACAAGAACCTTGCAGTACCCCTGGTTCCCATGAGCTACTGGCAATTCCCAGTCCCCACAAGAATCAATGTCTCAGACTCCATGTGCACCTAATGGATGCCCCCAGCCCCTGTGGGCATCTGACAACATCCCAGTCCCTGCAAGCACCAAGCTTCTGGAGATGCTGCTGGTTGCCACAAGCATCTGGTGAGACTCCCAGGTCCCACAAGCACCTGACAATGCCTGTGGTCATTGCAGATATCTAGCAATGTCCCAGCCCCATATGAGCATATAGCAATGTTCCTGGTCCCCACAAGCATTCAGCAATGACCCCCGTGCCTGTGAGTGCCTGGTGATGTCCCCAGCTCCCAGCAGCAACCAACGATGCCTCAGTCCCTGTGAACATCTAGAAATGCCCCCAGTCTCCACGAGCACCTGGCCAGGGCAGTGGGAAACCACGAGGGAGTTGTCCCCAGCAGTGTCTGTACCTTCTTTTCCACCAGCTCATGGTCCACCTCCTCATCCTCATCCTCCGAGCTCCCCTCCACTACCTCTGGCAGTGCCTTTACCTTGTTGAGTGGCTCAGCTTTGCCCACTGCAACACCATAGTGCACTGGGAAGGAACTGGAGCTGGCAGCACTCCTGGGAGGCGGTGAGATGGGCTCAAAACCTTGCCTGGGGAGACAGAGAGACAGCAATAAGCACTGGGAGTGTCAGCCTGCCCTTGACGTGGGGCCCGGTGCCGTGCCAGCCATACCTGTCCTGTGCCAGGGCATCCAGGTGCCAGTCCTGCTGGAGACACTTCCGCCAAGCTTGTCGCTCCCCTGCCACCAGCAGCTCACCCATCACCTCAGTGGTGGTGCCAGGGGGAGCCAAGGGGGCCAGGACACTGGTCAGGGAATGGTCCCTGACAGCCACATCCCACAGCCGTTCCTCGGAGTCCATGCAGTGGGGCTGGGGCTGGCTGCCCTGGCAGCTCACCCCCTCCACTGCCTCAGAACTGGGCTTGAGTGCCTCCGGCAGGGCAGGGCCAGGGCCACAATGCAGGGACAGAGAGCACTCACCCAACCCAAGGGGACTGGCACAGCCCTGCTCCTGGTTCTGGATGAGCCTTTGGGGCTGCTCCTCCATCTCCCAGGACTGCTTCATCTTTGTCCGCTTCTCCCCAGCTCCTGACATCCTACCAAGACCCACCCAGGGCACATCAGCTCCCCTGCCCACCCATGGGGACAAGGACACTCAGGACTATGGCCATCCCAGGGTAAGAGGTCAGGGATATCCCACAATACAAAAAACCCCAACAGGGTGCTCCAAGGGGTGGATTAGGATGCTCTGACACAGGGTACAAGGGCCCACAAAAGCCAGCTCATCTGTCCCGGCCATGCCTGCATTCTCACTCCCACCTCCATGCCATGGCACCACTTGCCTGCAAATCTCAGCGTTGGCAGCTTCGGGCCCAGGAGTCCTGTGGAGCGATCCAGGGGGCTCGGGTCGGGGCCAGGCACCTGGTGGCGCAGGTGGGCGAGCAGTGTGCCCCCAGAACTGCCCCTTCTGCTTCCCAGTGAGGCTCTGTGACCGCTCCCTCACTGCCTCAGCAATGCTGCGGATTGGCATTGGGGCAGCAGAGAAGGCAGAGCCATGCCCAGCACCATCTGGTGGGTGCTGGGATGCCCGGCGCTGCCTATACTTCTCCCAGTTGGGTGGAGGTGGGCGGGGAGGTGGGGGGCCCTTCTTTCTGGGGATGCTGGGAGGGTCCAGCTTGGCATGGAAAGGGTCCTTCTGGTCACGGCCCCAGGGGCTGGCAGGTTCCAGGTTGAGGTGGCTCTCAGAGAAGGCTCTACCCCGTAGCGGGCGGTGCAGCGGATCCGGGGGGCTCTCAGGGGTGTGGGCCAGGCGGTCACTATCCCACAAGAGATCATGCGTGGATGTGGCCCGGTAGCAGGGTGGCCACTCTGGCTCGGTGCTCTCAGGACAGGTGTGGAATGGGCCAAGTCTTGGGAAACCCAGTGGGTAGCTGGAGAGCTCACTAGGAAGAAAAGGAGGCACCCGTCCTCCCACACACAGTCACCAATCTGGCAGTTCAGGCCCATTTTATGTCCTCATTTACCCCAGCTAGTCATCCAGACACACTGGTGGGAGAAGCCCAGGCTCATCTGCTGGGCACAGCCCCCTGGAGATGGCCCCAGACCTCTGGGGAAGGGTTAAGGAGAGGCCACCTTTGCTGTGGACACCTCCTCACACCCCCTTGCCCTGCATGCCCCCTCCCGCCTCAAAGGGCACCACGCCAAGGACAGCTAAGGCAGTACCGGAGGCACTTTGTACATCCCCAATCAAAATCATGGTAGTCCCCACATCCCCCTGGCAGAGGCCCCCACTGTGTGTGCTGGCACACACATCCCAGCACCAAGGCACCTGGCATGGGCTCACCTGATGGACTGGCTGACTTTTCTGGTTATTGCAGGTGGTTCCCACTCGTCCTGAGGAAATTCCTGTGTGTGGGGGAAGGCAGTGTAAAATCCTTCCCCTCCAGAACCTCTGTCCCATCCCCATTCAGGCACAGAAGGCATGCAGGAGGTCTGCAGGGCCAATGGGGGCACAGTACTCCACACCCCAACTCATGGTCATATTCCAGGGGTGCAATGGAGTGCCAGTGCTGCTCCCCAGCACAGTCCCACAGGCCGTTACTCACCGGGACGAAAGCTCTCCGAGGGGGCCAGGCATTGCTCTCCTCTCGCCCTGGATGAGGGGCCGGGCAGCAGCAGTCAGGGCAGCGCACCCAGGGCACGGGGTGACAGCGGCAGCTGTGGCCACGGGGCAGTGGTGGTGGGCACAGGTCCCCTCCACAGTAGCGGCAGGACTCAGGGCACAGGGGAACCCCATAGGGGTAGGAGAAGCCCCGCCGGTAATCCAGCTCCCCCGGCCTCCCCAGCGGCTTGTAACAGTGGGGCTGCTCCCGGCAGCACTCAGCATAGGGGCCAGCAGAGCCAGGGCGGCTGGGTGAGGACGGGTTGTAGGGCTGGTCCACGGAGAGACGGCGGACATCCCGGTGCTCAGGGCCAGGGGGCTGGAAGGCGCCAGGATCACCGGCTGGCGGCTTGCTGTGCCGGGGCGGCGCCGGTCGGCTGCTCTCCTCAAAGAACCGACGGCGGTCAGCGAAGGGCAGCAGGACCGCCTCGTCGTTGCCCCGTGGTGGGGAGCTGCGGGCCGCCGGACCCTGGCTGTAGCCCTCCAGTTCACTGGGGCTGGGCGAGTGCTGCGGCTGCAGCTTGTTTTCCGGGGACCAGCGCCAGCGGCCCCTGGCTGTTGGCACCACCCGCTCAGGGGACGGGGGCCCTTTGGGGGCTGGCACTGGGTCAGGGGTAGGGATACCCCGGTCTGCAGAGCAACCGGCGAGCCTGCTGTCCTCACTCGGTGCAGGGCTGAGACACTCAGGCAGGGCAGGGGGTCGCTCTGCCAGTACACTGCCCTCGAGGGGCTCCTCAGTCTCCTCCACTGGCTCCTCACCAGGTGGAGGTGCACCAGGACCCCGGCTCTTCTGCAGCTGGGCCTTGCGCCGCTGGATCTCATTGCGCAGGCTGGTGGCGAAGCGGTCGCTGCGGCGGCGCATCTGAGCAGAGCGGTGGGGAGGATCCCCAGCCCGCCGGGCCCCTCCCCGGCTCTCCTCCTCCACTGGCCCCTCAGTGCTGGGTGCTAGGCTGGCCCCCTGGCCATCCTGCCCGCAGGCTTGCTGCAGCTCGGGGCAGCAGTGGCAGGGCAGCGGGCGGCAGCAAGGCTCTGGGCAGTGCGGGGGGTCCTGGGCAGCCCCTGTGGTTCCCCCCCGGCTGCCCTCAGGATGCAGTGGGGACAAGGTCCAGCGTTGCCCACTGGGGGCTGGCGAGGCTCGCCCGCTGTTGGTGCCCAGCTGGAGGGAGTGGAGCTGGGAGGCCAGCAATTGCTCGGGAGCACTGTGACGGTGTGACACATGGCCCTTGAGAGGGGACAGCAATGGGTTGTCACCTGCTGTTGTGGCATCAGGCAATCGGTGCATGCTGTCATCCAGGTATGGCTCGTTGTCAGACTCTATGCTCTCCCCCAGGAGTGGCTCAGCTGGGCATCGGTTTGGGTGGGAGCTCAGCATGTAATACTGGTCAGCAGAGAGACGGTCCTTCGTGGGGTATGGCACCAGTGTCCTCCTACCCACTACTTCTGCCTTCCCATCCCGCTGGCAGAGGAAAGTGTCAGAAATCCACCGGCCCTTGGCATGTAGCATGTCCGCTGACACTGACGCCTCACGCCTGTCACCTCTGCCAGCTGGGGCTGCCCGCAGGCTGTCCCTCCTGACGGGGGGCTGGGGGGGTACAGGTGCCCGCCAGGCCTCAGGGTGCCGGCTGGCAGATGGCTCTGCCCCTGTGGTCAGGTAGTGCCTTTCAGGGGCTTTGCAGGGGCCTTGGAGACTGGAGTCAATGGACACAGCCTCTTCAGGACGGAGAGAGAGGGCACAGTCAGAGGCGATGGAGCTGGCAGAGAAGGAGCTGTAGGCCGAATCCCGCTTGCTGTGGTACATGCCCTGGTCAACGGGTGAGGGGTCTCCTTCATAGTAGGCCTGGCTGGGATGGTCCAGGCTCTCCATGCTCCCGATGGAGCTGCTCTGGTCAGTGCTGCAGTGCCAGGACAGTGAGTTCCACTGCAGGGACAGCTTGCTGCTGCCTGGCCCCACGCCAGTGTTACAGGCACCTGCTGCCCCCCATCCAGCTCCACAGAGATCCCAAGGAGCCCACCCCCACACATACACCCTCCCTGGGACAACGGAGAACAGGGCAGCACTGCCCCAACCTGCCCTTCATCCCCGGGTTGGGGCCACCACCAAGGTTGCCTGGCACTGGCAGGGGGAGCAGGCAAAGGGAACACAGGATGTGTGTGACTCCAGCCACTTGAGACCTCCCAGCCTTGGCAGCAGGGGCAGCCAAACTAAGCAGCTCCTGGCTGTCTCCAGCAGAGCCAACGCCCCTTCCTGCCGGGAGCCAGGAGTAAACAGCCAGGGGAAAGGGTAATGCAGGATGAGGAGGGATGCCCAAAAGTGGTGTATGCGAGCACCCATGCCATCCCCACTGCCACAACCCAAGAGGGTGTCCCATCTGCCCCTTCCCTTTCCACATTTTCATAACTGCTTCCAGGGTCTCACCTGACATCACACCCTGAGGGCCAGGAAAGGCTAAAGGCATCAGTCGGGCAGTGCATGGTGGGGACGTCGGGGCGGCTTTCGGCAAGTTTGGCCACGTGCCAGGAATGGGGCCGGAGGACGGGCAGGCTCCTCCTGCCAAGAGCAACAGCGGGAAAGGACAAGAATGGGGAGGAAGCCAGGCCAAGGAACCAGGGCTGAAGTCACTTCCTATGGGGCTTCCTGTCCCCCCCAGGCCAGCGCCCGCCCAAAGGGGATGGCAGCGAGGAGAGTCCAGCCCTGCCAGCACCCGGCACTGGGCAAGGGGATCCCACAGCTTACCCAGCTGGCCAGGGCTCCCCAGACTGCAGTATCCCCGTTGCTGCATGACAGGGGACCGAGGATGTGGTCCCTGCACAACCCACAGGCGATGCCCTGAGCAGGGAAAGTGTCCCTGCCGGGACTGGACTGGCTCCACCAAGAGACACTGGGGCCACGTCTGTCTCCACCGTAAGCCTGACCTTCCCCCTTGTTCCTCTGTCCCTCAGCATCTCCAGCAAACACCAGCCACATCATGCCTCCCGGAAGAGTCATGTGCTAGTCCCTGTCCCACCCCTCATGGCATCCACAGGAGTCTGCAGTCCCCCCACTACATGCCCCTGCACAGATGTGGTCAGAAGTCACCTCCTGTACCTCCCAAGTGCCCAGTGCTGCCACAGTGTCCACTGACCGGATGAGGAGAGTGAAAAGCTGTGAGGTCAGCACAGGGACTTCCCAGAACCCCCAAACTCACCATGGATGATGCTGAGCTCCAGCACAGTCCTATGGGACCCCTGCCCCTTGGGCAGTGCCCCTGCGCCGTCCCTGCCCCGGAGTGCTGTTGGAGCTGGAGTCAGTCAGGATGCAGCCAGGGAATGGATGCAGTTGGAGGGGTTGGGGGGGAAGGGACTGCAAGGCCCAGCCCTGCCTCTCCTTCCTTTCCCAGGCAAGCAGGCAGGCAGGAGGCAGGCAGGCAGGAAGGGAGAGGAGCGGCCACGCTTGAGGATACCGCCCCGAAAGGGGGTGGCGAGCCCAACGCACTGCCCTGGCTCTGCTGGCTGGGGAACCCCTACCCAGCAGCAGTGCTGACAACAGCAAAGGGGCTGCTCCCCACCCTGTCCCAGCAAGGGGCTTCTCCAAGCTGGAGACAAGAGCACCTCCAGGTTCCTGCCAGTCCCCCAGGCAGGTAAAGCCCCACTGCCCTCCCTGTGTCCCCTCCACAGCACTACCAACCTGCGAACGATCATCTTCAGAGTGCGGTAAGAGCCCTTGATTAGGATCAGGGCCTCCTGGCGGGATCCGTACAGCGGTGTCCCGCTGATGTTCACCAGCTCATCACCTGGCTGCAGCCGGCGGGACAGTGCAGCCTTGCCCCCATCCTCCACCTGGGTGACAGAGAGGGGCGTCAACGGCGGTACGGTCCACGGCCACCAGGTGTCAGGGAAGAAAGAGGCTTCGGAGAAGATGCCTGAGTCCCAGGCACCAGACGGATCTGCGGGGCAAGGCTCTCCCCCTTCTCTGGTCACATGAATTTCTGAGCAAGGGCATTGGGGAGGGGGGAGCAAGAAAAATGTCCCATCCCAGCAGATTCCCCCGCAGGCACAGGCAGCACAAGGGCCCTTTGTCCAGCGTGGATGCCAGCCCCCTGCTGCTGCTTCTAACTTCTCATTGAGCCTGTCCGGGCACCCGTGGTGATTTTGATGCCCAAAGAATGCCATCCCACCCTATGTGCCCATAGGAGACAACAGTAAGAGAAGTGTTGAACCCTGGCCCATGCCTACCCTCCCTGACACCCATGGCCAAAATGAACCTGGCACCCTGTATTGCTGTGCTAAGAGGAAGTAGGGCCATGGTGCTGCCAGCACCTGACACCCTGCCCCATGCCCTAGCTGGTAGGTGCAGTGCTGGCAGCCCTGGGACAAGCAGTGCCCAGCTGGGCTAGGCAGAGTGCCCATTGCCAGCACTGATCTTTGCCCACCCTGCCACTGCAATGGCCAGACCAGATCGCCAAGTCCAGACCCTCACACCACAGGGCTGGCAAGCAACCAAAGCTGCTGCAGCATGGTGGCAGTGGCACAGGGCATACAGGTGCATGGGGCAGGACCTGGGGTGCCCCATGCCCAACGTGGATGTGGCAAGACCCTATAGCCACCCACAGGGCAGAGCTAACCTGGCCCCACTCTGGGGATCCTGCATCCACCCTGCCCGTGGGCTCTTCACCCTGACCCCAGTTGCTCCCAGGCCTGGCCAAGCAATGAGCTCTGCTCACAGTGCCTGCAAGGCCAGCCTGGGCAGAAACCAGGCCCCAGTGCCAGGGAGCATACATGGCTTCCTAGCAGGTCAGTAATTGTGCATGTGCCCCTGGGCACCACTTTCCAGCCCTAGTGCTGGGCAGGGCTCAGGGGGCATTCCACTACCCCTGGACAAAATGACACCTTAGGAGGAAGGAAGGCAGGGGCAGCCAAGACTCCTGCCCAGTGCACCACTGTCCCATGGCCCTGCCTTGCACAGCTGTGCCCAGAACCAACAGCTCTCCCATTTTTTCAGTGATCTGAGCACCGCAATGCCATGCTCAGGCTGGGCACAACCCAGCCTGTGCAGACAGGCTGCCCTCCTACCCAGATGTCAGCTATGGGGCTGCCTTCCTTGCAGGGGACCCTGACTGCCTGTGAGGGCTCCCAGTCCTACCATGCAGCCGATGGAGCACTTGGGTTTACCCCCTGCCATACTGCTGCTCACCACTGGGCACCAGCAGAGCATGCAAGGCAGGCTGCACCTTCACCCCAGTCCTCTGACCAGCCACGTGCCCACCCAGTCCTGCCTGCCACGGTCATGGGAGTGAGTCAGAGGTGAAAGGTGCCCCCACTGCTGCAGGACACCAACAGGTCTGCACCCATGTCTGGACCATCACATGCACCAGGATGGACAGGCTCAGCCCTGGCATCATTCACCAGGAGCTAAATTTGGCACAAACAGCCCCTTGTTCTGCCTTTGCCACCAGTGAACTCATCACTGGCAGCCAAACACCACTGCCTGCTGCCCCGTCTGGCTGGGCCAGCTCAGGACACTTCCCCACCACCATCTCTGGAGTTCACTCTGGGCCCTAATGATGGGTACCAGATGGCTCACGGTAATGTCTGCCTGTCCAGGAGGAACTTCTCTTAGGAGTCACAACCAGAACAGTGCCAGAGCTGTGCCCACCCTGCCCCACACCAACCTCTCTCCTCGCCCCCGACGTGCTCAGGGAAGCCTGTGCTGGAGGGCGTTCACAGCCCCATGGAAGACTTAGAGCGCGTGTGAGCACCGCCGTCGGACTCTGACACAGGAAGGGATCCCGTCCGGAGTGGGCTCAGAGGCCAAACTCTGTCACGGAGTGCGGGGACGCTCTTCCTCTTTCCGGCCCGAGCCCCCCGCGCCACAAGCGGGGACCGCCCCCTCTCCGCACACACCTCGGCAGGCCGCAGCGGCGGAGAGGTAGCCCCGGGGGACCCTCCCCTGAATGCACAGAGCGCTGGAACAAGCCCCTTTTGTCTGCTGAGCACACGCGGTGGCGGCGTGTCCGGGGCAGCGCGGGGGCCGACACCCTTCTCAAAAGTGGTGAGGAACATCCCCGGACCCCCCCATCCCATCCCATGCCCTCCTCCGGCAACCGGCGGACTCACGGGGACCCTCCACCCCGAAGACCGGCAGCGAGTCAGGACGCGGGCAGTTACTCCCTCGGCGCCCGGCTCCCCACCCGCTGGCGGTGCTACCTCAGGGCGTAGGGCTGGGACTGGAGCCACTTTTCCAGCTCCCCCAGCCAGACCGCGCTGCCCGCGTCCCGCCGAGGGCGTGGAACGGCCCGGGGGTGCAGTCAGCCCGGCTCGAGGCAGGGAGCAGCCCCGGGGCCGCCAGCCTGGCCCGCCGCACCCCGGCTCAGCAGGACGGTGACATCGGGCGGGCAGGCGGCCAAATCGCCCGGCGACAGGGCCCCGACAGGGCTCCGCGGAGGGGTGGGTACTGGCGTTCCCCTGGCCGCTGCCCGGCTCCCTGCGGGTCTCCCCGCGAGGCGATGCGCTAGCGGGGGCCGCGGGAATCGATGACCCTCTGTGTGGCGAGATGTCGGGGCCACAGGGGTTACCCTCAGCATTCGCTCCCGGCTGCGGCCGGGCACCGCACCCCGGCGCCAACCCCGTCCCAGGCACAGTCCTGCCCCTGCGTTCCAGGGGTGCCGGGGCATGACGAGACGGACTCTGGCTCCCCCACCGTGGCCCTAAAAGTCCCCGCAGAGCCCGGTGCCCGGGGCGCCCATGGGCGCGGAGCCGACAGACGGGCACACAGGGGGCTGACCACCCCCGGCTACGGCCCCCGGGACGGGACCGGGAAAGACGTGAGGGGGAATGTGGGGGCCGCCCCCGACGCCAGTCCAACGGATGTGCCAAAGGAATTTCTTCCTGCCGCCGGGCCCGGGCTGTCCCTCCGCCCCTCTCGCTCCCACTCCCCCGCGGCTCTAAGTGGAGGGTCGCGGGGACCGTGGGTGCGAGTGGCCGCCCCCGTCCCGCCGCGCCAGGACACGCGACCCCGCGGCCGGGGCCCCCCGCACCCCGGGTGTCCTCCCATCTCCCGCGCCTCACCACGGGCGGGAGGCTCCTCGCCGGGGGATGCCACGGAGCCCACGCGGGACTGTGCCGGCGGTGCCTACCTTGGAGACGATGAGGGGCTCGCCGTGCTCTAGCCCGCCGCGCAGCGTGAATCCCCAGGGCGCGCCTCCCTGCAGCTGCACATGCACGTACTGGGGGGCGCCGGGCCGGCCCTCGGCCCGCTCCATGGCGGCTACAGCTACAGCCCCATCCCGGCCCGGCCCCGAGCTGTGGAGGAAATGACACCCCCGCCCTCCCGGGCTGAGCGGCGCGGGGCGAGTGCGGGGCGGGGCCGGCCCGCACCGGGACTGCTCCGCCGCCGCCAATGAGGCGCGGGGGGACGGCGGCGGCCGGCACGGCACGGCACGGCACGGCTTGTCTCAGCACAGCTCATGGCATGGGTCTGCACACAATAGCACAGCACAGAACCTTTCTACTCAGTAGCTTGGCATGCGATCCTTTAGCCCAGAGACCTGAAGTGAGCTGCTTGGCTCAGCTTGGTACAGCCCAGCCAGTGTGTTTCAATTCAGTCCAGCTCAGCCCAGCATGGCATGATATGGAAGGCTGGCAGACCTCAGTGCAGCACGACACAGCACAGCTCAGTTCAGTGTGGGATGACAGAGGGGCCAGCATGGCATGCCTCGGTGCAGTTCAGCTGGGTTGGCACATTCTGGCTAGGCTTAACTCAGCTCAACATGACACAGGGCTGGCAAAGTTAAGTTTGGTACAGTGCAGAACAACCAGGGGCCTCATCTGGCTTAGCTCCACTTGGCCTGGCCCAGTTTTACTCAGTACAGTTCAGCTTGGTTGACTTGGACAAGCAGGGCTGGTACAGTTCAGCTCCGCACAGCCTGGCCTGGCTTAACTTGCATGACCATGCAGAGTTAAGCTCAAAATGACCCAGTTTGGTTCAGCACAAATACAGTTCCGCCAGGAACCCACACCAATAGGGCCAGCTCGGCACAGCTTAGCCTGGCACGGTAGCAGTTCAACAGCACACATGCAGGTGCGAGGGGGTGGCAATAGGGTGACGCAGCCCCCCCAGCTCCCCACTGCGCAGTCACACTGGCGCCCCAAGCTCCACTGCCTGCAGGCCAGCACAGGCTGCTGGCTCCTGTCTGACCTACCCATGCCAGCCCCCACCCTGTCCCTATCCTGCCGGGCACCTTAGGGCGTGCGTGGCATTTTGGCCGTTCTTCTCCTTTGTCTTTTCCCTGCCAGGCCCAGGAAGGGCAGCTGTGCCGCTTGGGGGAAATTGAGACAGGGAAGGAGGCGGCGGATAGCAGCCGGGGATGGTGGGAGTGGATCGGCACGGATTCCCGGGGGAGCCCGAGAGTCCTGCTCCTCCCCTTACCGCCTGGGGCCACGACTCTTACTCATCTCCTTCCCAGATAACACAGCCGGCCTGGAAAGCTCTGCTCTGCAAGCAACGCCTGCGGCCCCCGGTTGCCTGCCACGGCCCGGGAGGGTCGGCTTGCAGTGCCAGGCTGGTGAGCCACCTTAGGCTTGTTCATTCCCAGTGCTGGAACAGTCTCAAGTTTTTCTTGGTAGTCCTTGTCCACAAGCACCTGCCTTGAACTCCGCCTGCGCCCCGCACAACCCAGCTGCAGGCAGCCCAGTACATTCTTGTGCCAGAGTGTCACAGGGCACAGGGTGGAGTGGTACCTGGGCTGTTTGTAGTGTTTGAGCCCATCCATGGTTCCCCCCCTCATACAGCCTTGAGATGTCCACCGCTGACATGGCCACCCCTGACCCAAATCTCCTGCTCTCCCCTATGGCCTTCCCACCTGCCTTGCTATGCCCCCCACTCATGGCTGGCTGCTGCCATGCCTGGACTTTTCCCAACTTTCACTTGCTTGTCTGTCCCTTGTGCCCCAAATGAGTAACCAGGGCTGCCAGGCCAAGCCAAGAGGGCTCTTGTGCCCTGGCTCATCATGTGGCCTCACAGCACATTCAGCATCCCCACAAAGCCCTCCCAGCCCTTAGCACTGTGCCCAGCTGGCACCAGGAAGAGTGGGCAGCAGGTACCATTACAACCGCCCCCCAGCTCTGCCATGTCCCTATGCCTGCACCAGTGATTCCTGACCAGTGTGCCCCCTCCCTGGCCACTTCCATCTCAGCAGGAGAGCAACAGTGTACTGTGGGTCTGGGCACAACACCAGGGGCTCTAGAGGTGGCAGTGGCTGCGGCTGCCCACACCACACTCTGTAGTGTGCCCAGAGGGCCTTTCCCAGGCAAGCACCATGGAGTCACTGTCCCCAGCATGCAAAGTGCCTCAAATGGCCCATGCCAGTGAGGGTGGGCATCGTGCTCACAACCTCTTGGCTTTGACCAGGTGCTGGTGTGGAAACTGGTCGAGGTAGGCAAAGTTGTGGGCATGCTGATGGTGATGGCAGGATTATGCCTGAAGTGGGGTACTGTTGGCTGACTTAGACATACTTAGCGCTGCTGGGCTCAGAGTCACTCTTCTCACTCATGTGCCTTAGTGCCAGCTGAGTAGAGTGAGACACTGGGCAGCCTGGCTGTGCTTCGGGGGTGCTGGGGAGCAGAACCCCAGGCTCTGGGCCTGCTTGGGGCATTGCAGACCAGCTTGCAGAAGGGGGCACAAAGGTGCTGAGCCACTGCTGGAGAGTCAGCACAGAGGGAACTGGAAGGATTCCCATCATATGGAAGCAAGCACCCTCTCAGGCTCTGGCCTTATTTCCCTGGGACCCAGGGAGCTCCTGCCTCTTTAAAACCTGATGAAGATGGTGCCTTTAAAATGGGTCTGGGCAGGGACCTCCTACCCTGTAGGAGGAGGCTGGCCAGGAGCAGGTGGGCTGAGTGAGCTGGTTCTCCCACCCAACTCCCCTACCCCAGCACCTTTACAGCCCCCATAGCCAGGCTCTGTCTGGCTAGCTTTGCTCCTGGTCTGGGTTTTAGTCTGGAATTTGTACCCCTTTTTGCATACAGAATACCCCCATCTTTCTGTTCCTGTGCCAAGCTGAAGCAGCTGGTGTGGTCGTCCAGTTTTGATAGGAGCTGGAAGCACCCTGGGATCCTTTTGCTGGTGCCTACAGTCAGCTCTGCCTCTCAAGTGGAGAGAAGCATGACTGCAGGTTCTCCTTAATTCTTCTGCTGGCCAGCCCCACCTTGTCCCACTTACCTGCTCCCTCCCCAAACACACACTCACCTATCATGGCTATGCCCTACCCTTTCACCAGCTTCCTCCTCCTCCTTGTTGTTGTGCCCCTTTCCCAGGGTGCAAACCAGTCCCCACTGCCCCTTGGCTCCCTGCCTGCTGTCCCCACGCTGCCCCTCCTGCAGGCCCTGCAAATGCGGGCTCCAGGCAGCCCAGGCTGGCACGTGGGACCAGCCAGTGGGCAGCCCCTGCGCTACATGCTGAATCTGTACCGGCGTGCTGCTGACCGCGAAGGCCGACCCCGCCGCAGCCGCAGCCTAGGCACCAACACCATCCGCCTGGTCCAGGCCAGTTCCCATGGGGGTCAGCCCTGGGCAGGTAAGGAACCAGTGGGCACTAAGGATGGTATGGGGGCTTAGCAGAGCTAGAAGGGTGGGCTTGAGCTCTGAAGGTGAGGTCTCTTGCCTGCTTCCTTCCTGCTCTCTACGGTGTGCTGACTGGGGTTGCTCTTGGCCATGGGGTTCCACTTGGCAGGAGTCCAAGGCTCTGACCCAGGGGTGAGATAGGCAAAGGTACTGCTGGCCCTTGTGTGCCCTTCTCCCCTTCCCACCCTGCCTGATGCTGTGCCAGGCTAGCGGTGTTGGTGCAGAGGATGGGAAATGTTACAGACTCTCTTTGCCCTTCATGCCACCAGTAAGCCATGGCTCATAGCTTCTGTTTGCTGCAGCTTTTGCCTTATGCTAGGGCACATCATTGTCACAGGCTCTGCTGTGCTATGTGGGGCTGTGGCAGCACCATGGGAGAAAGGGGTACTGCACAGTGCCTCCTGCACTATACTAAGGGGGTACTGGTCACTGCTTCCCTGCAGGTCGCTGGTACTTGCAGGCCCTCACCTACCACCTGGAGGGCCAGCCAGAGGCTGAGCACCTTCTCAGAGCCACTGTGGTCTACCTGCCGAGTCTGTCACTGGCCCATGGTCACCTACTCTGCGCTCTGGAGCTGGTGGCTGCCGGTGAGGCACCCAGGGTGCTGCTCAGCCCTACTGCCCGTCCCCGCCATGGCTGGGCTGAAGTTGACATCACTCCTTACCTGGTGCAGGGAAACAGCAGCGTGGGGAGCCTGGCACTGCAGCATATCTGTGTGCGTGCTGGCCGAGCAGGAGGCCAAAATGCCCTGGTGGCCCCTGGCCGCCCTTTCCTTCTTCTCTACCTTAACGATACCCAGGCAGGGTTGGCGCCTCCGGCAGCAGAGCCCCACCGATACCGACGTGATACAGGGACATTGGCTCATGACCTGCCCAACTACCTGCGGGAGCAGGGAGGGGAGAAGAGTGACTGTTCCCTCCGCCCCTTCCCTGTCAGTTTTGCACAGCTAGGCTGGGACCACTGGATCATCGCTCCCCACCGCTACAATCCACGCTACTGCAAAGGCACCTGTCCCCACCTACTCCGCTATGACTACCATGCACCCAACCATGCTGTGGTGCAGAGCTTTGTTCACCAGCTTGTGGATGCCAATGTGCCCCGGCCCTCCTGTGTGCCCTACCGCTACAGCCCCATCAGTGTCCTCATGATTGAGCGCAATGGAGGCATACTGTACAAGGAGTATGAGAATATGATTGCAGAGTCCTGCACATGCCGGTAATTCCCACTGCCCCAGCACATCACCCCTGGGCTCTGCCTCTTCCTGCAGATCTGGACTTTAGGGTTTATCTTGCTCTGCCTGGGGCTCACTTGGCTCATCTCTCCTCCCCATGCAGTGCTGCTCAGTGGGGAGGTTTTACAATGACAGTTTTATGTAAATTGTGGATTTTTAAAGGCAGGAACCTGTGCTGGAGTGGTTGCCCCATGGCATCTGTCCTTCCTGCAGCCCCCATGGCTGCTGCCTGGTTTTGGTGGGCAGGGGGGCTTGGCCTGATGTTCTCAGAGATGAGCTGTGTCTCTAAACTGGAGTACAAGGCTCTTAGGAGGTGGGTGGGAGTCTCCCGGTGGAGCCAGGGCAGGGAGGGTAAGAAGTCCAGGTGTCTCTGTGTTTTGCATTTGACACATTGGTGGTGTCAGGATCTGATGTGACCCTGCCTGTGGCATTCCTTTCCAACTCACATGCACCCCATCACTATCTAGTCTCAGCTGCAGAGGCATCTCACCAGGCTGAGAATTTGGGCTGGAAGGAGGAAGCCTCTCTCCTCCCCTGCAGTTCTGCTCTGGAAGGGCTATGAAAAACTGGAGGGACTTGAGCTGTCATCTCTGCTTCCAGTGCTAGAGGCCAGGGCAGTTGCCTGTGCTGGGCTCTGCCTGCTGTTTCCTCTGACACACTTGTTCTTCTGCTCCTTGGCTTGCCCTCTAGCAGGGCTAAGGTCTCGTCCTATCCCAGAGGTCAGACTCCTGTTGCAGATGTCTCTCTGCCTTCTTGCACTCTTGCTGTCACACAGGCCTCAGGCTCTGCTGGGCTCCTGGTACATCCCTGTTCCAAGAAGGGTCAGTCCTGCTCTCAGCACCCCTGCTGCCTGACTTTCCTCTATTTATTGCTTGACTGTGAATAAATAAATTGATTGATTTTGCTAAAGGCTATCTTGCACTGTCCTTGCACTGTCCCCGGATTGCAGCAGGTGCCCCCTGGGATAGGCTGCCATAGGCTGTATCCCTGTGCAACCAACTTTGTGCTTTCACTGGAGGGGGTGGATACGGCGGTAAATCCTGGCTGGTTCAAGTGGGGCCTGTGAGAGGTGCCTCCCCTGGAACATAGACCTCCACTAGTGCAGAGGGGACCAGAAGTGGCTGCAGGCAGTTGCCTCCACGAGGCTGCAAACAAGAGATGCCTCACATCCCTCTGTATGGGGCAAGTCCTAGGGAACTATGGAGGGGCAATGAGCCAGGTCTAGGGCTGTCTGTCACCATGGCCAAGGCATGTCTCTGCCAGGGCTATTGTGGGTAGGTGTCTGCAAGCAAACCTGCCTGTTGCTGAATATGATGCCCTGTTTGCAGTACTGGAGCAAAATTTCCATTCTTTGGGCAGCAAGGCATAGGTGGGCAGTCATCATCCTTGTCACCAGAGCTTGGGAGCACTGTCACTTGGGTCCTGTTTCTCCACAGCTCATGGCTCTTGCGAGGGTCTCCTCTTGCTTGGGGTCCAGCCCCATCTGTTATTGCTGCCCAAGCTCCAGTGGGATGTTTCAGCACTTTTATTTTTCCTCTGAGTGTTTGCTGTTGGATGGGGTGCTGTCAACTCCAGTCTTCCCTTTCCTGCCAGTCTCAAAGTTTCTTTCCCATCCTGGAAGAGTGAAAAACCACAGAATCCCAGGCTCCTCTCCTGCTTGTCCCCAGTTAGCCACATCTTGGTCATGAGTGGGGAATGTCTTCTGCTTTTTTGGAAGCTCACAAATTTGAGCCCTATCAATCATTAAGCGTGTGGTGTTGACTCATTCAGGCAAGTGATGATAAAAGGCATGGAGCTGGGTATGCTCCCAGCCCTGGACATGCCTGGATGCCAGTGGTCCCCCCACTCTAACCTGCTGCCAGCACCTCTTGGACCAGCTGGGCACCTGGAGATAGGTGAGCACTGGAGTTTGTTGCCCAAGCCCTGTGTCCTCGTAGGCACTGTGCCAAGGGGTTCTTGTGTCTTTTGGGATGGGCCCCTTCCCTGAGTACCCATGGGTGCCCAGGGGCTGCTCCAGCAGTGGGATCTCCTCTGTGCTGGTAGTGGGATAGGTGCTACCACAGAGATGGAGGAGCAGTGATTCAGGGGAAGATTCAGTGTCCCCAAATCACCTTGGCACTGTGCCTGCATCATTGCCAGGGCTGCCAGGTAGTGCAGTGACCCCAGCCTGCTGCCAGGTGCACTTTGCAGGGAGAATCTTCACAGCGATTTGAGTCCCTTGGGCACAGCCTGGCATCCCACTGTGGGGCACCAGGAATCCTGGCTTTGGGGACATGCACCCAACCCACCCTCAGGCAGGGATCTTGCCAGTGGAGCTGCTGCCAGCACAGGGGGCTGCACATGCACTGGCCCCTTTCTCTCCCCCAGGCCAGCTAGAGCATCCCTGTCCCCTTCTGCCTTGTTCCCAGCTCCTTCCCCTGCCCCAAACCCCACATGGAAGCTTTGCTTTGTTTCCACAGGGTGCTCATTCACTATCCCTCCCGCTGCCCCTCCTAAGTGGGCATGACCACCTCACACCCTACATCCTCCAGGCTGGCACTGGGCAGAGAGGGGATGTGTCCCATGTGCCCTTGCAGTACAGGGGCACCAGGACTGAGGTCACCCAGCTGCAGAGAGCAGCTGGTCCCCAGGCACTCTGCCAGGGACTGTAGCTGGATGCAAACAGTGATGGCCAGGATCCAGATGCCTCATGGGTGCCCTGCAGAGGTGCTGGCAGCCCCCAGCTGGGGTGGGGGTTAACAAGGGGCTGTTTCCCTGCCCAGGGCCTCTCAAATATTTGTGCAGGGCTATTACCTGGGAGGAGCAGTGCCTAGGGGAGGTACCTGACAGATGGAGTTTGCAGCACTATGGAAGCCTCAGCACTAAGAATGGCTGACAGGGCCAGTGCAGTCCCCACTACCATCCCCAGGCATCACTCTCAGCCTGGCACTACTCCTCTTCCTCCTCTTGTTTCTCTCTAGCTCCCTCCAGGTGGGTCTGGGCATGAGGAGCAGGTGCCAGGAGACTCAGGATGCTCCTCCCTGCCCCATCTGCCCCTCTGGGTGCTCCAGGAGCCCCAGGGGTTTGGGGGGGCACATGGCCCCCCAGATGCCCCACACAACACCCTTCTACAGGATGGAGAGCAGCAGACCCCTGGGTGCCCACTGCTGCCACAGCATTGAGTGTGTCATCAGGGCTTGCAGTGATGGGGGATCCCTGCTCATGTCCTGCATCACTCCCTGCCTAGCATTGCCTGCATCCTTGGGACTCTTCATGTCTCTCATCCCTACAAGCCCTGGGACCTGCTCCTTGTACCCTGATGTTCCCAGCCATGGGGCCTCACAAGTACCCCAACCTGACCAACTTTAGGAGTTCTCAACCCTGGGACCCCCCAACCCTACACCATTCTCCACTGCCCACAGTCCAGGGACCTCCTATGCACACCATTATGGTATCCTCTAGTTCCAGTGACTATAGCCTAGGCATCCCTCCTGCAGAGCCTAGCTTTGGCCCCTCCTCCAGGTGCCCCCTGCTCAGGGATGCTCCCCCTCTGGTACACCCTGGCACAGAACTCATGGCTGCTCTGTCCCACAGGGCTGAGTGTGTGCCCACCACAGTATGACTGCTGACAGCCACTGGCATCCCCAGGAATGTCCACCATGCACTGGGACCTTCAGAGACCAAGGGACAGTGTGCACTCACTGCTGGGACAGGACTCCTCAGCAGCCATATGTCCTGTGGACTGGGCCAGGGAGAGACTGTGCAGCTGAGCTCCCTGGGGCAATGCCGCGGCTCGGGCGTTTCAGATGCTCTGCAGAGAAAATAAACTCACTACACCCCGCCCACATTCAGCACCTTCCTGCCCCTGCCCAGCTGTGCAAAGGCAGGTTGCGCGGGTAACAGGGCCATGTGTGCCTCAGGGTGGTACATGGCACCTGTGGGCTCCTGTCTGTCGCCCAACAGGTGCAGAGTCCAATGCAACACCCACTTGGCCCCCACCTGCCCAAGGGGACCCCAGGATGAGGGATATTGCAGTCTCCAGGAGCCCACCATGCCCAAATGCTGCTGGTGCACCTGTGTGGGTGCACATCTGTATGATGCATGTCTGCCTGCAGCTGTGCATGCAGGTGTATGCAGTGTATGCCTCTGTGTGTGCACGTGTATGATTGTGTATGTGTGGGAAGTGTGTGTGTGTGCTTATGGATGAATGTACCCGTGGGTATGTACAGGTTTGCATACCTGTGGATGTACATAGGTGCACGTGTGTGTGCGTGTATTTCTGTGTGCTAGAGACATGTGGAAATACAAAGGGTGTGTGCACAGCCGTGTACACATATGTGCGTGTGGAGGGATGTGTGTACACGAGTCTGCCTGTGCATGTCTTCCTGTGCAGGTAGGTGTGTGCGCACCTGCACGTATGTGTGCATGTCTGTGCCTCTATGTTCACGTGCACACCTATGAACGTGTCCATACCTCTGTCCACGTGTGTGTGTGTGTCTGTCCATGCACCTAGCATACGTGTGTGCGTCTACAGACCCACACTGGTATGTGTGTCCGTCCGTGTGTCTGTACATTCTCACAGCAGTACGCGAACCCATCCATGTGTCCCCGCGGTCCCACACCACACACCACTCCGCGTGTCCGTTCCACCCCGGCACAGGTATCCGTGCGTCTGCGCGTCCGTCCCTGTATCCGTGTGTGCGTCCGTGTGTCCGTCCATGTACCCGTGTGTCCGTCCTTGCAGCCGCGTGTCCATACTCAGCGTTGCTCGGCCTTCGCCCAGCAGGGGGCGCCGAACGCCCTCGGGGCCGCCATGGCAGCAGGCCCTGCCCGCTCGGTAGTGAGCGCCCCGTGGGCCGAGGCCGCCACCGCCGAGGAGCGCAAGGCAGCGCGGGTGCAGCGGCCGCTCGGGGGCTGCGGTGGTGCTCGGGTAGCGCCGTCGACGACACGGAGCAGGCGGTGCCACGGGGCGGGACAGAGCGGGGAGGGGCGGGACAGGAGGGGGCGGGGGATCTGACAGGACCCGTGCGGTCCCGCCGGTGCCGGTCCCGGTCCTGGTGCCGCCGTCATGAGGAGCCGGAGCAACTCGGGCGTGCGTCTGGATGGCTACGGGCGCCTGGTGCAGCAGACCATCCTCTGCCACCAGGTGGGGACTCTGCCCGGGAATGAGGAGCAGATCCGGGGCCCCGGCGCGCCCCGCCGGCCGCTGGGCCAGGGAATTCTGTGGGAACGGTGTGTCCCCTCTGCAGGACGCGGTGACGGGGCTGCTCCCCGCCAGCGCCGACCACCAGGATGCCTGGGTCCGGGATAATGTGTACAGCATCCTGGCGGTGTGGGGTCTTGGCCTGGCCTACCGCAAGAATGCCGACCGCGACGAGGATAAGGCCAAGGCCTACGAGCTAGAGCAGGTAGGAGGGAGCAGGAGCCGGGGGCGGGAACTGCCGTCACCCTGGTCTGGTCAGCCTCTGGCACAGCTGGGTCAGGGGCCCAAAGGCAGTGCAGTGAGGGCGAGGACACAGCTGTCCCCCGATGCGGGAGGCAATAGGAATGGATGGCAGAGCCTGCTCTTCCAGACCACACTGGGGCCCAACCAGAGGGTCTAGACCTCTGGCTCTGGGGTGATCTGGAGCCACAGCCCTTCTCTCAAGGGCTGGGGAGCCATGTCCTGCAGCCATGCCCTCTGTCCTGCTGCATAGCATGGCAACCTGGCCTTGCTGGTAGACCAAGAAATCTTCCCTCTGCTGTCGCCCAGGGGTTGTGAAAATGTGAGCAGGGGCTCTGATTACAGAAGCTGAGCCCCACAAAGGTCAGCGGCCAGCTGGTCCTGAGTCAGGGCTTCTCCTGGAGATTAACAAACCTGTTTTCCATGTTCCTGCAGAGCGTGGTGAAGCTGATGCGGGGGCTGCTCCAGTGCATGATGAGACAGGTAGGGGCTGGGGAATGTCAAGTGATCTCCTTAAAGCCCAGCTATGCCACAGAGACTATCAGTCCTAGCTGTGCCAGTCCTCCCCAGCCTTCCCTGATGAGTAGAGGAAGGTCTTGAGCAAGTCTTGAAATAAGTTCTGAGTGAGCATCTGTCCTGGGTGTGATTGAAGTTCCAGAGCTGTGGGCTGGCAGCCAGTGGAGCCTTTGCCAGCTGCTCCCTGTCTCGTGGCCTGGCAGCCGCTAGGATTCTACAGCTCTCCTCCCTGGGGGCATTTGGGGTAACCCTTTTCTCTCTGCGTGGTGCAGCTGTGGCAGTGGGCCCTCCACTTGGTGCACAGTGGGGCTCAGCCCAGGGGTTGTGGAATTTCTGCCCTGCCAGGCATGACTCCATGTGCTCCACTCATGGTATGGGGCAGCCCTTGGTTCTGGAGCTCTCAGACCTCTCTGGAGACAGGGTTCGATGAATGCCTGCATCTCTTTGCCCTTCTCAAGGTGGACAAGGTAGAGGCCTTCAAGTACAGTCAGAGCACCAGGGATTGCCTGCATGCCAAATATAACACCCACACCTGTGCCACCGTGGTAGGAGACCATGAATGGGGTCACCTACAAATGGATGCTACCTCCCTCTACCTCCTCATGCTTGCACAAATGACGGCCTCAGGTAATGCTGGGGGCTGGTATTGCAGCTTTGAGTGTGGTGGTCTTCAGGTTCACCACAGTCTCAGTTTGGGTGCAGCTTCCTGGGTGCCAAGCTGTTGCAATGGCTCCCCTGACCCCCACTGTTTTCTTATGCTCACAGTACCTGAGATGGGTTTGGGCTCCTTGATGTCAGTCTCTCCAAAAGCCCCAGTTTGTCTGAAGCCCCAGTGCTGCTGTAAGGGTGGGAGTGGAGATGGAGTCAGCTGGGACATGGCTCCCATTGGGCAGGCATGCAGTGGGGAGGAGTCATCCCTGGGTTACTGCAGCCCCATCCTTGGCTTGTGGGCTTGGAGCAGCTAATGTGAATTCTTCCCTCTGCTTCAGGCCTCCACATAATTCACAGCTTGGATGAAGTCAACTTTATCCAGAACCTTGTGTTCTATGTTGAAGCTGCCTACAAAACTGCGGTGGGTAGCATGTGCTAGGGAAGGGAAGCGGGGTGTGCTCCAGTGGTGGAGGTACTGGACTGGTGTCTAGCAACAGCTGTGGGTTCCCCCCTGAGCCACACTAGCACCTTCTGGAAGCACCATGGATGAGTGGGATTCAAAGGCTTTCTGGGTGTGTTCTGAAACACTGCCTGGTTCACAGGACTTCGGCATATGGGAGCGTGGGGACAAGACAAACCAGGGCATCGTCGAGTTGAATGCCAGTTCTGTCGGCATGGCCAAGGTAAGCTGGGAAGAAATGCTGGCTGTGGGGATGAGGAATACCAGTGGCCCTGAGCTGATTTTTGACAGGGCAGGCTTGGCATGTTGAACTGCTGAGGCTCAATGCCCCATGCAGTGATAGATTCCTGGGAAGCAAGACTTTTCTTGTACACTGGGATAAAACTGTGCCATTCTAGTCTGAGTTTTGCCTGAACTGGGAGTGAAAAGTTAATTGGGGGTATATGGCTGTAATGTCCCAGGCCCTTTTGATGTCTGGAGATGTGATTCCATTTTGACCAGAGATATTCTGCAGCAACAGCAGGGTTCAAAGTCTTTTAAATTTGAGTAGTGCTTTACACACATGGACTAGCATGAAGTGAAAGCTCTTACAGATGAGCAGCATGGTGGACGACATGCCTCTTTGGGTCTCACCCTGCTTGCAGGCTGCTCTGGAGGCATTGGATGAGCTGGATCTCTTTGGAGCCAAGGGAGGCCCACAGTCAGTGATACGGGTGCTGTCAGATGAGGTACAGCACTGCCAGGTGAGACCCACTCAGATGTTACACTGTTGGGTTTGCAGTGTGAATGATGCCTGGCCTGTCAGCCTAACCACCTTTCCTTCCCCTTTGCCCAGTCCATCCTCCACTCAATGCTGCCCAGGGCCTCCACTTCCAAGGAGGTGGATGCCAGTGTACTCTCTGTCATCTCCTACCCGGCATTTGCTGTGGAGGACAGTGAGCTAGTGGAAATCACCAAGCAGGAGATTATCACCAAGCTGCAGGTGAGCATCTATGTACTTGTCTCACTGTTCCCAGGAGACAGCTGCAGCCCAAACTGCTGTAGCCCTTTTCTTCCCTAAAACATGTTCAGTGGGGGGTTACTGAGGCATGTCCTCTCCCAGTTTCCATGACCTGTGGCAGGGGTGTGCAAAGAAGCAGCCCTGTGTGCTGTGGCCCTGGGCTGTGATTGTGGTATCTGAGTGCTAGGGGAGTGAGGGAGGGGGTGTTTGGCTGAAGGTACAAGATTATCTCACACTGTGCTCCTGCTCAGCAAATCTTTCCCTCCCTTCCAGGGTCGCTATGGCTGCTGCCGCTTCCTCCGGGATGGATACAGGACTCCCAAAGAGGTGAGTGTCCTCAGCCCTGCTGCCTGGCAGAACTTGACTGCCAAGCAGCAGCCCTCCTGGATGCAGCACAAAGACTGTGTTGGGAAGCACTGGGAAGACAAGAGCTCTGAGTAGCCTCAGGGAGTGTCATGGGTCTGGACAAGGCTTCCCAAAATGCTAGAGCCCATTGCAGAGGTGGTACGTCTAACCCACTCCCATAGCAGAGGGCCAGAGGTTGACTTTGCCTGCATCCTGGGACCCAGTAGTGTGTCTTTCTTAGGCTGGGAGAAGGTGAGAGCAGTGCTGGGCATGGGAGCCCTGCTGAGGTGGGCTCTCCCAGGGCTGCACCAACCTTGAAGCTGGAGGCCTGGGAAGGTGACTGCAGAGCTGCTACCCAACAGCCTCATCTGTGGTAGCTCTGGAGGTCACAAAGTTGCTTCTGTCTCTCCTAGACCAGCAGTCAGCTTGGGTACTGCCAGAATGGCCCTGGGAGCAAGTGGAGAGTTTGCTCTTTTGGGGAGAGAAAACAGGAAAATTTTACAAGCAGCAGTCTCATTTGTTAACCACTGAACTAAGAAATGATACTCAGATGCTCATAAGTCATCACCAGCTGCTGGGCCTGTAACCTTTGGGCATGAGTACTTCTGAATGCTTCTCCTTTGCTGCACCTCTGCAGACCTGCCCATAATAGGCAGCATGTGTGACTGCCTCCCTCCAGAGCCAGAGAGAAGCAGCATCTCCAATCCAGTGTTCCAGTGCTTGTGAGCTTTTGCAGCATGCAGAGTTGTGGATTACTTATTTCTGGGGAGCTGTGAGACAGGAAAAGGGTAGCAGTGCCTGCAGAGGCATGTGGCTAGCTGGAGTCAGATGGGATTTTGGAAGCTTATGGCTGAAGTACAGGTAGAAGACATCTGCTCCTTCTGTCCTCTCTGTCTGAATGGTCTGCTAAGGCCAGCACTTTCCCTTCTCTTCAGCAGACAGAGCAGTTAGCAGGGAGGGTCAAAGTAAGGGCACTACACCACACAGAGCTGTGGTGGGAGAACTCTACACAGGCAGCTCTTCATCCTGACAACTTCCCTTGTGTTGGGCTCACAGTGGCACCACATGGCAAGAGGGCCCTGGAGGGACCTCTCTGGCCCTGTGTGACCAGCCCAAGCCCTCTCACCTGACCGGGCCAGCTTGATAATGCTAGAGGATACAGATGCTGAGAGGCTCAGGCAGAGCAGGCAAGGCAAATGTGACCAAGCGTGGCATAGGGGATGTCGTGCTGTTGCTGTACAACAGCACAACGTCTGGGGTGTTCTGGGGGCTCCAGGGTGCTCTCCTGGGGAGAAGGGTAAGTCTCTCCATCGTCAGTGCAGGGGATTCGGGAGGAGGTAGTCCAATGGAGAAAACAGAGGCTGGAAGTGAAGCTGCTTTTCAGCTCTGTCTTGGCCGTCTGCAGAGGGCTAGGAGGACATTTGAGGCTGGGGTCTCAGGAAGAGGAGAAGCCCTGTCAGTTTGAGGGGATCCTGTTACATACCACCTCCCTTGATGTCACTTACAGGACCCCAAACGTCTCTACTACGAACCTGCTGAGCTGAAGCTGTTTGAGAACATTGAGTGTGAGTGGCCTCTCTTCTGGGCATACTTGATGATTGATGGGATTTTCAGTGGAAACATGGAGCAGGTAAGAGAGGCAGGACCTGCTGGGCTGATGGAAAAAAGTCCCTGGCAGGAGAGGTGTGCAGGGGAAGGATGCAGGGAGAGCCGTGACCGGCAGCAGATTTCCTCTCCTCTCTTCTCAGGTTCAGGAGTACCGGGAAGCCCTTGAGGGGATTCTCATCAAGGGAAAGAATGGGGTACACCTGCTGCCGGAACTGTACAGTGTCCCACCAGATAAGGTGAGTGATCCTGATCTATAGTAGGAAGCAGGAGTGTCTTACAGAATCACAGGATATTCTGAGTTGGAAGGGACCCACAAGGATCATGAAAGTCTAACTGCTGAAACTCCTGGTCTCATTACCAGATAATTAAGTATTAAGTGCTTATTAAGCCAAATTGTTAGTGAAGGGATTACATGTAGTGCACAGAAACCTCATGTATAAAAAGGATGGCTTGGAGCTGTTATGAAACTGAGTTGGATAAAAATTGGGTTTTTTTCTCCCAAAACATTTCTTGTTCCCATGCACAAGAGTTCTTTGCTGACAGTCTGCTTGCTCAGAGACTGAGTGCTCTGAGAGCTCAGGACAAGCAGACCTGGGTTGAGTAGGTGGTGCTGAGCTCCAATTCAGTGGTGATGGGATTTTGTGTGGGCTTGGGCTAAGAGCAGTGGCCTCCTGATGCCCAGGTCATCCAGGAGAGATGTGCTCCTCACCAGTATCAGAAAGCATCTCTGGGTGCTCCTGGGGCGTGTCAGTCCTAGTGGGATGGTCTGAGCTGGGAAACCAAACATGGTCTGAGCAGCTGATCTGTTGTCTGTCACGGATGCCTGGGGCAGTCATAAGAAGAGAGGAGGAATGTAACCAGGCTCTTTTGGACCCTCTGTGACAAATGCTGTTGTCAGGCCTTGTTTTAAGCCTGGACTACTGGACTACAAGATGCAGTGATCTTCAGCATCCTGTGTCTGTGGATCCCTTCTTGACCTCCTGGCTTGTCTTCCAGGTGGATGAAGAATACAGGAACCCACACACTGTGGACAGGATACCCATGGGCAAGTTGCCACATATGTGGGGACAGTCCCTCTACATCCTGGGTTGTCTGATGGCTGAGGTAGGGTCATCCTGGGTGCTGGGGAGGGCTGTGGGACCAGGCTCTGAGCTGTGAAGGCGCAAATGCTGCCACCCACCATGGGGAAATTGTCACCTCCATCCCCCAGGACCTCTTAAAGGTGGGTTGTCCATAGGCATCATCCATTCTACCTCTGCCCATAAAATGTTCATCTCTTTATACCATTTTTTCCACAGGGGTTTCTAGCTCCCGGTGAAATAGATCCCCTCAACCGCCGTTTTGCAACTGTCCCTAAACCTGATGTGGTGGTCCAAGGTGAGGGAAAGGAACCAGTCCCAAACCCCTGAGCCTGGCAGGTGGTGGGTGGACTCCCACTGTGTGGAATTCACAGAGGTAGCTCTGGGGTGGCTCTGCTTGCTGGGTTGCTGCCAATACAGCCCAGTCTCAGCCCTGGCAAGGTGGGTGGAAGATGGGATGCAAGTAATTTCATTTCATCCTGTGTTGACCCACAGAACTATCATCTGCTGCAGCCTTCTCTGCAGAGAGGTTGAATACTGTCTTCCTACCACTTAGTGGGGAAGATTTGTGTTTATAGAGTGTTAGGAGAGGCAAGGCAGACTTCTGCAGTGGGAACTGGTTCCCAAGGCACCCTAGACCGCTTCCTCTCTGTGGTGTGGTGCGTGTATGTGTCCCCGAAGGCATGGGGCAGTGCTGTCACACCGTTGTGCCTCTGTTGCACTGAGACTGTCTTCCATCCACAGTGTGTATCCTGGCTGAAACAGAGGAAATCAAGGCAATCCTGCAGAAGGAGGGCATTGACGTGGAGACTGTGGCAGATGTCTACCCCATCAGAGTGCAGCCTGCTCGCATCCTCAGCCACATCTATGCCCGGCTGGGTGAGCTGGGCTCTCTGCTCCTGCAGCAAAGGGGGTGCAGAAGGGTCTGTCTCACCCCTGGCACTTCTGCTCATAGACACTCGTGTCCTGCTCTCTGCCTGGCTGATGAGGATTCTGCTACCCATTTCTAGGCCTGATAAAGCCACTCATGCCCAATGAGAGCAAGGTGGCAGACAGTGTTGTTCAGTGTGATTCTGACAGGGATAGGGCTTTGGCTTGCAGTTGCACAATCACTCCAGAAACAGAGACTCTGATCCCTATAGGTTGATCCTGTTATGGTCAGGCATTGTCTTCTGTTCCTGTACTCAGATCTGGATGGGGGAGGCTAGCCAGACCCCAAGAAGGGTCCCGTGGCTGTCCCTGGCAAAGAGAGCCCAGAGCACAGGCAGTATGGCTGTTGCTAGTGGGTGGGCAGGGCTGAGTGTGAGGGGAGGATGTTCTCACCTCTGCATGCTTGCTCCTTGATGCTGCAACCTCGGGCATGGGGTTTTTTTTCCAGGCACCAGAGATTTAGCATGGGCCAAAGGAGACATCTGATCTGCTGTGGTTTAATTTGGTGGCTAATTTAGGCCACCAAAAGGCCAAGTGTGACATGGGCAGGGAGAACAGCCAGAGCAGCAGCTGCCAGAGCTGACGAGCAAGGGGTAATGCTGTTATTGCACTACCCTGGCCTTTGGGAGTAATCCAGGAGCAATTGGAATGCTGATAGAGGGGCCAACCCTCTGCAGAGCTCCAGCTCCCTAGCCCTGCTCCAGCTTCTGACATGCCCAAAGACCAGAAAGTGTGACATTGCAGAAGTCAGGACAGGCTGTTTCAGCATGTCTCTACCCCTCTGGGCAGGTCTGGGGACAGAGAATTACTGTCCCTTAGATCTGTACCAGCTTGACACAGGGTTGTGGGGTATCCCAACCACAAACCCACATTTTCCTGCTGCCTAGTAGCAAGAGGCTCAGCACTACTTGCTGCTGCAACCCCTTTCATGAGGAGGCTTGTACTAAAAACTCCTCTTCCTGCCCTCCCAGGCCGCAACAAGCAGATGTGCCTTACTGGACGGCCCTACCGGCATATGGGTGTGCTTGGGACCTCCAAGCTCTACAAAATCAGGAAGAGCATCTTTACCTTTACTCCACAGGTGGGTGACATTGCACAGGTTCATTCCCAGCAATTCTGCAATATGAAACCGGGCAGGAAGTTTCTTCAATGGCTGGGTACTCAAATTATTCTACGATGTGACCCAGCACTCTCTGAGCAGCCTGGGAGTGTGGAGTAGTCCAACTCTGTGGCATGAGGCAGCACAGTTGGTGGTCCTGTGTGGATGTTGGGACAGTTTGAGCCTTTTCATGATCAGTATTGGATGAAAATCTCTGCTCACTCTGACAAGGACACAAGGAGGAGGAGGCTGATTGCAGACCAGGGACATGGGTCCAGGGGACAAGCAGTGTTGCAAGCCTAGCACTATGGGGAGTGTATATTCACTTGGAACAGGCACAACATGGATTGGCTTTGTGAGACCTGGATGCTGCTGCTGCTGCTGCTGAGTTGTGGCATTAGTTACCTCCTTATAGTTGTTAGTGGCCAGTAGCTGCCCTGGGTCCCTTGCTAGGCTGTACTAGCACCTGCTAAGGTGGGATGAGCTGTCAGTGCAAAGGAGCGTGCCCTCTGGGTGCCCAGCATGGCTAGCATGACTGTGTGCCTGTGGAAAGGCATGGGTGGCACCATAAGGACCTGGTGACTGCATGAAGGGCTGATCACATCTCCTGCTATCCTCGCAGTTCATAGACCAGCAGCAGTTCTACCTGGCTCTTGACAACAAGATGATTGTGGAGATGCTGAGGACAGACCTCTCATACCTCTGCAGCCGCTGGAGGATGACTGGGCGACCAACCATCACCTTCCCCATCTCCCACACCATGCTCGGTATAGATACTCCAGCTTCACAAGGCATTTGACTAGAGCAGCCCTGGGAAATAGCTCTGCAGGAGGAAAGGGGTGGGCAGATGTGTGACCATCTCAGTAACAGGGACATGGTGAGGCTGGAGCAATCAGTAGTGTCCTGTGAAGAGCTTACTGCTCAGAGGAGCCATGCTGAGTGGGCAGCTGGCTTGGCAGCTAACAGGGTTGCCTGTCAGACACCTGCAGCTCAAGGGCTGTTTTCTGGCAGAGATGTATTCAGGCTCCAGGCAAATAGGCTTGTGGGAACACCTTTTGGAAGTAATTTCTCTGTAGAAGTGTTCTTGGTGTTCTTTCTTGACTCTTCCCTGAGACTGAACACCTGCTAAAGGCTTTCTTAGTCAACAGAGAGGGGAAAGCAGTAAACCAGAAGGAGCAAAGGCACAGAGCAGAACTGGCTTCCCTGTGAGCCTGATGCAGGAAGGTGACTTTGTTCTGCTTTAAGGCCTTCCTGTCTCTCCTTGTGTACTTGAAATCCCCTTAATTTCTCAAGGGGGTCTTTTGCTGTGGTGCCTCCTGCCCTCCACAGCAGCCCACTCATCTGCTTCCTCATGTGAAAAGGAGAGGCATAGCAGGGAGCTGTTAGCTGCTGCTTTCTCGTACTGTCAGCTTCAGCCCAAGGTGAGATCCGAGGAGCCTGGAGTGCATCCTGACCAGGTTTTCCTTGAATCCAGCCTGGACAGTCCAGAAATTCCCTTTTTGGGTGGTGTTTTTGGTACCACAGCCTGACCATGTAGCCTAGAGTAAGGGTCTGGCTGTGGTGCTTTGGGTATCTGAATGCTCAGCTGGTCCTGGGTTACTTTCTGGGAGTGAGTTTGAGTGTGAGAGCCTGACTGCCTGTGCATCTTCCACACAGATGAAACCAGCAGCAGTGTGCATCCCACCGTGCTGGTGATGCTGCAGAAGCTGCAGGATGGGTATTTCGGTGGTGCAAGGTGAGTGCAGCTTCCTGCAGTGCAGGAGGGAGAGGGCTGGTGACCTCCAAGAGCCTGGTTATGAGGATACCTGCTGGGCAGAGCATAGGCTGTGAGAGAGCAAGCTGGGGGGGATACACTGGGGTGTGCTAGGCTATCAGCATGCCCTGGGGCTGCAGTCCCAGCAGAAGACACAGCTCTTCATGTCATCAAACCCATGGCTGCAGGATTCCTCTAATAGCTTTTAGGCAGCCTTTTCATACCCACCCGTGGCTGAAAGAGTTGCAGACAGCTAAAGCAGACACCAGTATGTGTGTGTATGTATGCTCCTGGTGAACAGGTCCCTCCCCATTAAAGGGTCTGCCCTGGAGCCAGGAGGGTATCACCTCCCCTTTCCTCTCCATGTGACCTTCCTATCTCTTGCCCAGAATTCAGACTGGTAAATTGTCGGAGTTCCTGACAACGTCATGCCGAACGCACCTCAGCTTTATGGACCCTGGGCCAGAGGGTAAGGTCTTTGCCAAGAGTTACAGGCTCAGCAGTGACAGCTTTGAGAAGCTAGACACGGAGGAGTGGCTGCATGGCTTGCAGGTAGCAGAGGATGGTAAGGGAGAACAGGCCAGTCACTGCTGTGGGGGGCAAATGCCTGACTCACCCTTACACTCATAGCCCAACCTCCCTGCCGGCATCCAGCGCTGTGTTCTTCGTGTGCTTGGGTTTGCACCGTGTTCCCATCTGGCCCTCTGTCGACTTTGTCTGGAATGAGCAGCTCTGACCTTCATAAGCTGCTGTGTGGAAAAGAGATAAAGGGTTGGCAGCCTGCCTCCACTTGGGTGATGTGGCTGAAGGTGTTTGATGCAGAAATGGCAGTGCAGAAGGTGATAGCACAATGACCAAGGTGGTGGGGAAGAACCACCATGTCCCTAATTAATCTGCGTTTTTTCCCCCCTGGGCAGAGCTGCTCCAGTGAGTACCAAACTGAAGTCTTACTGCTGTGTAGAGAGTACCTGAGAATGCCTTGGCCCATCACAGCATGAAGAACCCCGCCTTGTGCTGGGACCATGGCAGGATGGAAGTTTTGCTGTTTCCCTTGCAGTCAGTCCTGGGGACATCTCCTGTGTGACCTGGCATTGGTCATCATCAGCCTTCTCACTGTTTTACCTCTGAAGGTCCTGTAGTCAGTGACTGCACTGCTGGGACTCTGAATGCTAATTTTTCTTGCCCTTCTCTCACTTCACCTGCAGTCTCCTTACAGGCTGCCTCAGGGTTTGTCCAAGGTATCTGCTTCACCTCCCAGCTCCAGTGAGAGGATCTGCCTGGCCTTTCAACAGCATCTCAAAGATGCTAAATTTTAAGGTTTTCCTATGGTCAGATGCTGCAGCCAGGCACGTGAATGTTCTCAAGGGTGGTACTTAAAGGATTTTTCCAGCCTAGCCTTCAGGCACTGTCATGAGGCATTCTGTTGAGGGGTGGAAAGGGCATGCCATGCTGCTTCAGTTGCAGTCAGCAGCTCACCTCCTGGAGCCAACACACCTCCCAGTTTGCCAGCTGGAGAGAAGCATGGCTTTGCTCTGGTCCACTGTAAGTGCATTGACAGCTCTGTGTTTTATCTGGGGCATTTCCCCCCCAGGGGTACCCCCTCACTTTTACCTCCTGACTGAGCAGAGGCCTGGCCTCTGAGCACCCTCTTCCATGCTGCTGTTAGTGCATAGAGCCTCTGGTGCTCCTGATGTGGTGTTGGGAGCTGCTTGAAGCTGGGCAAAGGGCAAGGCAGGAACCATAACTCTTCCTGTAACTCCTCCTTAGAAATAACTGCTGCAAAACCCACCTTGCCTTGCTCCCTTGCTGGAGTCCTGCTTGGAGCATGCCCCTTGCTGTGCTGGGGTGCTTGTAAGTGGTTTCTGCTTGGACAGGCTGTCCATCCCCACTTCTTCAGGAGTATGAGGGTTTTCCCACAGGATTTGAGTGGGACACTCCTGTCCTTGCACAGGCTTGGATCAGAGACTGCTGCAGCCCTGTTGCTTCTTTTGTCAAGGTGGGACATGGAGGGAGCCCCAGTTTGGGGCAGGCAGTGTCCCAGGCAGAAGTCATGCAGGAATGGGGGTGCTTTGTGTGCCTGGCTGCTGGCACTGTCTATTAGTCCACCTGGTTGCCAGCACTGGCCCTACATGGTCACTTCATGCAGCCAGCAAAGCTTTGTCCCTGCTGAGGCACAGCTGGGAGCTCTCTGGGCCTTTGGGTGCCACGACTCAAAGTGGCTGAACCCCTGCTCTGCTGCCTTCCCTTCCAGAGGACACCTACGATGAGGTTGCTCAGTATCTGGATCACCTGCTGCAGCACACAACTCCCCAGTCAAATCTACCTCCCATCACCCAGCGAGGAGGGCTGAGCCGCTTCAGGGCTGCTGTCCACACAACCCGGGACCTCATGTCCCTGGCATCCAAGGCCAAGGACTTGCATGTCCAGAGTGAGTAACTCCAGCACCCTCCACACCTTCCCTTGAGTCCAGGGGTGAGGTTGAAGTGCTTTGATAGCTTTCACAGCTGTATGATGCTGGGGTTCCCATGGATTGTAGAGGAACTAAGCCTTTACCTGAGCAAAGGCAATTTATGTCCATCATGTTAGTCATGGCCATGGAATATCTTGGAGTCGGTGCCTGTGCAGCCCCATGGAAACTCAATATAGGATTGCAACTCCCTTCGGTGTTCCTCTGAGTGGGTGGACAAGGGCTGCTTCTCCCATAGCCAACTTGTCTGCAAGGACTGCTGGGGGAGCAGTGTCAGAGTGTCTGAGATAGTTTGGGGCACAGTAGTGGTCATTGGGGCTGGACGTGTCTCCACCAACCTGTGATTTTTTTTAGATGTTGGGATGTATGTCCCCAGCAGAATCTTCCAGGCATCCCAGCAGTCGGTCAAGCTGCTGAGTGCACCCCACCAGCATGAGTTGGATGGCAAGGTGAGCTCTGTCTCCCAAACTGAGCTATCCTTTCAGCTAGAGCCAAAGTGTCCTTGCAGGACTGCAAGGGGAAGTCTTGTTGTTTGATGAGGAGGAATATGCATGGGTCCATTTGGTGGAGGGTGCTGGTGGTGCTGATCAGCAGCATGGGTCTCCCTTCCCCCAGAGCCATGCACTCTATGCAGAGATGAACTTGCCCCATGATGAGGATGGCAACGTGGACTGCAAGGCACTGGTGGACCAGCTACGCATCTGCCCCACGCTGCAGGAGCAAGCAGACATCCTTTACATTCTCCACATCCTCAGGTAGGACAGTCTCTGTGTCCTGAGGGCTCACTGTGCATGTAGGGGTTTGGCACAGCCCAGGCAGCCTGCCAGTGAGCTATGACAGGAAAATTGCCAGATACAATGCAGCAGCTCTTTCACCTTCACAGGGGACCCGAGTGGCACACGGGGCTTGATAGTGAGCCTGGCCCCACAGTCAAGGAGCTCCTGACTGAGCTGTATGTGCGGGTGGGGGAGACACGCCAGTGGGCCCTGATCCGCTACATCTCTGGCATCCTCAAGAAGAAGGTTGAAGCTCTGGATGAGGTAACAGCTGTACAGCTAGCCTCTAGCAGGCTGAGGTCTGTCAGGAAGGAGGCAGCAGAGTGAGCAGGTGAAACCATGACTGCATCAACTCTGTCTCCCTCTGCCTTGTGCTGAGCCCCCAGACCCTCATCTGTTGACAGCAGCTGCCTTTCTGTTCCCAGGCCTGTACTGACCTCCTGTCTCACCAGAAACACTTGACGGTGGGGCTGCCCCCAGAGCCACGTGAGAAGACAATCTCCACGTGAGTGTGGCACCTGTCCCTCTCCAGGCATGCTGGGCTGGGTCTGGACGTGAGCCTGCTGCTCTGGGGTCCATGGGCAGGAGTGGCCCTGGGTGGCTGTCCCCAGCCTATATCTCTCCTCTTGGGACTGTACAGACTGGGGGATGCAGGGTTTGCTCTGCTGCCTCTCATCTTCTCTGCTGTTTGTTCATGCCCCAGCCCAATTCCTTATGAGGAACTAGTTCGCCTTATTGATGAAGCCAGTGAGAAGAACCTCAGTGTGTCCATCCTCACCCAGGTGAGGGTCCAGGGTGTCAGGGGACCCCACAGTTGGGTGTCTGCCCTGCTGAGCAGCAGTGAGGTGATCTGCCTCTGCCCCTCCAGGAGATCATGGTGTACTTGGCCATGTACATACGCACACAGCCTGCACTGTTTGCTGAGATGTTCCGCATCCGCATCGGGCTCATCATCCAGGTGATGGCAACAGAGCTGGCACACTCCCTGCGTTGTTCAGGTACATGTGGCAGGGACAGCACCCTAGCTGGGGTAGGTGCTGTGATGCTTTGGGCTCTATCAGCCAGAAAGGAGTACTCTTAAAAGTGGGCAGCTCAGGCTAGGACAAGACCCTGCATGGAAGTGCCAGTGCCTGCAGCTGGACCTGTTCTTGAGCAGCACAAACAAGTGATTGTACAGCAGTCTCCATCCCAGCATGTGTCAGGCTGGCATGGGGAAGAGTCCATGTTATTGATAACACCTGGAGCTAGTGTACGTCCTTGCCAGATAAGCTCTTGTACCAGTGCTCCCCCTGCTCACAGAATGGCATGCAGGGGAGAAGTGTCCTAGGAGGACTGTGAGGCAGGCTACAAAATCACTAATTCTGTTCTCTCCAGCTGGAGAAGCCACGGAGAACCTGATGAATCTCAGCCCATCAGACATGAAGAGCCTTCTCTACCACATCCTCTCTGGCAAGGAGTTTGGGGTGGAAAGGAGCGGTGAGTCTCTCAGCAGAGAGTATCTTGGGGCAAAGTTGAGTGCAGAGCATGGCCAGATCTGCGTGTTCCTTCCTGTGAGGGGTGTCCCTGTTCTCCCCCATGTTCAGCACAGATGCTGCAGTACTGGAGGGGTCCAGCAGGAAGCTCTGCTCTTCATAAGGATGGTGCTGAGTGATTTCTGGGATCGAGCCCGAATCTCATGACTATTTGAGCTTTGCTTAGTTTGGCACTTGATCTGGTTGAGTCTGAATTGAAGCAGTTCTGTACTGTGCACATGGATCTCTGATGCTATCATGTTAGAGGGCAAGGGTGTGCAGAGGTACCAGTGCCCGGGCAGCGATGAGGGATGGCCATGCCTTGAGCAATGTTGCTCACTCTAGACCCCTCTTCCCCTCCAGTGCGTTCAGTGGACTCGTCACTCACCACTGCTGTCTCCATCTGTGACATGGGAGCTGTTGGCACCACCAGGCCTGAGCGTAGTGGCCTCATCAAGCTGAAAAGTGAAATCAAACAGGTGAGGGCAGGTGGTGCAGGCCACTCATGACAGGTCTTTTGGGTGAAAACTAGCTACAAACCAGGCAGCACTGATGGAAGAGTGGGAGACACAGGTGCTTCCAGGAGCTAATTTTGTCTCCAGACTCCTGCCTTGAGGGGAAAACTGGGGTGAATCTGGTAGTGGGTAGGGGATGCACTGGCAGTTCAGGGGAAGCACAGGGGTGCTTGAAAAGGTGCAGGAGTGGAAAGGACCATGTAGTGTCCCAGGCGTGGCTAGTGTCTTGGTAGGCATCTTCCAATAGCAGAACATTTCCTTCTCTTGCAGCAATTGGATAAACGTAGGCAGTCTCTGCCTGGGAGTAAGGTGAAGCCCCCCTGGTCCCACAGCCTCAGCTTTTGCCCCTCATGCCATGCACCAGGGCAACTTCCCTGCATGCACAAGTCAATGAGCTTCCCTCAGCTGCTGCAGCAATGAATTGGCTTCCCCTCTAAGCAACTGCCATTACAGCCAGCTGGGAGCTGAGCTCAAATGCATTCCATTATACCCACAAATTCTGCTGAGCAGGATGGCATGGTGCTTCAGTGCCACGACCAGTAGTGACTCTGCTGGACAGTTCACTGAATCCTGCCTGCAGCCTCCCCAGCTATTTCTTCTCTGGTCAGCTATTCTGGTCAGCTATTCTAGAAATATTCTATTTCTTCTGGTCAGCTACAAATGCCAAGGAGCTCCTCTTGTGCCTGTGTCCAGGAGGAGTTCTGAGCTCTGGAAGGTGTCTTGTCAACAAAGAGACGGAACTTGCTGGGGACAGGCTGATGCAGCAGTGTTAGGGCCAACTTGCTTGTGAAACCTGACATCACAGAGGGTTGTCTGTGGGCAGTGACCTTGCTACTGATCCTCCTGTCTGCTCAGGACTAAATCCCTGACCATACCAGCAGCCAGCAGAGCAGTAGCAGTCCTATTCCTGTTTGCAGGCCAGCACAAACCCACTGCTGCTGCAGCTCTGGCATGTGCAGCCCTCTGCAGCTTTCCTTTCAAAATTCCCTCTGTCTCCAGCTAACCCTGGCCCTGGGATAACTGCCCTGTGACTTGACCCTGATCTGTGCTGCTGCTGCTCTGTTTGCTGTGACCGCTGCCCTACTCTGGCATGGTCTCATTTCCATCTCTCCCTTTCTTCTTCAGCCCCTCAGTTTGCAGTCCGGGGACACCGACCTCAAGCCCTCTCTGGTAACCTATGTATGTTGGCTGCACACCTGGGCTCTGTCCTGTTTGTGGTTGCAGGAAGGAGCTGTGCTCTGGGGGTTGCTGCAGGAAGCTGGGGCTGTAAGGTGGGCTTTGCTGGGGGCAGAGGGTGGCAGCTCTGTCTTGGGAATGAGGCTGGAGAACCACAAGCTCTTGAGCAGCAGCAGGCTGCGTTCCTGTGGGATATTTAACTTTGCAGCAGTCTCTGTGGTTCTTGTTTTGTCTGCCCAGTCTGCTGGGCACACAGAGCTGCTGGGCAAGGACTCCTTTTCAAGCATGCTGGAAGACTTGGGCAGTAAGGACAGCCGTCAGGGCCAGTGGCAGCGGAGGCGGCGACTGGATGGGGCCCTTAACCGTGTCCCTGTGGGCTTCTACCAGAAGGTCTGGAAGGTCCTGCAGAAGGTGAGCTAGACATATCAGCTGGTGCCTCTCCATGCACGTGAGCCTCTGGTCCCAGGCATCAGCCTTGCCAGGGAGACTTAGACACTCAGGGCCGGTCCCTGATCTTGTGTAGATATATGCTTCATAGACAAGGCCTGCAGCTGACCTTGGAAAGCTGTGGAAGACATGCACTTGCCTTGTAGTCTTGTAGGACCTACCTCAGCCTGCACCTTGCAGAGGGGAGCTGGGGTCTGCTCAGGTGCTTGCTTCATGCATCAGGCAGACAGGGGCATGGTTAGAGCCACAGCTGAAGGTGCTCTGGACACAGCCCATCCTCAGCATGGTGAGCCAGGGAGCAGAGCCCTGTGCAGGGGGCTCTGGCTCATGCTGCACTGCTAGGAAAGGAGTGATGCTATGTGGAGTCAGGAGGCAGAGCTGGGGTGTATGGGCAGCATGCACCAGTGCTCAAGTGGGAGCAAGTTTGTGGGCTGGACCTACATATCTTGGCATAGTGGTTCTCCAAGCCATAACCATGATCACTCCTTCTTCTTCTGCAGTGCCATGGCCTCTCTGTGGAGGGCTTTGTTCTTCCCTCCTCAACAACTAGAGAGGTAGGAGGTTCACATGAATGGGGAATGGGGCACATGGGTTGTTGTGTGCTGGTTACCCTGGGTGATTGCCCAGCATAGCTCAGGAATTGAGCAGGTGATACAGTGCTCTAGGTACACTTCTTTCTGTCTCCTCACAGATGACCCCAGGGGAAATGAAGTTTGCTGTGCATGTGGAGTCTGTCCTCAACCGTGTGCCCCAGCCAGAGTACAGGCAGTTGCTGGTGGAAGCTATCTTAGTGCTTACCATGCTGGTGGATATGGAGGTGCACACCATTGGTGGCATCATAGCTGTGGAAAAGATCTTGCACATTGCCAATGACCTCTTCTATGAGGAGCAGGTAGGCGTCAGGCCTCACCCAGGGCTGCTGGCTACATTCCCCACAGCTGTGCATGGCTCACCCACTTGGAGAGCCCTGTCTGTTGTCCCCATTGTGTTCATGGGGCACAGCAAAGCTCTAGTGTCTTCCTCCTACTGCTCACCATCAATGTGTCACACTGTGGGTGCAACAGAGGATGCTTGGGATGGAAGCTGATAAGGCAATTGCCTTTATTCCTAATGATGCCTTTCTCCTTCCCTGTCCAAAATCCAGAAGGCCCTGGGCGCTGATGAGCACATGCTGGAGAGGGATCCTTCGACAGGCATCTGCAGCCTGCTGTATGACAGTGCACCGAGCGGCCGTTTTGGCACCATGACCTACCTGTCCAAGTCGGTGGCCTTGTACGTGTACGATTTTCTGCCCACAGATAGCTGCTCCATGCAGTAGCTCTTGCAGATCCTAACTGGATTGCAGGTGCTCTGGCAACATTGTTTCATACAGCTTGTTAACATGAACACTAGTTAGTTTGCAAGGCAGCCTGCATAGCCATCTCTCCTCCCAGCCCTGGCCTCTTGGTGGATGAGCGGCCCTCTGAGGAACTCCACAGGAGGCATGTGTCCTAAACTGACCTGTGCCTGTGTGTGGCCTGCAGAGCAAGGGAAAGGCTGAGCTTTGAAGCGTGCTTGTGTTAGAAGGTTCTGTCTGCATGACTCCCCCTGAACCATCAGCCCCAGAAAGACCTCTGTGTGAGGGGGTTGGAAAGGGCTCCCCTGACCAGACCTGTGTGCTCAGCATTACAGTGCTCTCTGACCAGCTCACACTCTCCCTGCCTCCAGCAGGTTTGCAGTTCTTAACCTCTTCTATACTGCTTTTTATTCCAAATCGGCAGGATTTATGCTAGTGTAGGCTGGAGTTCTTGCTCTTCCTGCTGCTGATGGAAAAGTTTTGCTAGAGGAATAGGGAATGGTGCCTGAACCTTTCTCCCAGCATATCCAAAATCAATATAGTCCAGCCCAGTCACAGCTGTGCTGCTTGGAAGCAGGCAGCCCATCATCCCCTGCTGGGTGTTCTGTGTGCAGAGCTGGGGAGGTTGTAGTAGCCTGGATTCCTTTTACCTCCAAGCTTCTAATAAAGGGCTTCTGGCTGGCTGGGGACATGCCAGTGGCAGCCCCTCTGTGCCATCTACTCAATCCCTGGCAGTGGTGCTAGCGGCCACGTCACAGGTTCCTGAGCACTCATGTGCCCTGTGAAGCAGCTCTGAGCTGGCTGCTTTGTGTTACCTGTGCAATCAAAACCATGCTTGTAATGCTCATCTCTGGCCTCTGCTCCATCTCCCACAGTCTGGCACAGAGAGGGGTGGGGACACAGTGGATTCCTGCTCTAATCTGTCCTGCAGGTTAGCCTCCACTCAGGATGGTGCGGTTGGACTGATGAGGATCAGGCACACATGCCACAAAGTGATGGAGGAAGTGGGGTTCCCTTTTGGCTCCCTGGTTTACCTCCCTAAGACTTCACGTATGCTCCAGTATACTCAGCACGTTGAGCAACAGGCCAAGAATGCTCGCTCGCACCCTCTAACCTTGCAATGTCCCACAGCTTGTCACAGGCCAGCCTGATACCATCTATGTCCCCCTCCAAGACTGGTTTACAGCTGTCAGTGAGCAAAGCTCTGGGCAAAGACCCCCTTCCCCTATGGGAAGGGTTGATCCCATCTAAGAGCAGCATGCCTTGTTAAATAATTATTAAAAAAACTGAAATTGTGGCAGTGCCATCAAGCCACCAAACCATGTATTCGTCCATCTGACTGAATCCATCTCTTTCAATGTCACTGCCCGGAACTCGAAGGACAGAGGAAAGAACCCGTGTTCCAGAATCCCTTACCAACCATCCCTAGGCCCTGAAATATCTTTTGATTACCCCTGGACTATGTGTTGCAGGCTTCATTGCCGCCCACATGGAGGAGCAGCAGTGGGTAACAGTCTGAAGCTGAACCTAGCTGGGAGGTTTCCTAATGCTGTGCTGAACATGGGCCCCAGGGAGGCAGCAGACTTCCCTAAGAGAACCGTTTGTGTGGCATATTGGACCCTCAGACAGGAGTCACCTACAACTCTAACCCATCTTTCTTGTGGAGGTGTACATGGTCAGGGGGTGTCGCAGCCATGGCAACACCTCTGATGTAGATGGACTGACATCCATACCATCCGTTGCCTGGCCATCCATATGAGAGCTTCATACCTGCTATACAGAGACATATGGGGAGGCAAGGTGGGCAAGGAGGGGGTTTGCCTCCACGCACTCCTTTTCTTTAAGTTATTGCCTCCACCTGGCAAGAGAGGATACAGGATCCCCTTGAACCTGTGTATTTTGGGGTGGCAATGGCTGTTCCTGTTCCTGTCAGGGAGGGCAGACCCTGGTTCCACCAGTCTTTCTCAGACTCCCTTATGCCCCTTAATCTTTCTACGTCCTCTCATAGCTGAGCCCCAACAATGGGCACACCAAACACAGCTGTTCTCACCACTGCCATCCTGCCCAGTCAAAGGCTCTGGCACTCCCTGCACCCAGAGGCCTGGATGGCTGTGTGAGCCTGGGAGCTCTATCTGAGTGGCCACATCCACTCTAGCAAGCACAGAAGATGTGGTTTCTGTCAGGTGGATGTCACAGCCTGAGCTTCTGAGAGGGTGATGGACAGCAGCTGAACTTGTCTCTTGAGCTGGCAGGGTGACAGTGCCCATGCCATGTGCCAACACCGCACTCTGCCCATGCAGCCTGTGGCGCTCCCTGGGCTGGCTGTATGTGAGTGCAAGGGTGGCTGCCAGGCAAAAATCAGCCACTCCACTGTGGATAGGGCCGACTCCAGACACAGTGTCCTATGTGTGTGCCTGTGTTTTCTGATGTCCAAGTTTGTTTGGCCTCAAAGTCAGGTGGTCTCTTGGGGCAGCAGCTCTTCTGTACATGTGGCTGTATGGAAGATCATGCTACGAAAAGCCAGTGTCCATAAAGGAGACAGAGGAGTCCTGCAACTTTATTCAGATAAAGGGAGAGTCCACTGGGGCATCAGCCTGCGGGATATTCTCTCTCGAGGTTTCAGAGAGCGCAGCCTCCTGGCTGCATTTTGCCCTCTTCCTTACCCCATTGGCTGAGGTACTAGGAAGGTACAGCCTTCCCAAACTGCCTAGCACATATTCTCCCCTTCAACCTGTCATTTTCCCTCAAAGTTCAGAAACTCAGGTTTGTGTGGACCCATCTGTCTGTTTCAGGAGTCAAACCATCTGGATTCTGTAACAAACCTGTGGCTTGAAGTGGGTAGAAACATTAAGACCCATTTCTAAGACGTTAATACCCATACCCTCACCCGTGGAACTGTTTGGAAAGACATTAGCACACATCTTTCCTATCATGGCTAATCCCTCCTTGTGTGACCCCTGCTCCCGTCAGGGGAGCCTTGAAGGGCCCGATCTCCTGCCCGGCACCTCCCTCTGACCCGAGGGACCCGGTGGGAGCTGCCAGGGGTCAAGAGGGCCCGGGCACCTCCTGACGTGCGGCTCCTCGAGCAGGACGTGGCGCCGCGTGGGGGGTTGCGTGCAGGCCACAAGCCTTTTTTAATGACATTTTGAGAGAATAAACACCACCCCGAGCTGCATCGGGGCCGTAATAAAAATGTCTAACCCTAGCTGGCTGCCTGTTCTTAAGTGGCCGGGCTGGGGGAAAGACAAGTGGCGAGGCGGGCCTACAGCTCCCGGCACGCCGCGGGGCCGGAACTGGCCGTCCTGGCGCGCAGCGGGCTGGCGGCGCTGCGGGTGCTGGTCCCGGCTGTGCCGGCCCTGATGGCGGCGGTGCCGCCGCCAGTCTACGTATACAGCCCGGAGTACGTGGCCCTCTGCGACTCCCTCTGCAAAGTGCCCAAGCGGGTCAGCGCCGCGGCGGGGGCGAGGGGGCGCGGGGAGCAGAGCGGTGAGGCCCGGGCGCGGAGGCAGCCGGCGCCCAGTACGGCCGCAGGAAAGAAGGAAGCTGGGGGGAACGGGTGGCCCCGGCGGGAGGAGTGTGGGGTCAGAGCGGGGAGGGCCTGTCTGTGCGTTCACATCGCCCCTGGCACCGCGAGCTCGGACACTGAAACGATGCTTCCCTTCTCCGGGAAGCCGTGCGCGGCTGTGCTTCTGCCCGGGACACCGGAAGGCCCTTTCACACGGCATGAGTACGGGCTGGAGCTGGGACCCGGGCAGGGAAAGCCGCTGCTGGGAGGAGTCTGAGCCACACCTCGTCTACGAGTCCTTGGGTCCCCGGTTGCTGGCTTTCTGTCTCCTGCTCTCACAGTCTTATTCTTCTCTTTAGGCCAGCATGGTGCATTCGTTGATTGAAGCATATTGCTTACTTGACCAGATGAAGTAAGTGCTCCCGTTTTCTGTGAAGGGATTTCTACTTGTCCACTGAGGTTTGGAAGGTGCTGAGTAACTTCAGGTTTCACACTGGCCCTGCTGGCGGCGTGATTGTAGGAGCCCCCACAGTGTGTATTTCCAGCATTTAAAGCAAATGCTTGGTTTGCTACATGGACACGATTACAGCAATTGTGGCAGGTGTAATTCGTGGTTACCGTCCTGGTCTGGTGGAAAACATATAGCCTTGTGCCTTCTGTACAGTGTGTGTGTCACCCCCCATGCTTGGGACTCTCAGCAGGGTGACGGCCTTGGTGGTGCTCCACACCCACTGATCAGTCAGTGCTGATGCAGAGAGGGACTATGTTGTTTTGTTGTGTTGTCATTGATCTGGGAGACTTTTTGTGAGGTCTCCACGTGCTGTTCAGGAGAGAAGACCAGATGAGATCTGGGGCAGAAAAGTGAGATACCTCCTGACTCAATCGGCTCTTGACACTGGGGCATGTGAAGGTAAAAAAGAAAGGCTTAGCTCAGCCCCTCTTGTGAAGCATCTCATAAAATCTTAAAAAAAGTGCTCTAGGTCAGCATGGCTAGAAGGTCCTTTTGAGACTTTTTTTTTTTTAACTAATTATTTTTCTGTCAGAGTGTGCTTGGGAAATGACTGCAGGTACCATTATGGAGCAGACCTGAAGCACTGTTGCCCCTTGCATGGGGTGGGAAGCATCTGGGCCAGCCTGGATCTGGGAGCTTCCTGTGTTCTTCCTGTAGCAGTGAAGCTGTGCTGCAGTGCCTGTGTGTGCTCCCAGTGTCCAAGTTTTGGGGAGGGTTCAGTGTGTTGCAGGATTTGTTTAGGCACACTGCAAAGCACCCAGGCCAGGAAGGTGCTGTACAAGTTGCTGGGAACAGTGACAGTCTCTGCTTGGGTGCAGGTCATGGCATGCAAGAGGCGTTGCACAGCTCCTGATCCAGGCTGAGGTCCTGCTGCAGCGCTGTGCCGGGCCTGGGCATTTCCCTCCGTTATTTCCACTATGTGTAACCTGGTGGATCTGCTGGGGATTGCACAAACTGAGAGAACATGCAGAAAAGGGAAAAATCTTGAAGCAAAGTGGGAAGGTTAATGCAGGCAGCAACTGCTGATGTTTTTCTGTGGTGAGCACCACAGGCCTGTTCCAGCTCAGCTGGATGGCTTTCTCACTTGAGTGACAACCCAGTGCAAGAGGAAGAGTGAGTTTCATTTGCTTTTACAACAGTAACAGCCTAAAGAAGGCTCCTAGCGTAAAGGCTGAAGCAGGACATTCCAGCTGAACCCTGGAGCCTCTTGCCCTGATATGCTCCCTTCTTCCTCTCTGCCTAGGATAGTTAAGCCAAAAGTGGCCTCCATGGAGGAAATGGCAAGTTTCCACACAGATGCTTACCTACAGCACCTGCAGAAGGTCAGTGAGGAGGGGGATGATGACCACCCAGAGTCTGTGGAGTATGGACTAGGTAAGGATGTGCATCTTCAGCAAGAGATTAGTTGAGTGCCAGGGCCAGGATGCTTTTTGCTGGAGCTGCAGTTAGAGGAGTGAGCTGAGGGGGATGCTGGGCTTGGTTTTGGAAGGAAACACTCTTTGATGGAGTGTTGCGGAACCCCAGCAGTCATCTGATGGGCTGGCACTTTCCCTGGTGCAAGTAGAAGGTTACAGCTAGCCTCACTTAGCTGCTCTGTGCAGCTTGGCCTGTGTTTTGCTGCCTGGGACTAGTGCCCTTTTCTGCTGCTCTGAGGCTCTGGAATAGGATGGAAAACCCTGACACTGCCCTCGGGCTGGAGCTGGGACTGGCTGCTGCGACCCTGCTGTGGGAAGGGCATGTGTGGACAGTGGCCTGGAGCTGTAGTGACCAGAGCAGCTGCTGTCTGTCTGGTGATTTGACTTACATCTGGAGCAGAGGGCTCTTGCCATCCTAGACCTGAGACAGCCTGAGCAGTGCAGTGGGTAAAGCAGGTGAGATGACTATGGGCACTGTCTTGGTCTCAGGAATGGGAGGAATGACCCAGAACTGAGGCAGAGGTGCAGATTCTGTGCTGGTCTTATGAGTGTCCCTTAGACTGTACATTCCTGCAACTGCTCTGTCTGCAGGAATACAAGCAGCCCTGGGATCATGCTTTGTGGGCAACAGCTGCTGGGAGACTGTGTAGGACTAAATGAAGATGATATTATAGATATAGACCTACAGCCTATCTAGGCTTGACTTCTTTGTGGATGTCCATTTTTAGGGAAGAGGTATGTCAGTGACTGTGCCAGGGCTTTTCTGGTCAAGTAGCCGTTGATCTGAGTAGTTTTTTGTGAGATTGGTATGAGGGACCAGTAGGTTGGGCAAGCCAGGCACATAGTTCAGAAGTTGGTTCAGGACACATTTTTTAATGAGCTGAGTGCAAGAAAACATTTGGATTGTTGCTTTTTGTGGTGGGTTAATTTTTGTGCTGTGGGTGGGGTTTTTTTGCCAGTTGTCCACCAAGATGCACTCTCATAGAGTGGGGGAGAAAATACAGTGAAAAAGATAATGTCAAGATAATAACGGGGAGATGACTCTCCAGTTACTGTCACCAGCAAAACAGACTCTACATAGGGAAATTAATTTAATTTATTGCCAATTAATAACTGAGTAGGATAGTGAGAACTCAAAATATAATTGAAATCACCATTCCCCTCATCCATTTACAGCTCTTCTACTTTCCCCCTCACGCAATGTAAGGGGACAGGGAATGGGGGTTGTGGTCAGTTCATACATCTCTGCTGCTCCTTCCTCCTTACTCTTGTCCTGCGTGTGTGTAGGGTCCCTCCCACAGGACACTGTCTTCCATGAACTTTTCCAGACTGTGCGGGTCTTTCCTATGGGTAGCAGTTTTTCAATAACTTCTCCAATGCGGGTCCTCCATGGGATCAGTCCTTCAGGAACAGGCGGCTCCACCCTGAGGGCAGTCCTGAAGGCTCAAACAAAAGGAATGTCCTTCCCCTGGAGGAAAAGGCCTGTTGTGGACTCTTACCTGGACTCTTGCCTGCAGGTTATGACTGTCCAGCCACTGAAGGGATCTTTGAGTATGCAGCAGCCGTGGGAGGAGCCACCATCACCGCAGCCCAGTGCCTGCTGGATGGCAAGTGCAAGGTAGCAATTAACTGGCCTGGAGGGTGGCATCATGCAAAGAAGTAAGAAAACAATCTCTTCCCTTGTGTTTTCTCATCTGGTAACTGAACCCTGCTTCCTAGCTCCCAGCTTCCCTGCAAAACCCTCAGGGTGCAATGATCCAGTTGGAAGAGAGAGCAAGGTGTCAGGGAAGGCAGGAGATAGAAAAGAAACAGAGGGCAGGGCAGAGGCCTGAGAGGAGGCAGGTCACTGCCCAGTGCTGGTGCGAGGGGGTCTTGGGCAGGTACACTCACAGGTGTCCTGTGATTCCTTAATAGATCATTATCTCAGGAAGCTCAAGTGAGAATGGATTTTGTGGGATCCATGGAGAAGTACAGTGGAGAGACAAACAATTGATGTCACTGCCAGTTTGGAACACAGTGGGAATGTGGCAACATGTCCAAATTGTTTTGTGTGGCTTTTTGGGTTTCCTAATAAGATGTTTGAAACAGTACAGGACTGACGTTGGGTTTCCCCATGCTCCATGGGGGGCTGTTTCCTGTGAGCTCTAACATCAGTAGTAGTCATCCAGCACAACAGGAGAGGAAGTAAAAATTCTGTTCCTGAATCTTGTGGTTCTATAGTTATAAAATAATTTGTTTCTGTCCCATTTTCCATGGATGTATGCTTTATTTAACTTATCCTCCCCATCTCCCAAAACATAGGACTTCTTTGCAGTGTAGACAAGACGCCCTTCCTTGTTGACAGCTAACTGGTGTTTGCAGTGTTGTTCTGTGTCCCTGGGTAGCCCCAGGAGTTCTCATGGGCCCTGTGTCTAACCCTGGCAGCTTGTACACGCATGTGCAGATGTCTTGCTCCGGTGACTTTTCTGACCTGGCAGAGGAACTCTGGAGGTGTAACAGTGGTGTGCAAGTGCCAGCAATACCACTGTCTCAGCCCATTTCCTGGTGGGCACTTGGCTGAAAATGGCTTCAGCTGCAGCCTGCTGTGGAAAGGAGACTTGCACTTGGCAGAGCCGAGCCCTCGCTCTGTGCAGAACTGATAGCTTTCGGGAAATCTCCTGTTCTCTTCTGTCTGGATTGCATGGCTTAAAAAAATGCCCGTAATGAAAATCTTAGCAGTGTTGCTGCTGCTGAGCTATTAGCACTGTTCTGGGAAGCAAAGAGTCTGTTTAAAGAAAAGGCATTTAATACTCACTGATCCCAAAGGAATCTTCCAAGTCACCCCAGTAAGTTGGTGTGTGATGCTTCTGGGTGGATGCCTACCCAGTGTGAAGGTCCAGCCAGACTGACACTGAACTGCAGGTGCTTGGCGCTAGGACCTGTGTCCTAGCAAAATGCATTCGTTTTGTCAAAAAACACCTGCTGCCTGGTGGTTTAGTTGCTTTCCAGGATCCTAAAGGTAGGAATGACCTGGGGCTTTGGAAGCTCTCGGTTCAGAGGATGCCTTTGGGGTTGAGGGTAAGATGCTGAGTAAGTGCCTTTTCTCAAGCCAGCCCCACTGTCCTTTCTGGCAGTGACACTCAGAGCTTTGCTGGGTGTATTTAGGGCAGCACGGGGGTATCCCAAGTGCTGATCCTGAGCTGGAGCTCCAACACTGCTCTGCTTTTGTCTGAACTGGTGTCCTGCTCTGCTTGGTCTTGAGTTTCAGATATGTGTGTTACAGCATGGAGAGAGTGCCCAAGACATAGTTCACTTTGCTTCCTTGTGGGCAGTGAGGAAAGGGAGAGGTGCATAATCACAGTTGAGTCAGATTCTCAGGCTACCTGTTAACACCTCCATTCTCAGCAATACTGTAAATGAACAGAGTCATTGGGAAAGACCTGTGCTCCATGGCACTTGCAGGGAGTGAAAGCAAGTGTAGTTCTGCAACCCCTGGCTTGCTCTTCACTGTTCCCAGCTATTGCTGAGCAGGAGATGTCAGGGAAAATGAGTTGAGTGCTGTAACTGGAAGTCAAGAGGCATTTCCCAGAGGCGCATCTTGGATCCTGATATAATTTGTGGAAAAGGAATTCGAGTACTCCTGTTGCAAAGTATAAAGCTTTGCTTTAAATCAGCTGTCCAGGGCAGATTTAGGAATGCATGTGGACTGGTGCTAAGTGGTGATGGGGACTTGACTTTGGAGTGAGGCTGGAGTAGGTGTCAAGAAACTTTCTTGTTCCGTTAATGCCAGCAAGGAAGCTGTCCCTGATGAATGTCAGGGATAAATCTTTCCATGGTCCTCTGTTTAGCTGCTGGGACTCGCTTCTGACTGAGCCCAGGAGCTATATCGTGAGGGACTGTATGTGGAGCATCCCATCTGCATTTTCCTGGGAAGAGAAAGGAGGGAGTTACTTTGGGAAGAGGTTTAACCTTCATAGCCTGAGACTTTGGAACACCAGGAGAATCCTGTGACTGCCTTGGACCTGTCCTTCACTGCTAGGACCTTCCCAGGAGCTATGACCCAGACAGCAGGGATGGAGTGTCTGCCTGTCTGTGCCTGTCCAGAACTCACAAGAAAATGGCTGAGAGTACTGTCCTCTTGCCTCAGAGAGAGAGTGGGTTTGAGTCGAGTGGCTCTGAACTTCTTTAAAATGTCTCAGACATTTTAGCAGAAAGCTAACATTTTATTTTTTCAACAGTGCAAGGGTCAGAGGTACCCTCCACAGGCCAGGGCGTCTCTGCAACAGAGCCGACTGATGCTTACCCAGTTGTCAGAAAACCCAGAGTTGAGAAGCAGTTGTCACAAGCAGTCCTGTTCTCTGTGCTTCCCAGCCATGTCTTGAGCTGCTCCTGATCCATCTCTTGGTCACTGCTGGGCCTTGACTGAGTTTTTGTACTCCTCTGTGCCCATGTGAGGTGGACACTTGCAAAGTCAAAGTGAGAATGCTGGGATCAGTGGTGATTGCATTGGCAATATTCGATGTCACAGACATTGTTTTCACAGGGATGAAGCTTCTGGCTTCTGTTACCTGAATGACGCTGTCTTGGGGATCCTGCGACTGCGCCAGAAATTTGACCGTGTCCTTTATATCGATTTGGATTTGCATCATGGGGATGGTAAGGCCCAGCAAAGGCTGCAAACAGCACAGCTGCACAGACTCAGGGAGGAATGGGAGAAGCCAAGGCCTATCTGCACAGCAGGGCTTTACTTGCTGCAACAGCCATGGTTTCGGCTCCTTTCGGTGCAGTTGAGTTCCCTCAATCCACTTCTGCCTTGTCCTGCTTTACAGACTTGTCCAATGCTGCTCGTCAGACCTCTCTTGAGGGTCTGGGCAGAAGTCTTGTACTTAAAGCAACAGATAATGTGTCCCAGTCTCCCATCCTGGCAGAGCAGTTGCTGACAGGGTTTAATTGTTTAATGGTCCAGTGCAAGAGAAGAAGCAGCCACTAGTAAATGGTGCTTTGTAAAGAAGGCTTGATGCTATAAATCTAGAGCCAGAGATGGCCTTGCCAAAACTGCTCTCTCCTTCAGGGACATTTTTTCTACACCATTTAATGTCTCTTGCTCTTCTAAATGTTATGATGTGTTACATTTTGTTCCGTTTTCTCCCTGCATTTGGTTTCTGTTAAGTTTCCTATTACTTATTTTTTCCCTCTCCACCCCCACTATTTTAATGTGTCTTTAAGGAAAAGGCATGTTGAACCACTGCAGCACTGAGAAAAGCCAAGAGAGCCCAGTAGCACTGGTTCTAATCAGAGCCAAGCTCTGGCCAAGGCAGCCTTGCTCAGATCCCTCTCCCAGCTTCACAGGCCTCGCAGCACAGGCAAGTGCTGCTATCATGGGTAGTGACATGAGATATGGAAATCTATTCAGTACTAATTATCATGAGACCTGCTAGATTAATTGCAGTTGTGATCTTTGCTGCAGTTGAACTCCGGTCTCTGTGGACTGAGGATGTATTTATTGAGCCACATCTGTATTTCTGTTTTGCTCATGCTGCTCCCTCTCTGCTTGCTGCCCTGTGTGTATCAAGCAACTCTGTGTGTTCAGACTCGGTCATTTATATAAATGATGCATGAAAGCTTTTTTTCCCTTTCCTAACAGGAGTTGAGGATGCCTTTAGTTTCACCTCGAAAGTCATGACTGTTTCTCTGCACAAATTTTCACCAGGATTTTTCCCAGGCAAGTTGAACTTGTGAGGTTTGTGCTCATTTGGTTCACATATCACTGGTGAGGCCTCCATAAAGGCAAGTCCCATCCCTGCTGTCCAGCTGACATGTCTTGCTGCCTCTTCTCTCGACCCCGGAGAAGGAAGGGGGGGGAGCTACATATTTGGCATTTCCCCCTTTCTGGTTGTGACTGAGCTCTAGGCAGAGCCCCTTTGATGCTGCGTGGCAGAATTGGGTGAAGGAGAGAACTGGGTCCCTCCACCCCACCTTTCTTGGTGGTGGCAAGTGGACTTCTCCATAAGCTTGCTGAGTGTTCTGGCTCTCAGCTTGCCTTTGAGACATCCTACGTCTCTTGCTGCTGCTCTGCTTTCCCTCCTAATTGGGGTGTTTTTGTCGTGCAGGCACCGGTGATGTGACAGATGTTGGCTTGGGAAAAGGTCGCTATTACAGCGTGAATGTGCCCATTCAAGATGGCATTCAGAATGAAAAATATTACCAGATCTGTGAATCGTAAGCCCTCTTGCTTCAATACAGCTGACTTGGATGGGATTTTAGAGAATAAGATACTCCACAGCTAATATTTTTAATTACAGTCCTTTCTTAAGGCCTGTCCATTACCCTGTTGCAGCCTTTGATTACAAGGAACACGGACTGTAGGTTCTCAGAGGTCTTGTCTGAATCCTTATGCAAACAATATACAGAGACAGTTGTGGGTGGCTGGAGGGGTCTCTGCCACAGGTCAGCCTATCTCCTTAGATACACCTCCACACGTGTGTACCTAAGGAGAGACTGAGAAGGGACAGTATTTTTTAGCTGTGGATTAGGGCTAGATGTTTTTTCGTCAAATAAGTGTCCTGAATTCTGACTGTGGGACATATGCTTGGGGCTTAGCTAAAAGCGTTTTCCTAGCACCTTCTGTCTGTGCTGGAAGAATGAAACGCTGAAGGCTGAATGAATATCTGACAATGACAGAGCTGCCTCCTGGCAGTCCCCTGTGATGGTGGACCTCACAAGCTGTTGCCCATGTCAAAACTGGGCTGTGAGCCTTGTTCTTTTCCAGGGGAGAGGAGTCTCAATGCAGAGCTGCAGGATGTGGTAGCACATCTAACACTTGAGGGTTGAAACCTCTCTAAACTTGTAGGGCAGTCATGCGGGGGCCATGCCTCCTGCTGGCTTATTGGTGCTTGCTATTGCTGGGGCAGAGCAGCCCTCTTTTTGCCGGAGGACATGCTTCCAACAGGTCAGGAACCCACTCAGGAGGAACCTGCTGCATGCATTCACAGCTGAACGACATCATAACCTACTATCGGTTTCAAGCTGTGTATAGCTAAAGCTTCTGCAAAGAGACTTGGAGATCTCTTTGAGTTCTGTCCAGGCTGGGAGGCACTCATGGGCATGACTGTGGATGTTTCATCCAGCTGTTGTTTGAGAGTGATTGCCTATACTTCCCAAAACTACAGTGGGCTTGAAGCATGAAGCTCTGTCCAATGCGGGTTTTTGCAGGCGGACTACATGCTGCATAGACCTTTTCCTCATAGTTTTGCCTCAAGAGCCACATGGGAGAGAGGAGAGTAATAGCCTAGCCAGAGCCTTCCTCTGTTTCCCTTGTCCTTTCCTGTCCTGTCCTGTCCTGGTGAGAGGTGTCTGAGAGTTCAGGATTGTTGTTTTGCCAGACCCTGATTTCCACCATGACTTTCACAGGGCAGAAAAGTCCTTGGATTGTCCTGCAGCCAAAAGGCAGACAGTGTAAATGTGCAGTTTGATGCTACCACTAAACTGGTGAGGACTAGATCCCCCTCTGCCATGTTATCAGTGGTGCTTTTGCCTTTGTAGTGGTTTCAGTTTGCCAATTTAAGTTTCTGGCTAAATGCCAGCACACTTACCAAAACTTACCTGATGTTTGCTGTGAGGTGAGGATTAGGAGTAGGCAAAGCAGACTCAAACTTTAGGGAATACAAAGAAAGTTTATTAATAAACCTAAGACAAAGGAAAAAAAAAGAAGAAAAACCAGAACAAATTTCTCAGACCACCCCTCCTCCCCAGCCTTTCCATTTCTTTCCCCCTGACAACACATAAAAAGATAACACTTTGACCTCTAGTCAGTTTACCACCTCTGAGATAGCTTCTGTCTCAGTTCATTTAGGGAGAGAAGTCTCTTTTGTTTATACCATGGATTTCCTGTAAGAAAAATACAGTTTTTTTATGGGTCTTCAGCCTCACCACCAGCCACCCGCCCGGGAGAAGAAATTTGCTGGTGGTGGACCCCTTTTCCCCCACACCAGTAGCCTCCCACAGCTTCTGCAGGGGGGTTATGACAGTCCATGGGGTACCCTTTTAAGGATGAGCAATTCCATAGCAGCAACGAAGAAAATCCCCTTCTTCTGTGTCTAGCAACACAGGTTCACCAGTATTCCCCGGAGCCAGGGACAGCTCACAGCATCTTCTNCCCCCGTGGGGGAGGGGAGGGGGGACCCCCCCCAGCCTTACCAGAGATAGAAGCAGGGAGATACTTCTCTCTCTTGAAGACGATCAGTGGTTCTTTGCTTCTATATAGGTTTTCTCCTCAAAGGTGGACCAAGTTTTAATTGGTTTACCTACATATCAATCCTTAAAACTACCTGGTTATTGGCTCTCTTCTCTCTCAGGAAGGAAGCTGTACTACTTCCTGCAGCATAGGTCACTTCCAAGATTGACATCCCTTGGGCCAAACCAGGACAGCCTTCATCAACCTTTTGATAAATGCTCTGAGAGCTAAACTTGCTGTGGAGGTAGAAGGCTAACTGGGAGCAAAGGTAGTATAACTGATATTAGTTGGGTGGAAGCAGAGAATGCAGGAACCCTGAGAGACATTGGTGGATCTGAGAGACTAGGGCCATGCCACTAGCAGTCCTCTGAGCCATGCTGGCATTAACTGGACTGCTTCTCGTCTCCCCAGAGTGCTGAAGGAGGTGTATGCTGCCTTCAGGCCCGATGCAGTTGTGCTGCAGCTGGGGGCAGACACCATCGCTGGAGACCCCATGTGCTCTTTCAACATGACACCTGAGGGAGTGGGCAAGTGCCTCAAGTATGTCCTGCAGTGGCAGCTAGCAACTCTTGTCCTTGGAGGAGGTGAGTGCATCCTGCTGTTCTCAGAGAAACATATTTGTCCTCCTGTTACCCTGCCTCAAGTGCCTGCCCTTGGGCTCAGCACTGGCAAGGGTTTGGCAGGGTGACTGCTGGGCAGTGTCTGGAGGACACACTGGCAGAGTACTGTTTCCTCACACCTGAAGTCCTTGATACTAACAGGTGCAAGTCTCAGTCCTGACTCAGGTCTTGAGTTAAAATCTGCATGGCTCCTCTGGAGAAGAGGAGAGGCCAACAAACTGACCCTGACTTCTCAGTGACACCTCTGATTCCCATCTCTGCTGATCAGCTTCTCTTTAAAAGTGAGCACTATGTTCCCAAACCTACCTTGGGCACCTGGTGATGAATTGTTTCATTAAGATTCAAGCAGGGGCTTGGGACAAGGCCTGGCTGCCTGCAAGGTACAGCAGCGCTCTGATACCCAGTGAAAGCTAAGCTGGACTTACCTCTGCTGTGGCTGCCTAACCAGCTGTTTGTCCAGTGGGGAGAGCACAGGACAGGCTTTATATTAACAGAGCATTTCAGAACAACAAAAGCCACTCTGTGTTAGGGAAAGCCCCTGAGCTCCATGATTGGAGCCAGATCAGCTCTAGGTGTTGTCCTTTTTGAGATGGGGGAAATCAGGTATACCATATTAAGGCTAAAATTTGATGAGCCTGATGCCCTTTGTTTTGGAAAGGTTATGAGTGTTCAGTCCTGCTATGACTTGTCTGTGAGTATGCTGGAGATGTCACCTTTCAGACAAAATCCAAAACTTCTGTTAAAAAATGAGGATCAGCTATGCGTCACTCATGAAAATACCAAAGGAGTGTCCCAGCACTGCAGCATGTAGAAGTATTTGAAGTGGAAACTGGGGGAGAAGTAAAAAAAAAGCAGGAAAAAAACCCCACAACAATGAACACAAACAGAGGGGAATATTGAAAAATACAGTCTCTCTGTCTGGTTGAAGTGCTTTTCTCCCTTTACTATTCTAGTCATCTTTTCTGGAAAAAAACTTACCTGAGTCTCTTGCAGGATTGCTTTCAGCTAAGGTTTCTCTTTGTGGGCTCATGTTCCATTACCATGGAGGTAACCATTTCCTACTCACTGTGAAATTTCATTTCCCTGTAAAGCAGTTGCAAGTTGTAGTGATGAGTTTCATATTTGTCCTCTCAAATGTGATGGTGCTGAAGAGCTCAGCAGCGTGTGGCTGGGCATGTGTATTCTGCTTTATAGGTCAAAGGCTGGTATTAAAAAGGAGGAAGCCCCCACTTCTGCTGCTGCCTGCTACTTGTGAATGGCTCTCCTTGTTGCCAGGAGAGAGTCCAGTGCATGGGGCTGGGAGCTCAATCCTGAGTCTGAGATGGTGGCTCGAGGACCGGCCTCTGCCCACTGGATGTAACTGGGGTTCAGTTAAGAGGTCTGCCCTTGCATACACTGTAATTCAGACCTGGCTTTGTATAGCCAGTAGGTGCAAAATGCAGATTTTGGGCATGGCTTGAGTGGATGAAATAAGCTGAATTCATGTAACCTGTGCACAATGGCTCCATGTTTCATTCCTTCCACTTAAATCTCTTTTTCTCTTTTCCTTTTCCTTACTCTTCCTCCTTAAAATCCCAATTCATGCTGGTAACAGGAGGTTACAACCTTGCCAACACAGCTCGCTGCTGGACATACTTGACAGGGGTCATCCTTGGGAGAACACTGTCCTCTGAGATCCCTGATCATGAGGTAATGCTTCGAAAAACCTTCCCTTCTCCTTGAAGAAGAGCCAGTTGTTCTGCCACACAGCATCCTTGCCACTCAGTCCTGTTTTGTGGAGGCACTTCTGTAACAATACTGCCCTGACCTAGCAGCATGGTGGGTGCTTGTGCCCAAAAACAGAGGCTGCCTGCAGCTTTCTGCAAGGGGTCTCACATGCTAATAAACTCCAGTCTCAGATAGTTACAGAGAGGATGGGCAGAAGGAGTCTCTGGTTTGCTCAAACAGCTCTGTAGGATGTGCCTTTTGCCTTTCTCAAGGCTTTAAGTTTTCTTTTTAGCTGCAGTTTGAGTGGCCACAGTGCCTGTTGCTCTGCTTTCCTCCTCTTCCCCTTGGGGGTTCTGTCTGGTGACCAGCAGTGTCCAGTAAAGAGTAGCCAGGGCCCAGCACACTCCAATAAGTTGCTCCTCTCTGGAGTTGCCACAGCACTCACCTTGGAAATATTCTGTCACTCTATCAGGGTCGTGTAGTTGTTCAGGGGTGAACTTCCAAACCATTGGAGCAGAGAATTTTCCCAGAAACTGGCCCATTTTCTCTCACATTGTATGCCACTCATGACTATTCACCTTCCAGGCAGATCTCTGAATGACCTTCCTAGAAATCTCTGTCCTGACTCTAAACAGGGTGTGGACTCCACTGACATATAAACATGTTATAAACTGTACTGAGGAGACACACATAGGAGACATAGGAACAAGAACATACTTTCTATAACATCCAAAGGGAATTCAAAATTCTCAAAAGCTGTTGTAACAGGCCTGAAGGAGGAAGAGGAGGTGACAAGCTGGGGAAAATCATCCTCCCATTTCCCCCTCAGGCTGAGTACTATTATTAATGGACTACCAAAGGTAGCGCTTGAGGTAGGGGTAGGAGAGGAACACTGCATACACATCACCAATGACCCTCATTGCCCTTGTTAATCATTTCATAAACTGGTATCACACAGTACAGCAACAAAGCAATCCTGATCCCTCTCCCTGCTTTGAAAAATATCATCACAAGAACACATACATGCTCATATATATGCACCACACCCACATAAACAGACCAAGCAACACTCTGACCAGTGGCTCTGTACCTAATACCAACAAATACTTAGAATCAAATTCGTTTTCAACCCACTCTGGGCAGACCTGTTGTTACCTCAACACTTTGTGCCCCATACTGGGCATCAATTAAGGTTGTCTTAGGAATGGTATTCTCCAATTTAGTGTATCTGCTAAGAGCATGCACTGCTCCCCCTCCCTCCTCCAGCTGGAGGTACAAAGGGTAAAGATCACAACTGAAATAAGAACAATTTACTGAAAACAGCAATGACATAAGAAACAGAACAGAAACAGCAACAATACTAATGACAGAGGGAACAAGAAAAGAAACAATTCACGCAGAAACATCCCTGATAATAGACGAAACTGGACTGCTCCCTCTACCACATTATTTTAGCTGGAAGGAATCCCTTCTGTCTGGAAGAGAGTCCCTTTCCCCTGCCCTCAGCAATGACATGAGGTGGTGTAGAATAACCTCCATGTCCTGGCCATGTCCCCTCTCAGCTATTGCAAAAACTGACCCTGTCTTGGCCAGAATCATGACACAATGACTGGCAATAACCTGTGATTTTGCGTTAGCGCATTGGCCCCATGTGTTGCAGATTTCCTGCACACTATCCAAGCACTTAGCCAGGAGAGACACAGTATCCTTGCAGCACACTGATTTTTCCTCTCTCAGGTGTTTCAGAGTCATGTCAATGCAGTGTTCAGCAAGGTGGGAGGTGAATGGTAGGATATGCGATTACAGCACTTGAAATTTAATAATAAAAAAATCCCATTTGCAGGTAACCATGTGTAAAATGAGCGTCAACAGCTTTCTCAAATAAAGCATTGGGATAGACATTTGACTGCTTTTGGCTGCCCCGCTGGGCTCTGCTTCCCATCCCTTGAATTGGGAAGCAGTTGAAAACTCCAAGTGGACACAGACACTGCTAAAGTACCACCTTGATGTAGCGAAGCTACATGTGGCCCTTAGGTGGAGAAATGTTTTTTTGCCTTTGTAAAAACAGGTACCCATGGGGAGCCCTCCCTCTAGCTTCAACCTTCAGAGACCTCTCTGCTGACCCTCCTCTCTTCCCTGCAGTTCTTCACAGAGTACGGTCCTGATTACGTGCTGGAGATCACACCAAGCTGCAGACCAGACCGCAATGAGCCACAGAGAATTCAAGAAATTCTGAACTCCATCAAAGGTTAGTTGTCCAAGCCAACATTCCTGCTTCAGGCTTACAGGTCTTTTTAGAGAGGGCTTCAGAAGAGGTCATTGGAGTCTTTCTCATTGACTGGAAATATGAACCACATTCACTTGGCGGCTCATTAGTGTACAGTGTCATTTGCCTCCCAGATCCCTTTGTATTTTCAGGGTTGTTGATACAGAGTTATGGGTCCCTGTAGCAAAAGTTGTCATTGCCTTTCTTCTGGCCTTTCCTCTGGTCAGGGGAACATGGAGCCTTGTCCTTATTGGAATCATAGAACAGCCCAGGTTCTAAGGGACTTCAAAGATCATCTGGTCCAAACTTTTGTGGGAAAGGGAGCATAGACAAGATTATCTAGCAACCTGTCCAGTCATATCCTGAAAACTTCTGACAGTGGGGCCTGTACCACATCCCTAAGGAGTTTCCTCCAGTGATGACTGTTCTCAGTGTAAAAAAATTACTTAAAATAAGCTGAAACTTCTCCTGGTGCACCTGTTGTCCCTTGTCTTCTCCATGTGGCTCCTTGTGAAGAGAGAGCCTCTGTCCTCTGAAGCCTACAGAATAGGCTTCAAGTACTAGATTACTGTGATGAGGTTCCTCCTAAGCCTTCTGTTCTGCAGGGAGAGTCTTTCCTCATTGGGCAGGTTCTCCAGCATGTGATCACCTTTGTGGTCCTCCTTTGGACCCTCTCTGCTCTGTCCATGTCTTTTGTGATTTGTGGGGATCAGAACTGGACGTGGTACTCGTCATTTGTCAGCTACACCTGGAATGAGATGATCCTGTTTCTCTAAGTAATGCTCCTGCAGATGCTGCACAGGATCCAGTTTGCTTCATTGCTGCAGCAGCACACTGCTGGATCCCATTCAGCTTGCTGCCTATCAGGACCTCCACATCCATTTCCACAAGGCTGCTTCCCAGTGACATAGATCCCAGCCTGAACTGGGCACCTTCTATCTCAAGCACAGGACCTTGCTTTTGTCTTTGTTAAACTTAAGATTGTTCTTTTTAGCCCAGTCTTCCAGCCTGTCCAGCTCTCTAAGATGGCTCTCCCTTCTGATGTGTTCACCTCAGCACCCAGTTTGGTGCTGTGGTTGTTTTCAATCTCATTATCCAGGTGATTTATGATGTTTAGCAATGTGGGGCCCAGTATCAGTCCCTGGGGGACCCCACTTGTGACAGGCTGTAAGACCATGTAAAAACCATTGATCACCACCCTCTTAGCTCCCTGTGAGTCAGCTCCCTCCCTATCCCCTTTGCAGACCACCCATCCAATCTGTGTCTTTCTAGTTGGTCCAGGAAGTAACTGCAGGAAATAGCCCTCTGGAACTGGGACAGGTCTCCAAGAGGCAGGACTTGAAGCTCTTCAAGTCCAGGACAGGCAGCTGGATGAGCTCTGCCAGCTCCAGCCAAACTCATTCAATGCCCTTGCCCATCTGTATTGTGTCTGTCCACCAGAGGGGCTGGGAACAGCAAGATGGGATCTGGCAGCCCTTTTCCATCTGTGTGTGTTGCAGTGTGCTGGTGTTAGAAGTAGGGTAGGAAGTGCAATGGCCATGGATGCCTTTGGGTGTCCATTCCCAAGCACAGGCCAATCCTAGGGAGGGGACATCCCCTCCCTGGGGACCTGTCCAAGAGGGTAGGAGGAACAGCATCACTCCAGAGCTGGAAGGGGAGGGCTGTGCACTCCTGTCTGTGAATCCAGCCTGAAAGAAGGACAAGGCAGCAAGGAGTGAGCATGTGCCTCTCGGATGCTGGTCCATGAATCCCAAAACAGCATTCAGCATAGTGAAGGCAGTGGCAGGGTCCCCTTGTGGTAATTTCCAAAGCCTGACTCAAATGCAGCGGCCTCTGCAAAGGGAGCAAGGGTTCAGCAGGAACTGAGATTTGTGCTGAGGCTGGAATTCCCATATCGTGGCCTAGTCCGTCAGGCATGGGAGTGGCACCCCTTGCCAGGTCACTCCATCAGGCTAAAATATCAGTGGAAATACCCTTTTCTGCTTCCTTTTATTTTCAGGGAATCTGAAGCATGTTGTTTAGCAGAAAAGGAACGCTCAGGCAAGAGTATTTCCTATGGGGAAGACAGCGTATTCATGTGAACAGCTGGTGAAATTTGTGGCTGCAGGGAAAATATGGAAGAAATTACTGTTGGTTGGTTTTTTTTTTCCTCTTTAAAGAAAAGATGCTGCATGCCATGAGCACTGTGGCTCTCCCCGGGCAGGAGTGTGGGCCCTCCAGCCACAGCCTTCCAGTGCTGGCAGAGCCTCCCTTGCTCCTTTCTCTTTCCTTTTTTAACACCACAGTTTGTTCTCACAATGGGTTGTAAATGTTTCTTAAGAGAGGGGCTGCTCAGAGCTGTGAGCCCTCCCCAGCTGGAGCCCAGCTGTATTACTTACCTGGCAGGGGCACAGCCTCAGAGCTGCCCTCTCAGGAAGTAGAGCCTGAGGGCTACCCTGGGGCACACCGGTTGCGCCTCTTACCCACAGAAAGGCACAGCCATTCTGTTTTTAACTGGGAATTTTTTAAAAATAAAATATTTGAAATACTCCTCCAGCCCTTTCCTTTCTCCTTCCACCCACCGTGCCTTGCCAGTGTTCTTTTCCACAGCACCTCCCCACTGCAGAGCCATGTGTGAGCTCCTGAAATCCTATGCAGAGGGGCCAGACCCTGGGGAGCCCCTCAAGAGTGTCAAGGGAGATGCAGGGCATTGTGGCAGCTCCTGTCCTGGGAGATCTTGGATGAACTTCCAGATGCTCTGGTGCCCCATGAGAGCTGCCACAAGGTGTCTCAGCAGGGGAACAGGTATATAGGAATCTGGGGCAGATCTCTCCCAGTGCCACAGGCCATGGAGCCTGGCCTCTGCTGCCCTTGTCCCCTCATTCTCCTGGTCCAGACTTTTTATTGTGCTGGGTTTTTTAAAGATGTCCAGTCACTATGGGAAAGCATATTTCCTGTGGCTTTAATTAGATTATGCTGGAAAAAACAGCAAGACGAAGGGGCTCCCAGCCTGGCCTTGGCTTTGTTTTGCTCTCTTGTTTTTCACTGCCAATTGAAACAATAGGAAATCTGGTGTGGAGACAGGTCAGCAGGATGTGGCTCCCATGACTCCTGACCCCTTGCCTGCTTCCATGTACCCCTGGCACGTGGTGTGGTGTGGTGCGGTGTGTGGTGTGGAGAGACCAGTCTTGTGTGGTGACTGCTGGCAGGAGGCTGGTGCTGCCACTGCCACAGCAAAGGATCCCAGTGCCTGGGGGAGGTGTCAGGCCGGGGGACTGCCCATCCAGGCAAAAAAGTGAGGAATTAGAGAGCAGAGAAGCTGGCCAGTTGCTGCCTCTGACCTACGTCAGGGCCCCATGTGCTCTGTTCCCACACCAGGCAGACTGCCCTGTGAGCTGGGGGAGCTGTTTCAGGAACACAGCTGGGAAAATAAACAATAGAAACCCCACAAGTGTCAAGTGTTGTGGCTTTAGGTGAGATGCTTCTTGGGTGGAAATCTCTACATCCCCCATCCAGAGTGGGATGCCCGCCTTGCCGCCCACACAAGCGCGGGGGTAAGCCGGGGCACCGCTCCGGTTCCCTCCCCGTCTGGGTACGCCGCCAGACCCCACCCGCCCGGGGCCGCCCGCGCCCCTCTGAGCGCTGCCGTGTCCTCGTAGACGCTGGAGAGGAGCTGTTTACAGTCCCCTCCCCGGGGCACGAAGGTGGTGGCAATCCTGCGCTGCAACCCCTCGGGGCCGAGGAGGTGCCGGCGGTGAGGGCTCCGCCTGCTCCTCGCCGCTGTGGCCCCGCAGGCGGGTCCCAACCTCCTGGCCAGCTTGCGCCTGAAGAAGCTCCAGAACCGCGCCGCGGGGAGACCCCGGAACCGCACGGAGCCCGGCTCGCCGCTCGCCTGAGGCTCGGAGCCGCAGCCGCGGGGAGCCGCCCCCTCCAGGCCACCGGCCCCCGCCTCATCCACTCGGCCCCGGTGGACAAGATGCTCAGGGCGCTGCCGGTGGAGCTCGGCCTCGACAGGGCGGACGAGCTGCCGGAGCTCTGGCTCGGTCACTACGAGTTCGACTCCTCGGCCTGCTACTGACGCTAGGGCGCGGCTGAAGCGGGGGGCCTCCTACTTCACCCCACCCGTCGCGGCTACCCCAGGTACCGGTGCTGCGGGCACAGGGAACCGCTCGGAACCCGGCCGAGTGTGGGAAGGGGCGGGAGGAGGAGCTGGCGCCGTGCTGCCTGCCCCAAAACGCGCAGGCATCGGCGGTGGGCCCGGCAGGCGAGGGTCTCAAGCTGCCGTGTAATAAAATCTGGAAGGATCGTTGTTCCGTCGGCTGTGCCCCTTGTCCGTTTCGGCGGAGGACATTGTGTGAAGCAGCCCTGGGTGGAAGGAGGGTGGGCACCCCGCAGCTCCAGTGCGTCTTCTCGACTTACGATGTTCCCATCCTGTTGTTGACAATTACACAGCTTTCCTAGTAACTTTTCTAATTAAATTCTACTTAATTGTTTTAGTCAATCATGAACAGTGTAATTTTGCACCGTAGCCAAGCACTTAGCACGGTTTGTCATAAGCTGCTATTGTGGGAACACAGGTCGGAAAAATTACTGAAACTTTTTAAGTTTTGCTAAACCAATCTTGATATGCTTCATTGGACTAAGCATGGGAGAGATACATTGCTGAAACTGGACACACAGAATGCAGAATTTATAGACTACAAGGACATTTTGCATAACCCAGAGATAAAGAAACGAACAAAGACAATTCAGCAATTGTCTTATCTGGGAAAAAGATAATAAGATAATAACAAGACTGAAAATGTAGACTAATTAGCACGAGAAGCAAGAAATCTATCACCAGTAGAAGATAAAATACTAATTGATGAAGAGAACTATGTATTTTATAGCCAATGAACATTAATTTCTTTGCTAAAGTGTATAAATAATGAAAAGTTTTTAAAGTCCACATGTATCATAGGTGGAGTTCCCCCCATGCACCCAACACTGTGAATAAAGTAATGGGGCTGTCTGATCTAAACAGAGTTTCATTTATGCCGACATTTTCGGTGACAGTGTTACCCTAGGGAATTGGACCTCTGTTCCACCCACACCCTGCTGCGGGAGCGCCTGCTGTGGGGATTTGCTGCTAGGTGTGAAGCTGTTGCACTCACTGGGCTGCCTGGGAGGGTGCAGGGGCCTGGGACTGTCCCGGGGACTCCGGAGCACTGCGGGGACACGTCGGCCTCCCTGGGGAGGGCAGCTGGGACCACTTGACCCCCGAACTGCCTTCAGGAGTGGGCGCTGAGGCCCGGAGTCAGGTTGAGGGCTGGGTGGGATCCCAGCTCTACCCCGAGAGGGGCCGTGGCAGGAGGAGGGCAGTGTCCCGGCACAGGTGTTACCCCTGGCTCGGCTCCCGATACTCACATGCTCTCCCAAACCGCAGGGCCAGAACGTGGCGGGCTGTCCCATGCCATCAGCGATGACCAGCGATGACCAAGGACACCGTGGCCCGGCTGGGAGCAGGAAGTCCCAGAGCGCGATGTCCCCGTCGGGGCCGCCAGGAAGGGTCTAGCCCTCCCGAGCACTCCGTCACCTCGCGGGCGGCCCTGGACCTCCGGGCCGCCAGGGGGCGGCGCACGTCGCTGCCGCCGCGCCTTGTCCATCCGCAGTGGGCCGGAAGCAACAGCCCTTTTTCGGCAGAGCGCAGCCATGGTGAGGGCGCGGTGTTGCTGCTCCCCGCCGCCATCCGCCGCCATCCGCCGCTCACCGCGGGCTGTGGCTGTCCCCCCCCCGGGGCTACAAGCGCGGGAGG